>JAQISU010000258.1:362500-962500 GCA_029339505.1 Unio delphinus
TGGAGACGAATTGTTTTAACCGAATATTTGATCAAGTCCGATACAATATCTTGATCTAGGATCATGCAAAGTTATCGTTACAAATCCATGTGGGGTTGACTGTGCGTGACTAAAGAATTTTCTAAAGAGATTATAATCCATATCACCGCCACACCATGTTTACCAAATATTTCGTAGTGTATGTGTGTTAACTCCATTAAATACGGCAAGAATATTACAGTTTTCCCTGATCGCTTTTGGTATTTGTGTATACTTCTGAGTAACATATATCACAGTATTTGTATGCCTACCTCTGGAAAATGTCCTGGCAGGGTTTGTTGTCTATCTAACATCACATCATCATATACGACTAAATTGTGAATACTTCTATCAAGAGAATCAACACTCGGTGCTTCTTCGATATGGGTTGTAAACTCAGTAATATCCTCATCGATTTCCGATTTTGCTTTCTCGTTAAAATCCTTTAACACCTCGTAACATCGCTGATCGTCTACACTCGGGGCTACCAAATACAGTTTATCCCATTTCATCCATCTCCTTATCAAATTAAGTAGAACTGTGTCTTAACGCTTCCAGATGGTCCGATTATAATCATACTAATATAATTTGGTAGCGCTGCATGATGCTTCACTGGTTCTCTTGTTTTTTTCGCCGAAAAATCAATAACATTCATGTTATTATAAATAAATTATGGATCTATAATGTGTGAAATGTAAGAAGCGTACTAGCACAAATGACCTGACAACAATTACAACAATAAATAACAGATCAGCGCTTGCTGGTAAGTGTGTACAATGTGGTACAAAAAATTAAGATTTGTTTCTAAGGCTTTTTAAAAAAAACGAGGAGGTGATATTGCAGCCAAGTTAGTAAAATTGCCAGGAACACCATGGTCAAAATATTCGCGAAAGAAAAACACCTTCCAGGGTATAGTTATTATGGAACCGGGACCAGACTCGATATCCGACTTGATGATCAAAACCAACCCCGACCCGGAGAAACCCCAATAAACGCTATTGATAAGGCGTGTCATGCTCATTATGATGCTTATAAAAAACAGCAATCTGCAACACAGACATATCGCAGATGTGAAATTGATTCATACGTTGAATTATATCACTGATAAATCCTTCAAAGAAAAATTAGCTTCATGGTTGATAAAATGGCGATGAAAAGTAAGTTAATGCTGAGTGCTGGTAAATAATAACATCATGGAATCTATTTATTATTCTCCAAGTGGATACTGGAGGGGTAAATCAGCAATCGGTAAACTCGCTAACGCCGCAAAAGTGAAAAATACTACAGCAGCGGATTGGTTATCCAAACAGGCAATATGGGAAATTTATCTACCACCGCCTAAACAAATTAACTTCTCGCATTTTGATGTCAAAGTCCGTAATGAGGTTCATCAAACTGATATATTATTTATGCCGCATGATGGTGTTTACAAATACGCGCTAACTGTATTTGATGTTGCGAATAGTTACAAACAAGCAGAGACATTAAAACAAAGTCCTCAACTGAGGTGGCTTTTACGTTTGAAAGGATTTATCGGCGGGAGCCTCTGCAGAAGCCAAATCTGTTACAAGTTGATCCTGGCAAGGGATTTCAGGGTGTAGTGTTATCAACAATGAAGCATCATAATGTCACCATCAGACGAGGACACACTGCACTACATCGCGATAAGGCAATTGTTGAACGATTTAATCGGACACTTGCTGCGAGGTTATTTGGATATCAATACGCGAAGGAGTTTTTTCATGATAAACGATCCTGTGAATGGGTCAAGAGATTACCGGGTGTAATTACTGCGCTAAATAATAAGATTACTCGAACAATCAACATGAAACCTAACAACGCGATTAAAAAGATGTGTATAACCGTAAAACCACAAAATGTTTTTTCAAAACAATCAATACTCGGCAATGTCACTGTTAGATATTTATATGAACCGGGTGAGCTTGAATGACAACAATTACACAGCGGGGTCTTAACTAGCACCTCTGCGTCTCTTGCACTCACAACATGTCAACATCACATTATCTCTGGTATGACCATCACTGCTACTTTTTCTGTCTACGGTAAATTGGCGAGGATCTTTATCCGACCAACACCAACGCATTATACAATTACAACTCGCGCAGTGATTATTCTGTTGTTGTTTTTGTGCAATTATACATTCAGCATTAATGTCAAATTTTCTGTTATTTTTTTTTTGTCCTGTTGTTTATAATCAGCGAGTTTTTTCTGATTATATCATCGCTGACAATATCACTTATTGTGGTGTCATTAGCATCTAAAACATCTCTTCGAAGTTGATTTATTCTTCGTACTCTGGACACTGCAAGATAAACCAAATTTGACCACTCGATGCGGTCATCTGCGATCCAAACAGTCGTATCGGATATAGTCAATATCTGCGAAGAATGTATCGTCGCTGCGTATCCTAGCTTCCATGCGGATTTATCAGCACGCAATGCATCTTCAACAACACCGATATCAATAAACATAATATCATTTAATACGAGAATTTGCTTTTCTGTCTGTTCTGGAATATCAACTTCGATATTTTTCTACTTGCCACTATCAAATCATTTGGTCTCCACGCTTCCCTGAAATCAATTAATGGGGTTTCTGAAATTATTTCACACGCTATTTCACACTGGATTCTATCCGGTTGTAATCTGATTAGTTTCTTAAACTTGCGTAATTCATTATCAAGTGATCTATGATCAGTACTAATTTCTTCATAATAGTCTACCAATCATGCGGAGATAAACCGACAATTGGTGGTTGGTGGTGGTTGACCATGATCGCCACACATTATCACAGTTGTATTCGCTTGCAATAACCTATCGATAATTTTTTTTAATACATCTAACGACACTGTGCATATCTCATCCCAAATAACGATTTCAGGAATATAGTTCTCGCCCATACTATCAGGAGTCCATTCGTCACCATTCCATCGAGAAAACTATGATAAGTGCAAGCATTAACTCCTTGCTGTATCATCTCTCTTGCAAGTCTGTGTGTTGGTGTTAGAACAGTCATGTTTGATTTCCCTCGAAATAATTCGATCGCACGAGTTGTCTTTCCTGACCCAACACAGCCGTTTAAATAACTGGTTTTATATCTACATATTGGATCGGATATCGAAGGTGCATTAGATAGTTCTGATAACTGATTATTTATCAAGTAATTGTTTTCAATCGAAACATCTGCTTATTTAGAATAATCACGCAGTATTTCCTTTTTAATTTTCCATGATCCCCAACTCTCGTCGGAATTTGCAAATTCAGCCAATGCTTCTCGATCTTTTACATCTATGTAAGCGCAAATTCAGGAAATATATTTATCTTCGAAAGTAAATTGATAGAAGCATAAGCCAGCATAGACGCCCTTAAGTACGTACACTGAGGATTTTCTCCATCTGTGTAAGTAACAATTGTACCGAATTTTTTTTCCATCAGACAAGAAAGCTTCTTTACGACTGACATATACATATATACCCTTGGATGTTGCATTTGCGATTATAAAATCGAATTCAGCATTATTTATAATTAATCGTGAACAATGTCGCTTGTGGTCGTATTTTCCACCCTGTGTGAATTTATCAATTATTCTTCTACCGAGATCTTTTGCGTGTTTATTTCTAACTTCAAAAATCTCTTTGGACCATTTCACGATATATTCTTCGTCGAGCGAAGGAATTTTTTTTTTGTTTGCGCTGATTATACTATCTAGACTATCAGGTTGTGGTAACCAGACTTCAGTTTGTTTTCGATATGATATAAATGCTTCACTGACAATCAGCGATATCAGTATTTTAGAATCAATCATATACCGCAATAACACTAATGGCATTCAGTGTTTTTCAGAGATGTGTCTACCAAACCAGACATAACAGCACGGAAGAAAACCCTTAGCAATTTCTAATGATACCACACGAGCGAATCAGGTTAAATCAAAATTGGAAAGTGGTCCATTAAACGCAACACGGGTCATTTCGTGTGTGAGATGCCCAATTCGTTTAAAATACTCAGAGCCTTCTCCATACCTAAGAAAACTCCCTGGATAACATGCAACCATATCAACCGAAATAACACTTTCGGGGTCATATTTTGTATTCCATAATTCGCCATGGTAATAATACACACAACTTGACTGCACATCTGAGAGAAATTCGGCTCTTGTTGGTTTTCATAGATTTCTCTTTCTCACGAAATGAGCTGCAACTGACTGAACGGTAAAACAGTTTGTTAGCAATTGTTCGTCGTGTTCCGTTGAAAAACCACGAGCTGGTTTTCTCATCTCGTTGTGAAGAGCTTCAGTACGATATATTTCGCCGTTGGGTCTTACAAATTGATCGAATTTACCCTCTTCGTATTCAAAACTGTGAAGTAACCACACTGACACAGGATCGTTTTTACTTAACTCGTAAATAAAATCAAATAATTTCTTCTCAGAGAATTCTTCTCCCGAGAACTCCACGGGTAAATATTTTATGGTTATATCTGTCGGAAATATTGTTACTGCAGATGTCCACGCGTGTGCATTATTATTGGAGTTCCTCTCGATTTATATTTCGGTTCATATAATATCTCGCTTGTTACTGTCGCTATGGTTATTCGGAAATTTAGTATCCGCTCTAACGTGGCAACATTTTGAATTGTTGCACGTCTGTCCCTAACTGATAACCCAATCGTTTATTTTTTACGTCTTAGATCCGTTAATTTGTTTCCACGCAACGCATTTGTGAAATGCTCTATTATTCGTTCTGCTACACAATTCAACGACGAATATTGCATGGGCTTTAATTTCTCAATACTCGGTTTGTCATTTATCGGATAGATCCAATAATCAACCGCGGTTACAGAATAAGCTCTCTCGTAATACTGTTTGTCGATCTCAGTCAGAATTCCTGGCTTGGAATCCTGACTCACAGTGACAGTTCATTTATCTTTCAGGATGGTTTCAAATTTGTAGCGTATAATACAATTTCCCGTTTCTGAACGGATAATGAATTTCACTCTAAAAAAAAAAAATACTTTTTCTGGTCAAGATGTGAGATTATCACTGCTGCTCTTTCGTCGTTCATGGTAGCATCAACACTACCATCGATTCGAAATGTTTACCAACAGTGAGATGCTCCATCGCGCTTGAATTAATTAAATGCGCCATGGGTTTTACCTATCATGCTTCTATCACTTATTAGACCCTTTGGTGCATCAGTAGAAACTCTATCGAGATTGAATTTAGCATTTTTCCTAGACGTAATTTTCGATAATCTCTCGAACTCCTCCATATTTTAATTAAAACAAAAAAAAATGAAGTCTGCGGATATTACTCACAAAGCGTACTACGGGGAAGTTTTAGGCCGTGACCCTGTATACGATGTGGGGTAGGTGTGCGTGGCAACTCACAGTTGTGTCTCAGTTGTGGTGGTAAGCGATATAGAGAGCTTAAGCGCTATTATGATAAACGAATTAAGGATTCTGTCAATGACTCTGACTCCATCAAGGACAAAATCATCAGAACACATCAAGACTGCATTGATAGATTCTCAAGGAATAATTAAACCAAATAATTACTTAGACAAATAATATGTAGTATACGAATGAGCCAATAATTTCAACCACATCCCGTCATTACCAAGTATGAAGCATCTCGTGACGGTATTGTCAGAAACCGTAGACTGAAGAAACCATTAGGGTGGGACAATGGTCTTGGGTATTTGATGTTTACTGATGGAAGGAAAAAATATCTCTGTCATCAATTTGTCTACGAGGTATTTAACGGAGAAATCCCGGATGATATTGTAATCGATTATATTGATGGATTTCTCCAAAATAACAAATTGGATAATTTACGCGCTATCACACAGAGTGAAAATACTGTGTTTGGGAAACCTTGTACTTGCAAATGAATTGGAAAGAGACCTATAAAATCACTGAATACAGCAACTAACCAAGAAAGAATATTTCAATCAGTGAATGAAGCCGACAAGTATTTTGATATTTGTATACCCTCGATTCGACGCGTTGCAGAAGTAATTTATAAATCCGCTATTTCGAAACGAACTGGAAACACAATTCAATACT
Source organism: Unio delphinus (assembly GCA_029339505.1). Taxonomy (NCBI): domain Eukaryota; kingdom Metazoa; phylum Mollusca; class Bivalvia; order Unionida; family Unionidae; genus Unio; species Unio delphinus. The sequence continues at coordinate 368,605 of JAQISU010000258.1, forward strand.
TTTACATCTGAATTTCATTTTGTACTATATGTTATAGCACCAAAGGGGAATAACTCGTGTGGGTTTGCATGTTTAGTTTCCGAAACAGAGATAACTCCTTTGTTGTTGTTACGGATCTCAATGGGATTTTTCGATGACTCATGGTCTAACTGAATTTTTTTTTGTGTTGGTTTGACTTGAAATTTTATAATTGTTTCGTCTCTGAATTTTAACTACAGTGAAATCTACGATTTTCATCTATGATTGATATACGATTTTCATCTACCGTATACATTATTCGTTAAATTCTTTACGACATATACAGCAGTTTAGCTATATATCAAAATGATATATCCGTAGATTACGAACGCTAGTGTATTCCATACACGGTTGGGATCTCGTCCTGGGGCCCAGCGTTCGAATCTCGTGGCAGACATTATTGTCGACGGTACCGATATAAGGGCAATTCTATATAATTGGGGGCGCCAGCCCAAAAGGGGACTTCATGTACACCTCCCATTATGTCAAATACGTGATGGTGTGAATTTACAATATCTTGCCCTCTGTCTGCGTGGATTCGAATCTAAGATTCGGCTAATGTAGTTATGTGAGAAAGCTTGCCAGTAGCTTCTCGTGAATTGGTGTTTCTTTCTGGGGTTTCCCCGGGTTCTTCATCCGCCAATAATACTAACCACCATGTATAGCCTATTGTGTGCTGAAAAATGGCGTTAAACCTTACAACTAATATCTTGCCTCTTCACTTCACTTTAGTTCTTTCATGACACATTTACTATCAATATTGATTTTATTAAAAACACCACAACCCCGAAATAATCTTCCATTGGCTTATCTGGTATGTTTTGCTCTGTATATAATCAATTTGCATAATTATAATGTAATTCATCAATTTTTGTCTCATTTCCCCTGTTTTATTTCTGTTATTTAATTTTTTTTCTCTTCGTACTCTTTAAAAAGTTTTTGAAATTTTATATAAATGTTTTTCAAAAAATCCATATTCCACTACCTATAGAAGTTGAAAATACATAACTTCTAGAAATCGAGAGTGAGCTTAATCCGATTACAATTACGTAACACATTTTGAAGATGATGACGTTTGATTTAATTAGGTGCTACTTCAAATCTTGTTTATTTTTCAAAGGAATTGATTATATGCATATCATCGCACGTGTCTTGATCATCGGCTATTTTTCTATAGTTTGATATTTGGAAATTGTTACATGGAACGATTATTCAAGGTAACATTTAGCTTTCAATGGCCTTGGTATGACTGATATAACTTCTTTCGACGTTACTTGTTAATATTGAAATAAATTATACGTACGTACGCACCCTTAGTTGTGTCCAGTAATTTCGCATATGCCGAAAATTATTAATAAACTTTCATTGTGACAAAGTAAGATGTGCAAATGCTTTACTAAAGCAAAGTAGGTGATATCAAAACAGGCTGACTATAACAAATATTATATTTAGTTTAATGTAAATTTTAAATGTGTATCCTTATATGTTTATGAAATAGTTATTAACAATCAGAAATATATATTTGTGATGTACTTTTTCGAATTCCTTCTGCCGATTAAGACAGATGAATGGACAGGGGGTTTATTTTCACTAAATATAGTTGCGGATGTTGCGAATCAAGTGGCCATTATCGAGAATTGAACGTTTTCTAAACTCCACATGTAGGATCCATGTTTATGATGGCTGTCATAACATTACGAGATTTTATTAGCCAATAACCTTATTGAAATTACTGCATTATTATTAAATGAAATATAATCAGGGCTTGTGCTTCCGCTAGGCGAACTAGGCAGTCGCCTAGGGTGCTGGGAGAAGTGTTTATTTCATAACAGGCGGGTAGGGGTGGGCGTAAGTGGAATTGTGGTGGGGGGGGGGGAACCGCAAATATCTGATCTCGCCTAAGTCACCAAATGGCCTTGCACCGGTGCTGAATATAATATGTTGCAAATAATAATAAGAATGTTCCAAATTTTGTGGAGTGGATATAACATTCTAATAACTGAATTATTTAAAAGCAGTATTCACACAGAAAGTGAGAAAAAAAAAACTATATACCGGTGAGTGCATTCTTGTCCCATTTGCTGTAAAGATTGTAACTTGTAATGAAATTAACCTTTTGCGTTAGATTTGCAATGTCATGTAATAGTGTTGTATCATATTTATATCAGACAATTATGTTCATTGGAAAAATATAAATATTAGACAAATTAAAATATGTAAATTCGTGCATTGGCTGCATTTGTTAGTAGATAAAATAGTAATCGAATATGTTCAAATACATGGTACTACATGATGACGACACGCATAATTAAGGGTCTATAGCAGAAGAATTGAATGTTTGCGTGTGCTAATATGTGCGATTTAAAATTAGTTACAAATTATAAATGCCCATACTTACATTCTTCAGACGACGCATGCCCATGAGGTAGTCAAACTCTACCCCATCCACTGTACGACATGAAACGCACACATAGCCCAGTTCAATCTTTCTCGATATTTTCATTTCATCGTCCGAGATTTGTTGACATTTTCTATGATACCAGTTGTTACACAATGAACATTTAACACAGTCATTGGAACAATTTGATCTGCATCCACCACATGGTAAGCTGGCTTTGCGTTTTGTTGTACTGAAACCTGCCATGATTCAATTAGAAATCACAAATGAAAACAAAAGATGTGCAGTATTTAAACTTTATTTCCAAATAAGATACGAGGCCATGAAACTTAATGTACAGAGAGGACCCAGGTCAGAAATCTGTAGATTCTGATGATTGGTTCCCTGTGTTTGAAAGGTAGCTTTAAATAAAGGATTTGTTTTATATTGTATTGAGTATTATAGATTTTATGTCTATATTGGGTACCAAAATAAGTTGAGCTTTTCAAACTCTTTCACATAAAAATTCAAAACTATAGATGAGATGGAATAGACGATGCGATTTGGGTGGATTTGATATGATTTTCAGTGGATTTGGATGTGGATTTGGTTGGATTTGAGTGGATTTGAGTGGATTTGGGTGTTTCATTACACCGTTAAACAATTACATGATTGTCAGTATTAAAAATAAACTTACATCAGATGTAATTGTGCTAAAGCAGCATGCACCAGTCATGTCATTCTTATAATACATGTTGTTTAAATTTGATTACATATATGTGCGTTAGAATTTACAAGTTAGAAGATGAATAGTAATGACAAAGACATATTCCATCACAATTTTCTTTTTCAACCTAATGATCAAATAAAACGTATGCCTCATTGAGAAAGAGAGATGCCTTCATGATTGTAAATCGGTATTGTTCACTTACATGATGACTTATCTTACTCGTGCATAAGTACAGAACTATAGTCCATTATTAAGTAATAACACGAAGTAAGCAATTCCTTCTACTTCCATTATCCAAGAATCATATGGCTTTGTAGTGGTATTTACATTCTAATTAACCCATTTTATCCATAAGCAGAGTATTTCCAAGTGTATGTGTATGAACTCCATTAAATATGGCTAAAATAATTGTTATATCTTATGATCACTTTCGGAATCTGTGTGTATCATTGAGTAACATAAATAATATCAATATTGTTATGTCTACCTCAGATAAATATTTTTGCCAGATTGTATTATTTACCCAACATCATCATAAACATATAAATTATTAATAACTCCATCAAGTTCATCAACATTCGGCATTTGGTCAATATCAGCGATAAAATTATTAATATTATCAACTTCATTAAATAAAATTGCATTCTTATTAAAATCTTTAACAACATCTCTGATCATCTACAGATGGTGTTTCTGAATATAATGTATCCCACTTTAGCAATCTCATTATCAAGTTAAGTAATAACTGTGTATTTCCATTTTCTGATGTATCTATTATTATCATTCTGGACGATGTTTAACTGGCTTTCGTTTTCATGTCAGTGAGAAATTGAGAAATCAGTGAGAAATTGATTAGGTACATACATATTATAAATATATGGATTATATTGTTTCAGAGTTAAGACTCCAACCACTGATTCAGCCACGTTTAAACAAAAACATGGAAAAATATCATATGGATGAAAATGTGCAATATGTAACAGATAAAAGATTCGTTTTTACCTAAAATTCAATATAAAGATTGAGGTGATATTGCTACAAAATTAATGTCAAAATTTCCAGAAACTCCAACTGCTAAATATCCAGGCGAAAAAACATCTTCAGTGTTATAATTATTGTAGTTGTTGAATTTGACTTTAGAGTCGACTTGACGAATGAGATCAACCAAAACCTGGAGAGTATTTAGTAACTGTTATTGATAAAACCTGTCACGTTCATGATGTAGCATATACAAATATAAATTTACAACAACAATTGTTGCAGATGTGAAGTTTATATACTCATTAAATTCCATAAAAAATAATTATCAGAATCATTAGCTAATTGGTTGGTCAGATCTGCGATGAAAGGTAAACTAGCATTAGGTGCCGCTAATTAATCAACCAATTATTAAAAAATGGAATATATATATATATATATATATATATATATATATATATATATATATATATATATATATATATATATATTACAGCCCAAGAGGATAGTGTAGAGTTGAGGAGCAATTATTAAACTTGATGTTGCTGAAAATGTTACACATTTGTTGCTGAAAATTGCTTAGCACGAGAGACAATATGGCAAATTTATCTACAACCACCTAACTTCAGTACACAAACATTGTGTTCCTAATGAAGAATATCAGGCAGATACCATTACTATACTACTACATGATACTATTAAAATTGGCCGACGCCAATACACATACAAATACAATATGACTGTCATTAACGTTATGAGTAGACACAAAGACAAAGTGATCTCTTTCAAGAGTGCTCTTAAAACTCACCCTTTCCACCGACAAGAAAAGACTTAAAGACCTTAAAATGTTTTCCTACCTTATATATTTAGCATATTTTATGTTGTTTTCTAATTTCATGGTTGGTTTTTTTTTTTTTTTTTTTTTGTAGTCATATCATTTTAGATGCTGTAAAGCGTTTAGAGCTTTTGAATATTAGGTACTTTACAAATTCCTCATCATCATTATCATTATTATTATTATTATTATTATTATTATTATTATTATTATTATTATTATTATTATTATTATTAAGAATAAGAAGAAAAAGAATAAGTAGAGCTGTTAGTAACCAAAATGGCCACTGAGGTTGTATTAGGTTTTGAACGAATTAATAAATGAGGACCCTTGCGGTGGCCACAGCTAATACAGGTTGATCCTGGCATTGAATTTAATGGTGCGGTATCATCTCTGACAAAAAACATGATGTCAACATCAGATGAGAACACAGCAATTCATCGTGATCAGGCAAATGTTGAACATTTTATCTGAACACTTGCTGAGCGGTTACTTTGATATCAATATGCAATGGAAATGGTTCAAATAGATGAGAGGTCTTACATGGGTTGCAAGACTAACAATCGTGATAGCTGCATTAAAAAATGAGGTTACTAGTGCAATTTTTATGAAACCTATCAATGCTATAACAAAAATCATATAAATACAACAACATGATTTTTCAAAACATCCTGTATATGGTTATGTTACAGTAAGATGTTGATATGAACCTGGTGAGCTTGAAGGCGGTATGAAAAGAGCGACTGATCGTATTTGAAGTGTAACTACACATTCATAAAAAATTAAGTGTAGCAAGATCTACAGATTAGATTTCAACTGCTCCTCAACGAGAATTTGTATGTGAACAATTACAAGCATTTTCAGAAAATACAGAATTACCACCTTATTCACTTAACTAGCCCCTCAACTTGGATTACACTCAAAACAGATCAGCATCACATTTTCTCACATGAGACCAAGACTATCGATTCTATCTATGCTACACTTTCTTGGATCAGTATGTCTTGGGTCATTATTTGAATATTTATGCAGCATTATTGTAGCTCACAGTATGATTATTCTGTCATTGTTTTAATGACATGATACATTCAGCGTGAAGACCAAAGTTTATTGCTTTTGTCTATACCTAATTTTTGTTTCTTAATATACCTTCACTAAAACATCAATATTGGTGCCATCAGATGCAATAATCCTTCACAACTGATATATTCTTCTAACTCTAGACACTGCAAGATAAACGTACATTGACCACTCAATTCTATCATCAAAAATCCAAACAATTTTATCAGAGATTGTTTATCCTCGAGATGAATGAATTTTAATTGCATATCCTAGCATCCATATAATTGTGTCCATAGCTAATGAGCTATAAACAACACTTACAGGAACTAAAGCAATATCAATTAACACAAGATTTCATTTCTCTGATTATCGTGGTATATTAGGTTCAATATTTTGGTTGTGTGCATGTGTTTAACCGAATGTCACATGTATATTTTAATTATTTTCCTTCAGTAACAAAAGTAATTGATGTAGAAGTGTATTAGGAAGTATCTTTTCAGCTTGCAACTATCAAATCATCTGGTTTGCACAAATCAACAAATTGTTTTTATTTTGTTCTTAAATTTTACCACTCATTATTTTACAATAAACTTTATTCGGCTGTAGTCTGATTCATTTCTTAAGCTGTATTAATTCTGGATCAAAGATCATCAGTTATTTCTTCATAATACTCTATAAAACCTTTCAGCCATTCATGCGGAGACAATTCAACAAAAGGTGGTGTTTGACAATGATCACCGCATATTATCACAGTAGTAGTTTTTGTCAAAAACCAATCAAGACATATTTTTAATATTTCTTTAGATACTGTGCATATTTCATCCCAAATTATTTCTTTAAAATTTATCTTTCACCTATTCATTCATTAGTTCATTTATTTCCTGTCCATAAAAAAAAAAATTATGAGTGCATGATTTAACTCCTTGTTTGCTCATTTCATTGGCAATTCTGTATCTATTGGTTAAACAATCATATCAATTTTTTTTTAGTTCTGTGAAGGCAGATTCAGAATAATTATAACTTTTCTTGTTTTTCTCCCGGTGCTTATATAAAATTGAGCACTTCTGAATATTTGTTCTGATATAGAATTAATCCGTAGCGATTCAAAGTATGGCTTTAGGAAACCTGTTTATAATTGGTAATATCTTATGAGTAAACTGCTGTGACTCGCCATCAGTGTAACTAACAATTATACATAATTTAGTTCCGTTAGACAAGTAATTTTTTTTTACTTACTAATATATATATATATATTTTGCATCAGCAATTATACAATCAAATTTAGCATTGTCCATAATTAATCTTGTATAATGTCATTTATGAACACATTATCCACCTTGGGTAAATTTACCAATTATTCTTTTGCCAAGATCTACTACAGTTTTATTTTCAAAATAGGTTAAATAGTATTTTCATCATCGGGATATTTCTTTTGTTGTCGTAACCAAACTTCTTTCTGCGGACAATATGATATAATTGCTTCACTGATTTATGAAATATTATTTTTACGTCGATCATGCTGCAATAATACAATCAGTACCCACTTTTTTTTCTAAAATATGTCTTCCAAACTATGCATAAAAATTGGATAAAGAACTTTAGCAAACTCAAATAAGCAACATCAAGTCAATATCCGGTAAAGGTCCATTCATTGCAACTTTTTGGTCATGTTGTGTGTTAAATGTCCACATCTTTTCAAATATTCATGGCATTCAACCGTTCAAAGAAACTTCCTGGATAACACACTGCCAAGACAAATGAGATAACAAGTTTATAGTTATATAATCTGATATGTCCATATTTGACATAACTACGTTGTACATCTTCAAAAAATTCAACTTGTGTTTGCGTCCCTGCATTTGTTTTGTCTTCCAAAGTGAGCAGTAACTTTTGGAACAGTAAAACTATTATTCAGTTATTAAAAACAACCACATGCATTCAGAATCGCTTTTACAAATATTTTCAATAAACTTAAATATATCACCATCATGAAATATTAAGGCTTGATTTTGTGGATATATTGTTACTGCATTACTCCACGCATGCACATTATGATCAATAATTTCAACCGAAGCTTCATTTGATTTATATTCTGATTCATGCAAAATCTATTTCTTTATCGTTTTTATAAATACCGGAAAATTTAGTTTCTTTCTTTGATACTCTGGTATCTTTAACTACTTATCTCAATCATTTTTGTTTACTTCGTTTTAGATCTATTAAACTGTTTCCACATATTGCCTTTGTGAAATGTTCCATTACTCATTTGGCAACACAATTTATTTTCAAAAATTGCATTGGTTTTAGATCATGAACGCTGGAAATACTGATTCAGCAGATATATCCCATAAATAACTGTAGGTTAATAGTATACGTTGTTCATTATACAGTTCATCAATACCAGTCAACATTCCTGGTGTGGAATTTTACTCAACATAGCAGTGTTTTCATTATCAGGGACAGGGTCACTTTTGTTATGGATAATCCAAGTATTATTGCCCCTTTCTGCTAATAGGATAAATTTGATTTTGAGAATATATCTTTAATCATAGAGATAATTATTAATCGTTGCTGCTCATTGCTCGTTTATAGTAGCATTGATAACTGTGTAAGATTTTGAATGTTGACCACACATGATATTCACCATCATTGTGAAATTGTTTCTTGGTGCCAAAAATACTTTCAACCAAATTATTCATCGGATCGAACAGATCTTACTTAGTTAAATCAGGAGTTCTTCTGTCAGGATCAAATCTATATTTAGAAGGCTTGATTTTAGATGATCTCTCAGACTCCTCCATATTATAATTAAGACAGATATTTTAATTGAAATAATATATATATATATATATATATATATATATATATATATATATATATATATATATATATATATATATATATTGATTCAAGGAAAGAATATATGCAAGTGGCTAATGAGAGGTTCTCCTTGTAAACAAAGCATGTGCAAATGAATTTTGCGGATATCATTTACAAAGCTTATTTCGTGGAAGTCTAAGATATAATTTAAAAAAATAATGCTAACATTTATAAAAAGTGCAGAAGACTATCATGTATGCTTTCAAAATAATGATTTAGACAAATAATGAGTTAAATGAATGATATATAAATGGAACAAAATGAGTTTGTGAAGCATCCAATCATCAAGATGTATGGAGCATTTGGTGATAGTGTAGCCAGGCAATGTCGACTAAAAAGACAGTTGGTTATGTCATTAAGACTGGTTATCTCATGTTCAATACTGCATGGGGAAATAAAATATGTCTTTTTCATAGGTTTATCTAGAGATGTTTCAATGAATTAATCAAAAATGGTCTTGTGAATGATCATATCAGTGGTGTAAAGGATGATAGCTGGTTGATCAATTTATGTGCTGTTACAAAGTGAGAATAACTAGTTTGTAAATGTTGGTTATAATTGTATTAGTGCAGAGTCAAGTCTTTCTCTTTAGCAACATGTTTTGCTGAAACTTTATTGATGGCTCACCATAGTCATGGTGATGACTGCAACACAGTATGTGTGTAATGGTACTCAAGTTATTATACATGATAAACACATTTGAAATGTCTGCTTTATGTTTAACATGTAATTTAGATAGCATGGAATTGTGTAGAGGATATAATTTATGATCCACATCACCTTGTGTTAATTGTAAAAGGTGAGTTGAATTGAGATTTTCATGCTTACTTACACAACAAATGAATTCTCAGTTTCAAGGAAAATGGCAAAGGATTGATTAATCATGATTGCTGAATCTTAATGTGGCAAGTATTGTTTTGTATCGATTCATAAACTCATATATTGATTTGTGTATCGGTACAGGCAAAATTATCGATGTATAAACATATTGCTGAATTATTCCACCCTACTGCAACACATATTGCAAGCCATTAGTTTGCAAGGGAATTGTGGTTTATAATTACTGTAGTCAACATCGGTGCTGAGCTATTGGTTTATTCCTTTAACGTTGCAAATATATATGGATATATTGTGTAATAATGTTTTAAAATAATAATAGCTTTGTTGAGTTTACTGACATCCATAATTCAAAAATTTAGCATTAGGTTATTTCTGTACTGTTGTGTTTTAATGACAAAATGTGCATACATGATATTATTTAAAACTGAACTATGTTACAGAGGCCATGCAAGGTCCATCAGAACTTCAAATCGGTCCAATAGCAGGAGGTGTTGCATCTGGAGTAATTGTTGTCTGTATCATATTAGTCATTATTTTTATAAGACGACGAAATCTGAGACACAAAGAAGAAGGTAAGAGACATGTTAAGAGTTATTAACAATCAGAAATATATATTTGTGATGTACTTTCACTGATAAAGATAAACCATTGCAAGATATATATCCACTACAAATATTAAATCTGGCATGAAATTTGCATGTAATCTAAAGATTCTAAAGTTATGAAATTGAATTTGTAGTACTTTTCTAAATTCCTTCCCCCGATTAAGACAGATGAATGGGCAGGGGTCTATAGCAGAATAATTGAATTTTTGCGTGTGCTAATCTCTGCGATTTAAAATTAGTTACAAATTATAAATGCTGATACTTACATTCCTCAGACGAAGCATGCCCATGAGGTAGTCAAACTCTACCCCATCCAATGTACGGCACGAAACGCACACATAGCCCAGTTCAATCTTTCCCATATTTTCATTTCATCGTCCGAGATTTGTTTTCTATGATACCAGTCATTACACAATGAACATTTAACACAGTCAGTGGAACAATTTGATCTGCAGCCACCACATGGTAAGTTGGCTATGCGTTTTGTTATACTGAAATCTGCCATGATTCAATTAGAAATCACAAATGAAAACAAAATATGTGCAGCATTTAAGCTTTATTTCCAAATAAGATACGAGGTCATGAAACATAATGTACAGACAGGACCCAGGTCAGAAATCTGTAGATTCTGATGCTTGGATGCCTATGTCTGCTTTATCTGTCATCATCCTTTTTATCAGCAAGTGTGAATTTCACTGTGTCAAACATAACTGCTTTGAGATTCCCAGCTGACTTTCTAGTTATTGATGGCCCGATTTCAGTTCCCTGTGTTTGAAAGGTAGCTTTAAATACAGAATTTTTTTATAATGTATTGAATATAATAGATTTTATGTCTATATTGGGTACCAAAATAAGATTAGCTTACTTGTGATGTATTTGATTGACAGGAGCTCCAAATACATTGTCTAAATAGTTTTGTGACTATTTACAAGAATACTAACAGTTTTGTCTTGAAGACATGGATTCAGTAATATCATCACCACATGGCTTTATAACAATACACGTGCATGACCCCCGAACACGTTATCGTATCGGGCTTGATAGAATTTTTAATTCGTAGCAGCAGAGAGGGTGTGACAACGAATATGCGTCTTTGTTGGTCAGAGGTCTTAATTCAGTTTTTTAACACTATTTTGTTTTCTTCTCAGTTTCGTAGGAGGCCTTTGTTAACCAAATACACTCCTCTAAAATCTGGTATTTTCACCCTATCTGCTGCTAAGGCCATTTACAATCAAGTTCTTGAGCTTTTCAAACTCTTTCCCATGGAAATCCAAGAGTTAGACGAGCCAGTGTTATCCGTAATGCTAAATATTGATGCATACATTTACTGTTTAGGGTAGCGCTGTAATTTATACATGAGATGGCATAGACAATGCGATTTGGGTGGATTTTAGCTGACTTTTGGTGGATTTTGTTGTGGATTTGGGTGGATTTGAGAGGACTTGAGTGGATTTGGGTGGATTTGGGTGTTTCATTACACCATTAAACAATTACATGATTGTCAGTATTAAAAATAAACATTCATCAGATGTAATTGTGCTAAAGCAGCATGCACCAGTCATGCCATTCTTGTAATACATGTTGTTTAAATTTGATTACATATATGTGCGTTAGAATTTACAAGTTAGAAGATGAATAGTAATGACAAAGACATATTCCATCACAATTTTCTTTTTCCACCTAATGATCAAATAAAATGTATGCCTCATTGAGAAAGAGAGATGCCTTCATGATTATAAATCGGTATTATTCACTTACGTGATGACTTATCTTACTCGTGTATAAGTACAGTACCATATTCCATTATTAAGGAATAACACGAAGTATGCAATTCCTTCTACTTCCATTATCCAAGAATCATATGGCTTTGTAGTGGTATTTCCATTCTAATTAACCCATTTTATCCAGAAGCAGCGTGCAAACATACGTTTTGCTGCAGTGTCATGTTCTTAAAGAATAAAGCTTATTACGAGTAATGACGAAGAAAAGTCAATAATGCCAAATCAAAGACTCTAACTGACCGAGAGTATCTCTAAGTGGGTTAGTTTAGTTCTGTTACTTTCTCCTGTCATTTCTTTCTCAAATTTTGTATGTGTGGTTTGTTTACCCATAGGACATTTCATTGAGGTCGTGCCCTCTCATCTGCTGTAATTACATCATTATTTAACCAAACAGTTTATCAAGACTTATATGATATCGCGAACTAGGATCCGGTAATTTATTGCTATAAATTTGTTAACTTCACTATATCCATTGCCCCTGAACACACAATCTGATAAATATTTCCAAGTGTATGTGTATGAACTCCATTGAATATGGCTAAAATAATTGTTATATCTTATGATCACTTTCGGAATGTGTGTGTATCATTGAGTAACATAAATTATATCAATATTGTTATGTCTACCTCAGAAAAATATTTTTGCCAGATTGTATTATTTACCCAACATCATCATGAACATATAAATTATTAATAACTCCATCAAGTTCATCAACATTCGGCACTTGATCAATATCAGAGATACAATTATTAATATTATCACCTTCATTAAAAAAAATTGCATTCTCATTAAAATCTTTAAGAACATCATATAATCTCTGATCATCTACAGATGGTGCCACTAAATATAATTTATCCCACTTGAGTAATCTCATTATCAAATTAAGTAATAACTGTGTCTTTCCATTTTCAGATGAATATAGTATTATCATTCTGGATGATGTTTAACTGGCTTTCGTTTTCATGTCAGTGAGAAATTAATTAGGTACATACATATTATAAATATATGGATTATATTGTTTCAGAGTTAAGACTCCAACCACTGATTCAGCCACGTTTAAACAAAAACATGGAAAAATAGCATATGGTGGAAAATGTGCAATATGTAACAGTAAAATGATTCGTGTTTACCTAAAATTCAATATAAAGATTGCGGCTATATTGCTACAAAATTAATGTCAAAATTTCCAGGAACTCCAACAGCTAAATATCCAGGCGAAAAACATCTTCAGTGATGTAATTATTGTAGTTGTTGAATTTGACTTGATAGTCGACTTGACGAATGAGATCAACCAAAACCTGGAGAGTATTCAGTAACTGTTATTGATAAAGCCTGTCATGTTCATGATGTAGAATATAAAAATAGAAATTTACAACAACAATTGTTGCAGATGTGAAGTTTATATACTTATTAAATTCCATTAAAAAAAATGATCAGAATCATTAGCTAATTGGTTGGTAAGATCTGCGATGAAAGGTAAACTAGCATTAGGGGCCGCTAATTAATCAACCAATTATTAAAAAAATGGAATATATGTATTCCAGCCCAAGATGATATTGGAGAGTTTTTGAGCAATTAGTAAACTTGATGTTGCTGCAAATGTTACACATTTGTTGCTGCAAATTGGTTAGCACGACAGGCAATAAGGCATCTTTATCTACAATCACCTAACTTCAGTACACACACATTATGTTCCTAATGAAGAATATCAGGCAGGTACCATTACTATACTACTACATGATACTATTAAAATTGGCCGACGCCAATACACATACAAATACATTATGACTGTCATTGACGTTGCGAGTAGACACAAAGACAAAGTGATCCCTTTCAAGAGTGCTCTTAAAACTCACCCTTTTCACCGACAAGAAAAGACTTAAAGACCTAAAAGTATTTTGTATCTTATATATTTAACATATTTTATGTTATTTTCTAATTTCCTGGTGTTTGTTTTTTTATTTTTGTTTTTGTTTTATGTAGTCATATCATTTTAGATGCTCTAAAGCGTTTAGAGCTTTTGAATATTAGTCACTTTACAAATTCGTCATTATTATTATTATTATTATTTTTATTATTATTATTATTATTATTATTATTATTATTATTATTATTATTATTATTAAAAAGAAAAAAATAAGTAGAGCTGTTATTAACCAAAATGGCCACTGAGGTTGTATTAGGTTTTGAACGAATTTATCAACGAGGACCCTTGCAGTGGCCACAGCATATACAGGTTGATCCTGGCATTGAATTTAATGGTGCAATATCAGCTCTGACAAAAAAACATGATGTCAAAATCAGATGAGGACTCAGCAATTCATCGCGATCAGGCAACTGTTCAACGATTGAAATGAACACTTGCGGTTACTTTGATATCAATATGCGATGGATATGGTTCAAAAAGATGCCAGGTCTTAAATGGGTTGCAATACTAACAATCATGAGAGCTACATTAAATAATGAGGTTGCTCGTGTAATTGTTATGAAACTTACAAATGCAATAAAAAAAATTATATAAATACAACAACATTATTTTTCAAAACATCCTGTATAAGATGATGTTACAGTAAAATGTTTATATGAACCTGGTGAGCTTGAAGGCGGTATGAAAAGAGCAACTAATCGTATTTGAAGTGTAACAACACATTCTTAAAAAAATCAAGTGTAGCAAGATCTACAGATTAGATTCAACTGCTCCTCAACAAGGATTTGTATGTGAACAATTACAAGCAATTTCAGAAAATACACAATTATCACCTTATTCACTTAACTAGCGCCTCAACTTGGATTACACTCAAAACAGATCAGCATCACATTTTCACACCTGCGACCAAGACTATCGATTCTATCTACGGTAAATTGTCTGGGATCATTATGTCTTGGATCATTATTTGAATATTTCTGCAGCATTATTGTAGCTCACAGTATGATTATTCTGTCATTGTTTTAATGACATGATACATTCAGCGTCAAGACCAAAGTCACGTTTATTGTTTTTGTCACATTGTTTATAACTAATTAATTTTTTTCTTAATATACCATCGCTTAAACATCATTAATGGTGCCATCAGATGCGATAATTCTCCACAACTGAGATATTCTTCTAACTCTAGACACTGCGAGATAAACTTACATTGACCACTCAATTCTATCATCAACAGTCCAAACAATTTTATCAGAGATTGTTTATCCTTGAGACAATGAATTTTAATTGCATATCCTAGCATCCATATAATTGTGTCCATAGCTAATGAGCTATAAACAACACTTACAGGAACTAAAACAATATCAATTAACACAAGATTTCATTTCTCTGATTGTCGTGGTATATTATATTCAATATTTTGTTTGTGTGCATGTGTTTAACTCAATGGCACATGTATATTTTAATTATTTTCCTTCAGTAACAATAATAATTGATGTATAAGTGTATTAGGAACTATATTTCAGCTTGCAACTATCAAATCATCTGGTTTGCACAAATCAACAAATTGTTTTTATTTTGTTCTTAAATTTTACCATTCATTATTTTACAATAAACTTTATTCGGCTGTAGTCTTATTCATTTCTTAAGCTGTATTAATTCTGGATCAAAGATCATCAGTTATTTCTTCATAATACTATATAAAACCTTTCAGCCATTCATGCGGAGACAATTCAACAAAAGGTGGTGTTTGACAATGATCACCGCATATTATCACAGCAGTAGTTTTTGTCAAAAACCAATCAAGACATATTTTTAATATTTCTTTAGATACTGTGCATATTTCATCCCAAATTATTTCCCTAAAATGTATTTTTCACCTATTCATTCATTAGTTCATTTATTTCCTGTCCATCAAAAAAAAAATTATGAGTGCATGATTTAACTCCTTGTTTGCTCATTTCATTGGCAATTCTGTGTCTATTGGTTAAACAATCATATTATTTTTTTTTATTTCTGTGAAGGCAGATTCAGAATACTGTAATTATAACTTTTCTTGTTTTTTTCCCAGTTCTTATATAAAATTGAGCAATTCTGAATATTTGTTCTGAATTAAAGAATGAATCCGTAGCGATTCAAAGCATGGCTTTAGAAAACCTGTTTATAATTGGTAATAAATTGGTCGAAACATACGCAAGCATCAAAGATCTTATGAGTACACTCACTGCCGTGGCTCGCCATCAGTGTAACTAACAATTATACATAATTTAGTTCCGTTAGACAAGTAATTTTTGTTTTACTTACTAATCTATTATATCTATATTTGTTTGCATCAGCAATTATAAAATCAAGTTCAGCATTGTCTATAATTAATCTTGTATAATGTCATTATGACCATATTATCCTCCTTGGGTAAATTTACCGATTATTCTTCTGCCAAGATCTACTAGTTTTATTTTCAAAATAGGTTATATAGTATTTTCATCATGGGGTTATTTCTTTTGTTGTCGTAACCAAACTTCTTTCTGCGGACAATAAGATATAATTGCTTCACTGATTTATTTAATATTATTTTTACGTCGAAATAATACAATCAGTACCCACTTTTTCTTCTAAAATATGTCTTTCCAAACCATGCATAGCAAATTGGATAAAGAACTTTAGCAAACTCAAATAAGCAACATGAAATCAAAATCCGGTATAGGTCCATTTTTATTGCAACTATGGTCATCTTGTGTGTTAAATGTCCACATCTTTTAAAATATTCATGGCATTCAACCGTTCAAAGAAACTTCCTGGATAACACAATGCCATATCAAATGAGATAACAATTATATAGTTATATAATCTGATATGTCCATGTTTGACATAACTACGTTGTACATCTTCAAAAAATTCAACTCGTGTTTGCTTCCCTGCATTTTTTTCTTGCAACGTGAGCAGTAACTGGTGGAACAGTAAAACTATTATTCAGTAATTGAAAACAACCACATGCATTCAGATCGCTTTTACAAATATTTTCAATAAAATTAAATATATCACCGTCATGAAATATTAAGGCTTGATTTCGTGGAAATATTGTTACTGCATTAATCCACGCATGCGCATTATGATCAATAATTTCAACCAAAGCTCCCATTGATTTATATTTTGATTCATGCAAAATCTCTTTGGTTATTGTTTTTATAAATACCGGAAAATTTAGTTTCTTTTTTCTTTTGATGCTCTGGAAATATTTAACTACTTATCTAAATCATTTTTGTTTTCTTCGTTTTAGTGTTTCCACATATTGCTTTTGTGAAATGTTCCATTACCCATTTGGCAACACAATTTTTTTTAAAAAATTGCATTGGTTTTAGATCATGAACGCTGGAATTTATGATTCAGCAGATATATCCCATAAATAACTGTAGGTTAGCAGTATACGTTGTTCATTATATAGTTTGACAATACCAGTCAACATTCCTGGTTTGGAATTGTGCTCAACATAGCAGTGTTTTCATTATCAGGGACAGGGTCATGTT
Organism: Unio delphinus; assembly: GCA_029339505.1. Classification (NCBI taxonomy): domain Eukaryota; kingdom Metazoa; phylum Mollusca; class Bivalvia; order Unionida; family Unionidae; genus Unio; species Unio delphinus. The sequence goes on from JAQISU010000258.1 coordinate 386,162, forward strand.
TGTCATGGATAATCCAAGTATTATTGCCCCTTTATGCTAATATGTTAAATTTGATTTTGAGATTATATCTTTAATCATAAAGATAATTATTAATCGTTGCTGCTCATTGCTCGTTTATAGTAGCATTGACATCTGTGTAAGATTTTGAATGTTGACCACACATGATATGCACCATCATTGTGAAATTGTTTCTTGGTGCCAAAAACACTTTTAATCGAATTATTCATTGAATCAAACAGATCTTGCTTCGTTAAATCAGGTGTTCTTCTGTCAGGATCAAATCTAAATTCAGAAGGCATGATTTTAGATGATCTCTCAGACTCCTTCATATTATAATTAAGACAGATATTTTAATTGAAATAATATATATATATATATATATATATATATATATATATATATATATATATATATATATATAGATTCAAGGAAAATATATATGCAAGTGACTAAAGAGAGGTTCTCCTTGGGGATATCATTTGCAAAGCTTATTTCTTGGAAGTCTAAGATATAATTTTAAAAAATAATGCCAACAATTATAAAAAGTGCAGAAGACTATCGTGTATGCTTTCAAAATAATGATTTAGACAAATAATGAGTTAAATGAATGATATTATATAAATGGAACAAAATGAGTTTGTGAAGCATCCAATCATTGAGATGTATGGAGCATTTGGTGATGGTGTAGTCAGGCACTGTCAACTAAAAAGCATTTGGTTATGTCATTAATACTGGTTATTTCATGTTCAATACTGCATGGGAAAAATAAAGTATGTCTTTTTCATAGGTTTATCTAGAGATGTTTCAATGGATTAATCAAAAATGGTCTTGTGAATGATCATATCAGCGGTGTAAAGGTTGGTAGCTGGTTGATCAATTTATGTGCTGTTACAAAGTGAGAATAACAAGTTTGTAAATGTTGGTTATAATTGTATTAGTGCAGAGTCAAGTCTTTCTCTTTAGCAATATGTGTTGCTGAAACGTTATTGATGGCTCACCATAGTCATGGTGATGACTGCAACACAGTATGTGTATGGAATTGTGTAGAGGATATAGTTTATGATCCACATCACCTTGTGTTAATTGTAAAAGGCGAGTTGAATTAGAGTTTTCATTCTTACTGACACAACAAATGAATTCTCAGTTTTAAGGAAATTGGCAAAGGATTGATTAATCATGATTGCTGAATCTTAAAGTTACTTATTGTTTTGTATCAATTCATAAACTCATATATTGATTTGTGTATCGGTACAGGCAACATTATCGATGCATAAAACTATTGATGAAGTATTCCACCCTACTGCAACACAATTTGCAAGCGTTTAGTTTGCAAGGGAATTGTGGTTTATAATTACTGTAGTAAACATCGGTGCTGAGCTATTGGTTTATTTCTTTAACGTTGCAAATATATATGGATATATTGTGTAATAATGTTTTAAAATGATAATAGCTTTGATGAGTTTCCTGGAATCCATAATTCAAAACTTTAGCATTAGGTTATTTCTGTACTGTTGTGTTTTAATGACAAAATGTGCATACATGATATAATTTAAAACTGAACTATGTTACAGAGGCCATGCAAGGTCCATCAGAACTTCAAATCGGTCCAATAGCAGGAGGTGTTGCATCTAGCGTAATTGTTGTCTGTATCATATTATTCATTATTTTCATAAGACGACGAAACCTGAGAAACAAAGGAGAATGTAAAAGACTTGTATCTTTCATTTCATTTAATATTTGGCAGAGAGAAATACTGATTAATGCTATAGTAGTATCAGTTGCCCACCATAAGCTTGTGTGACGAATTCTATGTGTCTGTCCATTTTTCAGGTTTTTCACCCGAACAACTACAATAGTTCTAGATTTCTATGTGGATTGTAATTTATGTATGATATTCTGTTGGAATAAAGCAAACAAATATATAATGGTAAGGTTAAAATAACAGAGATAACGTTTGATTATTACATTTCTTGACACTTGTCCCAAATGCAAGGCGAGTTTTCCCATCCCAATTGGTAACTGGAAATCTTGTAACAAACCACCAAGATATCCTTTTTACTTAACATGATACAGGGTTAAGATAATTAGCATGCAATGGGGTGGCGGTGCAGATTACACACCATATCACTTTGCTTTAATTTGCAGATGGCATTTTAATATTCTAATATTTTGTTTTATCTAATAGATAGATATGTTGGACCCGTGTCTGTCAGTGAAATGCAGCACAGGGAATACATTTTGAATAGCCAGTGTATGTTACAGAGCAATGGGGAGGTGTGCTCTGTTTATGGTACTCTAAAGATGATACAAGCAGCTGTGTTTTTTACTTTTTGAAGGCTCTGTGGTAGATACTGAGATGAATCAGACAGAACTGAGTTACAATAGTCCTGTCTTGAATGTAGTAAAGAACACACAAGTGTTTTAGTGGCATCAACTGAAAGATATTTGCGAATGGAGCTGATGCATCTCAACTGAAGATATGCAGCCTTGCATATGTTCATGACATTTTGGGCAATGTGGGAGTACTGTCTAGAGCAACACCTAGATTTCGAACTGACTGTGTGAATTTAATGTTGGTGTTTCTGATAGTTATTGTTTGAGGTAAAGGATGTAAATGAGAAAGTCTTTGAGTTGTGATCAGGATAGCCTCAGTTTTATCATCATTCATCTGCAGCTTGTTACATGTCATCCATGATTTCTCATCAGATATGCACCTCTCTACTCCTTGAATGGTAGCATCTACTTCAGCTGGGTGGATAGACTTGTATATTTGGGTGTCATCAGTGTACAAATGGTGAGACACTGGGTGATGATCTATGACACTTGAGAGTAGTTGAATTTATAAAATGAAGAGAACAGGTCCAAGAACAGACCCCTGTGGAACACTACATGAGAGACCACTAGGCTAGAGTGTATTCCATTTGCAGAAACAACTTGTGTCATATTGACTAAGTATGACTTGAACCACTCTAAGGCTGTATTCCGAATACTAAATACATGCTGGAGACGGTAAAGTAATATATCATGGTCTATTGTGTCAAGTGCTGTAGACGAATCAAGGAGTGTGAGGACTGTAATCTTACTGCTATCCAAAGCAAAGAGAATGTCATTAAATACTTTCAGAAGAGTAGTTTCAGTAAGAGCGATATGCAGACTTTAAATTAGAGGTTGGGAAATAATATGTTTCTATAATGACCTACAGTCTTAAACTGACTGTTTAAGGTTGAAAACATGAATGGAATCTAGGAGTTTTGATGCGTATGGGTTTCCACGACAAAGTGAAAGTTTAAATCTCCAAAAATAATTAGGTTGTCACCTGTCTAATTTCCATACTCCAGAAGATTCGTAAAAAGCAGTAGAGACATAAAAATGGACTGACCTCTGTTCCAGTTTGAGTGTTGATTGGACTAGTTCAAATGATGTGCGGCAGAAACTGAAGGTTGTGTTGTATTTAAGACATTTTATCATGGAATTATTCGTGATGACGTCAATTCTAACTTCACATGAGTGGCTGGGAAATGACTTGATGAAGTAAGTGGTGGGTGTTAAATTTGCACACTTGGGCTTATCACCATGTTTTTTTTGCCATGTTTCTGTCAGGAAGAAGACAAATCTGTCTGGTCGTTGACAACGTTAACTATTTATGTGCTCTTGTTTGGTGTTTCTAATGATTGGGCTTCAAAAAATGCAGTACGCAGTGGTATCTCTGGGACAGTTGACACAACGGTTGATGATTTAAGATGGATTTGCACTAGGTTATCAAAGTTAATTGCCGAACTTTTATATTGTTTATCTGGAAAGGGCAAAAGGGAGATAAATGGAATTATTGTTCATGTTCTACACTGGCCAGCTTTGAAACGTTTATTTTTTCTCTTCCATCTACATTCAAGCGCTGCAGAATGAAGTACCAATTCGTTGAGTCTTGAACACAATGTAGTATGAAGAGACAAGGATCAGTCATTTAAAGCAATTAATACGGGTCCATCATTGCATAAACGGGTTGACTGCTGATCACGTGATAGTGTTTTTTTTAAAAAACAAAGGACATCTTAACAGTGGAACAATACAGCTGAGAAAAATGATAATTGTTCTCATTTCCAAAACAAGGAGATATAAGATTCGATCTGAACAGCCAATGCATGATGAAACACAATAATGTTAACAAAGATAGACAACAAGCACATATATCGAAAAAATTAGAACAAAGACGTAAGAACTGTGTCAAACCTTGTGTCCTTATGGTAATAAATACGAAACATAACATACACACACCTCATCAGCTCAAGGATAAATATAAATAAACTTGTCTATACAAATTAAGCATAAAAGGTTTTATCCTATGACAGGGTATTGATTGTTAGTTTGTGTGCATTATAATAATTCATTACATGCATTGGGTAAATGTGCCTTATCCAAGATTAAATGCCTCTATGTGTGAGTTCATTGAATGAGTCAGATGAGCCTTACAGTGATGTCAAGAACCGCTGCACATCGTAAGCTTGTAAGCAAATTCAAAGCGCTGGCGGGATGAGAAATCATTACCACACAGCAGTACATGAAGCAATTGCAAGAAAAGTACAGAGTATTCACTGGTAAAACTGCTATATGCTCAAAACTCCTTGATTTCAGCATGAGATCATGAACCGATCATGGTGAGCTGATATTGGTTAAAGACTACCCAAAATTTATCCACAAGCTTTTCAACGACAACGTGATAAAATCATGTGGGTGTAAGCAGAGCTGTTGACAACTCCCGCATTAATTGTTTGTGAGCTGTGGATCAGAAGAACATTGATGGTTGAAATCCTAATCATCGATCGCTTATCGCAAAGATGTTTAGTCATAATCATGATATGGACAATCCTCCCTCTCGACACATCCCACTGAAGACCATGTCGATTGCATTTCCAACTAAATTCCATATTTTGATTATATAAAAATGACCTGTGTCATGTTTCTTGATCTGATTAATGTTTGTGGACTCGATGAAAATAAAGCAGGCAATGCACAGTTCATGATCTATCCAAAGCTGGTCTCCCCTACAGCCTCACAATGCATCATCAATTTACTTTATTACCAAAAATCGTCTCATGTGCATCAATTCAGTTACGCCTATCTCACTACATGCAATGTAAGGACATTTCTGGTATCATCATTTCTGGTATCATCATTTGCAATGCTTTCCGGAACCAAGAACCAAGAAACCCATTAGGATACTGTCAAGAACTACAAACCATTCAAAGGCCACGAAATGGAGCAATATGGTTCAAACACTACCGTACTTCAGAAAATAGGCACGGGCGTTACATATCAGCTTTTTCTCAGATGTGATCCTTGAAAAAGTCCAAGGGCAATCATCTGATCCAGGCCATTCTTTTACATAAATGGAACAAAAACATTTCCCATGTGCAATCTGCTATGAAACATGTTGTTGAATCAAATGAAAGTTATCATCAGCATTGCAGTGAGGATTACATCAGATGGTTTTTTGACCAGCTCGTGGCTGAATGAAAGCGCATCAGTGACATTCCAAATAATCCAGCCATGATGATCCCACTCACAACACAACAGCTGCAACAAAAGTAATCAGCACAACAATGCTGAGTCTGCAAATAGTACTTTAAGTCACACTATAAAAAGGTCAGAGATCATTGCCATGTCACCGATTAATATCAAGGAGCCGCTCTCAATAATTGCAATTTAAGTTCCAAATATCCAGACTTACCTGTGATTGCTCAGAATCTACAAGGGTACGACGTACATTTCATGACCACTGCACTCAATCATTTGCCGGTCAAACAACTTCTTGCTGATGTTCAAATACAAAATAAATGCATCCCCATCAACTTTGTAAAGTACATGTCGTTTTCTATTTGACTTTTACGATTCATCGATAGCACTCTGTTCATGCCAGTGTCTCTGGAAGAACTCGCTGGAAACTGTCCTACGTTCACACACCTGGAAAAATAATTTGTAGACAGTGCAGATCTATTCAAACAAAAGGGCATTTATTCCTGCGAATACATTAATTCATGGTCACGATTCAACAAAACTGTGTTGCCACTCCAAGGTGCCTTTCATTACCACTTAGATCCCTCATGAATCACTATTGATGAATATCAGTATGCAAACAAGATATTCAATGAGTTTGATTGTAAAACTCTTGGTGATTATCATTATATATATCTATGCCAACAAAACCAAGTATAAATTACACCATCAAATGCACGAACAAGCTCTGCAGCATGGACTTGAAAAAGTTCATGTTCTCAAGTTTCATCAGTCACCATGGATGAAACCCTATATTGACTTCAGCACGACATAGTGTGCCAGTGTCACCATGGCATTCAAACATGTCTTCTTCCAATTCGTGGCTAATAGTGTATTTGAAAAAAAAGGGAAAACATTTGACACCTCAAGAACATCGAAATCCTTGATAGCCTGCAATAAAAATATAAAACGGTCACCAATGATGCCTTTGTATGAATTCTAATCTTCGACGAAGAACTCATGCACATTCGATGATAAATGATAATCCACTGATGGCATTCACACAAAAACGTCATTGCCCACATCATCACTGGCACACAGACACTACCTAGCCAAAACTCGCTAATCATCACAGTTATGTATTATGCATAGACCAAAAACATCGCATCAGGAGGCAAGTCCACGTGGTCCGGAACCCCTAGCAGCTACAACAAAGTGAGCTTTATATGAACAGTGCTCCAAAGCCCTCCCCTCATTTACCTGAAGTGATCCACAAACCCCACACGTTAGTAGTACAGATCAGTGGAGTTCTCTCAAGCCCTTTTAATCACATAGCAATAAAGTTATCCAGACCCAATGCTGAAGTTACGTCCAAAATCTTCATTTCACAGTGCCCTACAGTATATTCACAGCGCCCTACAGTATATTTTCCTCGGAAAATTAGTTATTGACTGTCCAAGATTAAAGTCCACAGACAAAAATCTTTTGATATCATGTCCAATGTTTGTATATGTAGATATCCGAGGTGTCATCGGATGTAGTGTCCAAGGTTTCCTCAGACAAAGAATATGAGGTCACCCTCGGATGTCATGTCCGAGGTGTCCTAGGACACCCTGGCCATAATAATAATACATATCAACAATTTATTTTATGAAGCAAATGATTAATATATTAATATATTTTAAATTTGTTGATCACGAATGGAATTTTTAAAAATATCCAGAATGCCCATTATGTTACATTTTATTTTGAAATATTCATCCATTTATATATATATACCTACGCCTGATAGGTATATAGCATTGCTATAAGTGGCAAAAAAGCACATTTTGGGCATACAAAATGCAAGCTTATATATTACATGCCAGAATTACATCAATGTATGAACTATTTTAACTACTAATATGGTAATGTAGCTGGTTAAAATTCTTGTCACAATGGGCAATCCACAAGGATTAGAAACCAAAATGCAAATGCAACATATACTGCAAAAGCATTTATATTCAGCATTCATTGAAATTAGTCCAATTGTGTAACTCTTACTGAATGATTGTGAACTTGAATTCTGTAATGATATGGTCAAGTGCGCAGAGTGCTGTATTTTATTTATTGTTAGGTTTGTAAAACAGTGTTGATTTGTCCTTTCTTCTGATCTGACATGTTTTTAAGTTTTAAAAGATCCATCTACCGTTACTCTAATACGCCATATAACACCCACAACTCTCACTGTAATGTCAGGGCCCCGAGTGACATAGTGGTCTAAAGCACTATCCGTTATGGATCACTGCCATCTCACCTCTCTACAACAACAACAACAACAACAACAACAACACTGTAAAGTATTTCACTTAACATATTGAATGACCTCTTAGGCCAAAGGTCACTTTTGAAGAAACCCATGTTTTCTTGGAAATGGCTTTATACAGTCGTTAATAGTTGTAATATTACTTCACCCTTTGAAGAATATTCTCAGGTTTAAAGTGAAATTAAACAGATGATTAAAGAAAATAACGAAACAACCCTTTGTATTGCATTTTAATATTTTTTTTTTAATTTGGCAAAATAGTGTAATTGATGAGTCTAGCAGAAAACATAACTTGGTGGAAAAAATCATAATGGTTGGCATGCATGCATTTTAATCCCGGTTTCATAATAGCTTTATGAACGGCCATTTCTTTTGAATCAATTCTGTATATATATATATATATATATATATATATATATATATATATATATATATATATATATATATATATATATATTGATAAAACAAATAATACACATGTAATATTATTGAAACTGTTGCAGCATTTCATATACAAATCATTTTTGGAATCCTTCAGTTTTTAATTTAATATTTTGTGTACGGAAAAAAAGATATTGACCCTTAAGACACTATATTCTTAGAAATACTACTGTTGGTATTTGAGACTATCATTCTAAAATTGTTGATATAAAAATGTACTCATGCTAATATTCTATATCTGGCTCATTGCCTTAAAAGTTGATCGCAAAATTACACACACTTGCCATAAATAACCTGTAATTTTATTTGGTCCTCAATGGCTGGAATGCGGGTGATGCTTTGTTTCCTGCAGTTCCTGTCAAACTCTTTCCTCATATTTCCTCGAAAATGTACAATTTTTGCAAAAGAAGTGAGGCTACTTTCCCGAAGTCATCTTCAGCTTCAATATAGTTCGAAAATTGGTCCTAAAATAGTAGCTCAACAGAAATGGAAATAATATATGCAATTGTTTTACTTTTTAAGCTATGGCTTCATACTGCATTCAAGATGTTGTTACATGTTGTATTAAATTGGCAGAGAAAGACAAGTTTAGAACTGTTTTCAAAATTGTAATTTTGAATTGAGGGAAAATTAATTTCTGCTGGAATTGAAAATGTTTCATTTTCTGGGTTCTATTAAAACTTACCTGTTTACTCAGCCAGACAAAATCCCTTTGCATAGTTTTCACATGTCGCCATAATTAGTCTATCCGGGTCCCTCCAAGTATATAACCCTGAAATCGACTTGAGAACTTTGATAGTCCACAATTATACTGTTTTGTTGGTTTAAAGATGCCAATCTTGATGGTTGTTGCAAATAATCAGGGTTGCTGAATGCTGAATGGACCACAATTGAAGTATCTTCCCTACATATAAAAAATAAATGCATAGGATTAGTGCTTGAAAACCAAAGACTGATATTTGATGGTTCTTTTTTTTACATTTGATTATTTTTGTATAAGCTGATTAAACAAACAAGTGTACGGGAGATGAGTAAAAGTAATAAATAAATAAAATGTTTGCTCTTACATTTAATGTTCCAGGCTTTATAAAATACGTGCTGAATAACAATACTGTGAGGATCATTATATATTAATATATGAAATTTGAGAATTTTGCAGATCAAGAGCAAACGTGGACCAATTGACAAACGATACAAACACAATTTTTGTAGTGTAAACTAAAACCAATCTTTCTTAAAACCGCAATTTGTTACACAAACTTACTCGATTATTTCATCCTCTTGCTGCAAGTGTGTCTGCTCTCCCATCAGATCAAACTCAAAGTGTCGCTTTGTTGCAGCAACATTTTCTAGATTGATCTTTAGAGCATACAAAAAAAACATATATTAAATGCACCTAATTTGTATTGGTAAACCAAAACAGGCCTTTAACAAATGGTTTATTTATGTGTGAGACGTCAGGACTCAGAAGTATTTTAAGGAGAAGCAATAGAAAATATTAGTGACACATGATCACGTGGTACTACATGTTCCAATTTTAATATTATGAGATAAATGTTAAAGTGCATTTCCCAGTCACACTGTGCAATGTGCAAAATTAATGTCAGTATTGTACTTTTACTTTATGATAAAAATAATATTGAAATTAATGTAATCAATCAAATATACAATCATGATGCAGCTCTTAACCCCTGCCTCCTCGATAACTCGTCACACTTTATCTCCTTCATCTCCCGAGTGCCTCGACAACGGGGCTGAGTTTAAATAGCTTGTATCCCGAGCGCCGAATTTGAGTGGCAGTATTTTACTATGCCTGTATCCCGAGCGACGAGTTAAATCGGCGCATGCCATTGGTTCATTTGAAGCCATTTCCTAATTATACAGGCAGTTTAACCAATACAATCTTAGCTTATATCGATAGAGAGTACATTGCTGAAGAAGGGGGAAACATTTGACTTTGATAGCGGCAAAATTAGAATAAATATTTAGATTAGAAAATGAAGAAAATTACAAGCATTATCCGTATGAAGTAGATTTGTACCTGACAGACTGAAGAAGTACTCACACTATGTTGAGTTTGCAATAGAGATAACAAGTGGAATTTGTATGTACATCAAATGGAGTGAAATTCACGTGTTGATTGTGCCAATTATTTAGTGTGAATTCATCATGGATTTATATGATTTATTCATGGCAAGAGAAACAAATTGGTACGAAAATTATTTTATCTTTATTTGTCAGTTTTATTTCTGCATGTAGTTCAAAATTCTATACCATTTTTGTTCGTAATTGTATTGCGCACTGCTGTGCCAAATTTTAGCTTAATTAAAGGAACATAAATATAAACAAATAATATTTATTACTCGTAGCCCTCTGAAAAAAAATCTGCATGCCAAGTATTCTCAGCAAGTCTCAGTTATACAGGTACTGGTAAGGCTAACATTTATCTAGGCGATCTCTGCAAGTATGCGGTCGGGGACAGACTAGCTGTTTGGCTCAGAGGTCAATTTAAATGAATAACACTTAAACATTATTTAGAATTATTATAATACTATTTTATTACTGTACACAGTCCTTAAAGATATTACATGAAAAGTGTTCACTCTTAAATTAATAATACCATCATTTGTTGTTTTTTCTTTGCCCAGTCCTTCCAATGATCCATTCTGTTATTCCAAAATTCCACAACCTCGCCGACACCAAATCCCAGACTTTATGTTGTTCCATCGCCTTTTTCGACAGTATTTTGAAGGCGTCATACATTTCCGGTAATTGGATTTAACTTTTTCCATATGAATAACCCAAATAACTAAATTACAAATCTACTATTTTTCAACGCAAATTAAAATGTTGTAGGCTTTGAAAAACTGCTTTCAAATTTATATGAAGGCGTGAATTAGATTGATGAACCGAAGAATCAGCTGCATTGATTGGATAATTCCAATTGTAGAATGTGTAAGAAATATTTCCAGAAACTTTCCACAATTTTGGTACGATTTCCTCTGAATACTTTTTAAATTTAAAACCAATAAGATAATAACCTGCTATGAGTTTTAAGTGAGGTCCTTATAATAATCTCATTATGTAATTAACTGAAACAAACATATCTCCCAGAATCTGATCATTGCAGACAGAAAGTGCCATATCATGAACATGGAAATAAAGGAGATTGTCAATAGCGTATATACCACAATCTAGTGTTTTGGTGAACTGTACTAACTTAACTATATATGAAGAATTAAATTAGGAAATCATGTTAGCGAATAAGCAAAATTGATGAAATACAAACTTTTTGGATCATGGACGTTTCGGTCATGGACATTAAGGACTATGTGTTGTGAGGTTCATACCAAATCTGAATATATCTTGGATTCGGAACAATAGTATGGAAAGTGTGACAGATAATGTATAATGCAAAGTTTAGTGCACAAGAACATTTTAGTTGGAGCTATTGCCCTTTTTGTTTTCATATGTATATATATGTAATAAGTAATAAGTATATATATATTAGGGCATAACCGACTTTTGATCCGGATATCGGATTCTACCGGATAGTATGAACTTCCGATTAATCGGAATCGGACAAGGCAGGAACGACCGATTCGGATAATAAAAATAATAAAGTTGAATTTCTATAGCACCGTGTCTAACACTGCGTGTCATTCGATAGTGCGTTAATAAAGTTAAATAAGAAGTCAGAAAAGTCCAATATGGTCAACACAACCATGCTGTGAGACAATCTATTTGAACCGACTGGTGAAAACCGGAAATGAAGCCGGATATGGTAAAGTACTAAGTAACATGCTGGACACGGCAAAACCAGATACCAGAAACCCGGAAATGGAAGATTAAATTTTTCGAAAAAAATACGGATTTAGCATTTCCGATTAATCGAATCGTATCCGGCATCGGAAAAATTTCAAGCCCAAAATCCGGAATCGGAAATCGGTATAAAAATGCTAATCGGTTATGCCCTAATATATATATATATATATATATATATATATATATATATATATATATATATATATATATATATATATATATATATGTGTATATATATATATATATATATATATATATATATATATATATATATATATATATATATATATGTATATATATATATATATATATATATATATATATATATATATATATATATATATATTGATTAAAATGAATAAACGTCAACAAATCAAACACATTTTAATTCCAGAAATGATGTTGTCAGAGAGGCATAATATGATATGAAAAAGATGTGTAGAATCACCCATTTCCAAATGATGTTTTACATCAAGATGACAATATGGAAGAAGTGGAGTTGATGAAATGAAATAAAAATTTTTTGTGGAGTTGAACCAGAAATGCATATTACCAATGAAAGCTGAGGATGAAGTCAAACTTTTGTCTGTGAGAAAACAAACAGCGATGATCCTCCATTATATGTTATTTGCAACAAGTGACTTAAAAGTGCAAATGAAAGAAGTTCTTGAAGAAGAGGCATGTGGGAAGCCATTTAAACATCTACAGGTATACAATTAGTGATAACACTAGTGGATTGGGTTTCAAAGTGTTACAAAAGGTGGGTCAGGTTCTGCATGACAGATCAAATGCAGCACTTTCCATGTTTACAGATGTTATTCCTGTATTTAAGAGCTAAGATTTGTCCAGATATGGCCAGTGTATTTTTTATTAATGAAGTTCCAGGTAAGGAAATGTTTAATGAATATGTTTTTGCATCCCTTTATCATATATTTACTGGAACTGTTTAAGAAAGGTGTTTCTGTAATGGTGGAAGACCAAACATTTGTTGTTAAAGCTATGCCTGCAGTAATAACAATGGACTTGAAAGCCAGGGCTTTGTAATCAAAAGTGGAAGAGACAGATGTAGGTACGGTCCTTAGAGAAGTATACCTGCTCAACTTCAAAATGAAATGGTCTTCAAACATTGTGCATCAAAAGCTCAAGAACGTGAAAAATGTATGAAAGGAATCTTGTCTTAGTCTACTTAGCTACCTGCCATACTCTTCATTGACACACTATATAGTCATAGACTATATGCATGTCACTTTGTTAGGTATTTCGAAAAGCTATTATATCTCTGGCTTGAAACTGAATACAAGACACAGACATTCTACATTGAGCACCATATTACAACTATGGACAGGCTACTGAAGAATATACGACCACCATACAGGATACCCAGAATGCCAAGAATTCTGTCAAACACCTTCATGCATTGGAATGCAACAAAGTTGAGAAATTGGTTGTTATTCTATTCACTGCAATGTAACTAACACACAGATGCAAATTAGAAGACAAATGCAGTGTACTGTATATAATTTTAAGCAGTGAAGAGTTTACTTTAGTTAGAAATTATATTTTTACAATTGTCCAGTGTTGTTACAAGGCATTGGAATTCAGACCACTATGTTATACTTACATAACTGTTACTGGATTGATTAAATTTGTATAAATGGGTGGGATTTATCCAATTTTGGGATTCCAGCATGTGTGTTGCATTTGGTTGTGTGTCTCATATTATTATCTCCATGTAAATGAGATGTGTAACCAAAATATTTATTCCTGTTTCTCACCAGTTATTTTCTGATCTGAGATGGTGAACTGTTAATCTAAAATAAATCAACAGGAATTCATAGTTATATTTTATGTTCTTTGGTCTTTCTAAGAAAACCTCGTACGACCAAGGCTTTTGGTAATCTTTTAAGACTTGTAAAATGTATAGCCGGGCAGTATCTACAAATCAGTGGCTTTACTAGACCACTTTACGTACAATTTGTATACACACACACACACACACACACACACACATATATATATATATATATATATATATATATATATATATATATATATATATATATATATATATATATATATATATATATATATATATATATATATATATATATATATATATATACTATTATCATCAATTACATATTGGAATATGGTAGTGTACTGCATCTTTGCCAGCCTAGGTTCCAATAACCCTATCTACACCTTGGCAGATCATATATTGATGCTTTGTGTCAACATTATCTATTGGATTTAATGTGTTGCTTCCAGTAGTGTATAATGCAAACTAGCCAATAACATTGTGCATTGTACATTCACAGACAATGGTGGTTTCAATTGGTACTAACAGCTGCCTCGCTTGGCGCTCTGCATTAAGAGGTTAGTGTTACAACTGGGCGGCCTGGTGTCAGGATACTGTGACTGGGTGGAACACCATGCTATATGCCTGCGGCATTATGCCCCAGTGCTAGACATCACTATAACCTGCGTCACTACAGACATTGTAGCAATATGACTGAAAACTTGTTAAAGCTACGTTAAACAATCTTAATCACACACACAGACAAAACGTATGCATATGCACACATCATCTCATCCTTATAATGTTTCTGTATATTCTTACCTTGTCTTGAAGTTTTCAACAAATCTGAAAAATGGAACACCATCTGACCTACAAGTTATTTTACATAAATTCAAAGATTTTAGAGTTTGTGCATTAGGCTCTATATATAAAGGAATGAGAGCTACCAGTTACATTGTTAATAACACATTAACCCCTGGTGCTGCGTGTAGCCTACCTCCAAGCTCTGTAGTGTCAATGTCATGTATGATAATCTATCGTTGGTGTTATTATATAAAGGTAGACAAATTTTAATAACTTTAAAGATCTAAAGAGATAAAGGGTTCAAAGGTAATTCAAGACTGGGCTCACATCCCAAAATATTAAGTATCATTACTTTGTGCTTATTGATGACACTAAGACTTGACCAAATAATCTAAATATGAAATAACTAGTACCTGAGAGACTCACATTGGATTAATTTTCCTGATCTTACACCACGATGTCCATTTTATTTCTGGTCTCCATGAATTGGTAATGATTTATGCAGCTATTTTTGGAAGTCCTTGGTTTTTGCTTGAGTGGTCTACTTGTATCAGTCTCTGCTGGTGTAACCACAGCTTTGCTATATGGTCCATTGATTTGAACTTCTACATGCAAACTTAGTGATATCATTGATTTATAAACAGTGCATTGTATGCATACCCTTGTGATAGTAAATAAGCTAATTAAGGACTATTATAATGAAAATAATGTCATTGACTAAAGTGACTTAAATATAAACTATATTATAAAGTAATATTTGTATGTTAGATATCCATAATTTATATAATATATGAAAACCCTTTGAGGGATATCTTTGGGAAATTTAATATGCTTGTATATCACAACTAGATAATGTTTTTTCTATTTTCTTGTCATTTGATAATTTTAAGACTTGTCCCCATTTTATCACATATTTTGTATATTTGTCACACTGGTACATGTCTCAGATACTGTTTGCGATAATATGCATGAAATTGATTCATGACATCACTTTTATTGTCGAGACGGTCAAGTATTCTAAAAGCAAATTCTTGTGGTAAGTTTGACCTTTTCATTATAGTGTCAAGAAATCTAACATAAAAAGGACTAACCAGCACTTTCTTATTTTCAACTATGTAAAAAAGATAATATCAATCATGAGAAACAGGAACTTCTAGTAGAGAGAGGTTTACAATTATAAATTTAAATTAGCATTTAATTGGTCCACAACTAGAGAGAAAAAGAGATCTGCTGTGAGAGGTTGTATTCTCTACACTGTCCTTAATGTTTGCACAAGGACACATTTTACATGCATATTCCATCATCATGATAGCAATAGTACTGAATATTAAAGCAGGTTATGATTTTTACTGCATTATTATATATTAGGAGATCTCTATGATCAATAATATCAAGCACGCTTTGGAAAAGAACCCTATCAATGCCAACCCATTTGACATCTAGTGGCATTTCACATAAATATTTTTTCCTAACACAGGATTGTTTATTATGGTTAGGTTTGTGGTTACTGAGATAATGTTACCAAACTATTTATAGAATTACTAATAATAATTAAACAATTCTAGAATTATTAATAACCTATATTACTTTTCTTAGCATCAATTATTATTATTATTATTATTATTATTATTATTATTATTATTATTATAGCTCATCTGGTAATGTTGCATATGATGCTCTACATCTGTATACCAATAACAAAGAACATACGAACAGCTCATTCAACGAAAAACCATATCAGAAAGGTACGTTATAATTTGTCCAGAATATAATGACATTGAATAGTCTAATAAAGTATATGATATGGACATTTTATCAGTGTTTCCTTGAATGACTTTCAGAGTTAATACCTGGAAATACATTCTTGATATGGCACTATTGCACATATCTAGATTGAAACACATTAAAAACAAGGAAAACTACCAGAACACAGGAAAATATTTAATAATTTAAAAGTTAAAATTATTAATACATTTCATTAAACTTATTTGACTTAACTCAAATGATTGTTGTTTTTACAAAGAACATTTCGACTCTTAATGGAAAATCTGAAGGGAGACTACTCTTTTGTTGAAACTTCCTGGATGCCTACTTCATTTTGATTAAATATAGTATGTTGTAAGGGAGTAATGATACAGTAGATTTACAACTTTATATTTTATTCAAATGTGTTTAATATTTATATTTACTTTGTATTAATGTATTCAGTTTAGTACCTAGCTTCAACTGAAATACTGATGTATTCTGTAACTGGATCATTTATTAGTTTGGATGTATTCCCTAGGTTCCTTATTCGTAAGAGTGCATGAGATGCCTAGCTAGATCACATATGCTTGATATGTTTCTAACAATGTCCCTTGAAGTTTCGTTTCAATCCTATTCATCGATGTCTGTAACAATAGGCAACTGTCCTTTGGTCTATATCAGTTGGAGCAATTGCAATTTAAGCACACTTTTGTATGCTTCTATTATGTATCAGCTGGTCTAAAAAAACGCTTCTATTATATATCAACTGGCCTAACAAAACACTTCTATTACGCATCAACTAGCCTAATAAAAAGTCATTCATGTGTTTCATAACTATAGGTAAGCTGTCAAAAAATATTGTGTTCTTGAGGTGTAACCTCTATTGTTAATGATATAAAGGATTAAGTTTCTTTCCATTAACTATGCTCAGTGGCCAAGGGCGGCTGAATAGTCTAAAGTACACGTGTTTTCTGATCAAAGTTCTTCCGCCATCAGTTATACTGGCCACCATATATAGCCTTATATCTTACCGTGAGAAATGGCTTTAAACCAAAAACAATACTACAATGTATTGGTTATTACATATTATGATTTTCATTAATTCAGATGAGAATAGCAAAACTAGATAATGTGGT
The DNA here is from genome assembly GCA_029339505.1 of Unio delphinus. Classification (NCBI taxonomy): domain Eukaryota; kingdom Metazoa; phylum Mollusca; class Bivalvia; order Unionida; family Unionidae; genus Unio; species Unio delphinus. Next base: position 403,707 of record JAQISU010000258.1, read on the forward strand.
CATTAATTTTAAAATATAGTAGTGCCTAGATTACATTTTCGTAATTACAAATATTCTGAGCCAATTAAATGCCATTGGAATAAGAAATTCGTTCGTGTTTCATTTTGAAAGGCTGTAAACAATTTGACAAACTCTAAATTATACAGATTTTTATTTGAATTTACTTTAAGCCTATGTTGAGGTTGCTTATCCATAATAACATCATAAGACAAATATGGTTTCAGTAGTCTTAAGACTACTGTGCATGTCCTCACATTGTGTAAATTTAGATGTGACAATATTCTTGTTTTGGATCTGGTCATTTCTGATGAAGCAGCTAATTAAATATTTGTATATTTTTCCAATTGTGATATTTTAATCTACATAATCCAATTATGAAATGGAATTTTAATCTAAAGTCTTTACTACATGCACTGGAAGTAATGTGGTCACTACACGTGGTATACTAAGGATATCTGCTCTTTAACATGATTACATTTGTATGATAACAACAGACGAAGAGACAGACAAACCAAGAAAGTTGCATAAATGAGAGCATGTATGTATTTGTATTGCATTTTATTGATTTTATGGGGTGTTTGAATGATCAACTTATTTTTTTAAAGATGACAAATGACAATCAAATGACAAGGGAAAAAAATAAATGAAATTCTAAATATTGATTAAAACGTCCTAAAGATATGATTGTCTGGGACAGACCGCATGGTAATGAATGTGATAAGAAAGTTAGGAAGAGCGTTTGTTTTCTCATCTAACATTGCATATGATCGTCTGAAACAGCCCAGCAAATAAAAAAACGTTATGACAAATATGACAATAAGGTTGGGAAGAGTATTGCTTTATTTTCTGAACTTGTGTGCATTATACATGAAGTTCTCAAATGTGTGCTGAAACTGAAAATGTGTGGCCATGGAAACATGCTAACATCAGTAATGAAAGTTTTAGATACGGTAACTGAAACAGGGATGGATAATTCAGTATAATCAAAGATATTAGTGGACTGCTGTGTTCAAGAAATTTACCAAAATATTGGTACAATATTGAAATGAAATGAACATCATGTAAATAATAAATAATGCAATACTTTCATGTAATACATGTATATATATATATATATATATATATATATATATATATATATATATAGTCAACAATATACTACGAGATGTATTTATTTGTCACCAAATGAAACTGAAGATGGCTGTTTCCTTTCAATGAAATGTATACAGCAAGTGGCACAGCATGGTATATCTTTGATAAAGCAGGCATACTGTACATATATTATCTTTATTTAACATACAAATTCACATATATCTTGACCTTTATAAAATGTTGTTCTTTTCCTTTTTTGCTGCTCACAATCTGCTTTGCATATTGATGAGTTAATTGTTTTCTTTTTTTAGTTCTTTATTATTGACATTGATTAAATCAGTGTAAGATATGATTTAAAGATGTAAGATGGTTTTAATGAAGAAATTAGTGCACAACAAACATGTCATTAGCTTCTGAAACACTGAGCACACAGACAGTAAGCTGCATGGACATTTATTTGGAATAGAAACTAAGCAAATTGATGAACCAAAAAGAGTTAAAATATTTTAATATATTTACCTTTGATCTTTTCTGTTTTATTAACATTACTTTCCAAAAATACAACTGTTTTTCTCTTTGTCTCTCTGCCCATATCTTAATGACATGGTTCAGAGAAAAAGAAAGACAGTGATATCAGGGGATATGTGTGGCAATTTTGGACATTTTCATAAAATTTAAAACATTATAATATGTTTAAGACAGGACAATAAAAACAACAAGGCATTAAATACGTTATACAGTATGTTTAACTCGTAACCCAGCTTATTTCAACTATGTATGATTGATGTTATGAACACTGTCGATATATTACAACCAAAGTATAAACAGCTTTGCAATGATTCAATTTCTTTGTACTTTACTTAGTGTTAACTTCAGTTTTAAGGTTTTCATCCTGACCAGATTTTTTTAAAAAACATAACACCAGATTTATGTACATTTTGTCCATTTTGCACGAGAGGGAATGCGTGAATGGAAAGCAGAAAGTATTGTGTTTAAATACTGTCCTTTGTTAAATTCTTGTAGAAAATTTGGATTATTAATTCTTTTTATCACTATTGTAATACGACACTAATGTTTAATTATTCAAAAATTCAGCACTGAAATATAGGTCTAGAAGCGATAGCACGCAGTTACATGATTGTTTATATATGCTTTTTACTTTGTAATGGGCGGATCACAATTTGATATACCAAGAGTATTTATATATCAAATGGCTTTATGCCAACACTTTAAAAGCCATATTATTTTTAACCAATGTGGTATATATATATATATATATATATATATATATATATATATATATATATACTAATTGAAAAATTGCATTGTACACATACCGTAGCAGTGCATCACTAACATGGTATTGGTATGTTGTTGTTGTTATTGTAGGGTTTAACACCATTGTACAGTACTAGATTTGCTATACATGGCGGCCAATAGAACTGGTAGATGAATAAACTTGCTAAACTCAGAAAAGAACCACCAACTCACGAGACGCTGTTTGCAAGCTCTATCATATACCCAATTACTTTATAAGGAAGAATGCAAAGATGTACTTACACCATCAATTTCATTTTTGTTCAGGTAAATCTTTGTTTTTGTTTAAAAGTTGTGTACGCAGGAAAATAGAAAAAACAAAAAGAAGACAATTATAGACAAAACCCCACTTTTGATGTGTATGCTTTACATATGCGATGTACCGGTATATATTAAAAATCAACATCTGTGGCATCAGAACTATTTTAAAACAGTATTTTTTATTTACCATATTCGTTTGCCAAAGCTCTTATGTGAGTTGCTATAGTTGGTAAACTCAAGTATGTAAAGTATTCCCAATTATCTATTATTCTATCACTATAGTTCTTGTTTAATTGTTTCAGGCGAAAACTGTGTTTATGAAAACACAAACGTACCGGAATGGAACTAGATACTCTGAAGACGAGTTTATCCTGAACATTGACAGTTGTCAGTTGTTGATACAAATTACCTATACATGTATTAATTTATAGTCTCACTATTTGATCATATTTATGTTTAGTTATGATTGATTTTAATACTTGTATCTAGAAAACTCGCTGATAAATTGTCAAATGAGAATACCAAGCAATTACTAACAAACTGTTTTACAATCCCGTCAATTGCGGCTCATTTCACCAGAGAGAAAAATCTGTGGAAGCCAACACAATTTAAACTTCTCTCGAATGTTCAAGCTGTTTGTGTCGCATACGGACACGGTGGACTGTGGAATAATGCACACATGTGGACTAACGCAGTAAAACTAGTTACGCGAGATAGAACCATAAAATTATCCTGTGTCAGTGTGGTTATTTTAGAGTTTTCAAGAATAAGATGGTTAACTCGACCAATTTGTAAGACCTAACGGTGAAATATAGCGTGCTGAATCTCTTCATGATGAGATGAGAAACTAGCTCTGAAATTTTCACCGGATAATAACGAGCAATTACTAACCAACTGTTTTACAGTCCTGCCAATTCCAGCTAATTTCGCCAGAGAGACAAATCTTTGGAAGCGAACACAATATGAATTGCTCTCAGATGTTCCAGCCAGTTGTGTTGAATAAGGACATGGTGGATTATGAAATACCAAATATGATTCTATAAATGTTATTTCAATTCATATTGTTGCGTGTTAAACTGGACGTTTCCTCGGATATGGAGAATGTGCTGGGTATTTTAAACGATTTGGACATCCCACACACGAGATGACATGAGTTGCGATTAATGAACCACTACCCGATTTTGATCTAACCGGGTTCGCTCGTGTGGTATCATTCGAGTTTGCCAATGGACTTCATTAAATTTGAAATGTTTGTTTTGGTAGACATTTATTTGAAAAGTCCTGGGCACAAATAGTGTTATTACGGTATATGAGTGATTGTTAAATACTGATATCGCTGATTGTCGGTGAGACAATTATATCACATCGAGCAATGACTGAGGTTTGCTTACCACAACCTGATGATAATAGTCTTGATAACATTATTAACTAGGAAAGTTTTCCTGATCTCGACGAAGATTATATTATTAAACGATCCAAGTAAACCTTTGAACATAGATGCGAAATCGAAGATAAAAACTCTAAAGATCTCGGTAGAAGAATAATCGGTAAATTCACCCAAGGCGGAGTATATGATCACAAGCGTCATTATGTACGATTAATTCTAGATTATGCTGAATATGATTTTAAAATCGCAGATGCAACAGCAACAAATATATTTGTCACTTGGCAAAATTGTTAGCTACATTGATAGCGAATCTCCTCAGTATACATATATGCTGGCTTATGTTTATTTCAAACTGTTATCGATGATAGATAGATTTGCTGAATTTTCAGTAACAGTCGAAACGGATTCATTTCCATAAATAGCACTTATAAAGCAGTGGCTCGTTTTAAAAATTCTCATGCGCGTTGGGGTTGATGGAGAATAAACAGGAAATGTTACATGATTATTCTGAATCAGCGGATGTTACGGTTGAAAATAATTACATGAAAAATAATCATATATCAGAATTATCGAGCGCGCCATCTATATCCGATCCAACATGTAGATATAAGACCGTTTAGTTGAACGGATGTGGAGGATCTGTGAAGACTTCTCATGTTATTGAATTATTTCTAACGAAGTGAGACATAATTGTGCTAACACCTACACACATACTCGCCAGAGAGATTAAAGAGAGAGAAATATATTCCAAATATCATTATTTGGGATGAGATATGTACAGTGTCGTTGGATATATTGAAAATGATTTTTGATTGGCTTCTATTAAAATATACAGCCGTGATTATAAGTTGCGATCATAGTCAACCACCACCATTTGTTGGTTTGTCTCCGCATGATTGGTTACAGTAATTTGTAGATTATTATGAACAAATTAATACTGATCATAGAGCGCTCGATCTAGAATTAAGTGAGTTCAAGAAATTAATCAAATTACAATCTGATAAAATCCAATGCAAAATAACGCGAAAAATAATTCCAGAAACCTCGTTAAATGATTTCTGGGAAGCGTGGAGACCAAACGATTTGATAGTGGCAAGTAGAAAGATAGAGACAAACTTCAGCGACAACTTATTTGAAGCGCATAAAAAAGAGTTTTCAGAATTGCCTGTACCATTATGTTATAAACCAGCTGATACACGAAGACAAAATATCGACATTAATATTCCAGGGAAAACAGAGAAACAGAAATACAAACTCTCGTATTAAATGAAATTGTTCTGGTTGATATCGATGTAGTCGAAGATGCATTGTGCGCGGATAAATCTCCCTGGACGTAAGGATACGCAATGACGTTACACTCATCACAAGGGTTAACCATCTCTGATACAGTTGTTTGGATCGTAGATGATCGAATCGAGTGGTCGAATTTAGTTTATCTAGGCGTGTCACGAGTTAGAAGAATACATCGACTTCGTAGAATCATTTTAAATCTGAATGACAACAACAATGAAATTGTCAGCATTGATATAATACAAAAGAAATGCGCTTTTTATAAACATCACGAATTTGATGTTGGTGTTGAATTGTTAATGATACAGGAACAACAGCAGAATAATCACCGCGCGAGCTGTAATTGTATAATGCTATGGCATTATTTGGATAAAAATCCACTACAATTTACCGCAGACAGAAAAAAATAAGTCTTGGTCATTTTACGAGAAAATGTTATGCTGACCTGCCTAGAGTGTAATATCCGCAGAGGTGCGAGTTAAGTGATTGTGGCGGTAATTTTGTATCATCGGGTATCACTTGTAACTGTTCACGTGTACATCCAAGCTGAGGAGCAGTTTAATCTAATCTATAGATCGCGGGTCTACCCGTAGATCATACTCTGTCAGATACTTTGTGTGTGGTAACACTCCAAATAGGACCAGTAGCTCTTTCTGAACCACCTTCGAGCTCACCTGGTTATAATATAAATATCACAGTCAAATTACCGAGTATTCGTTCTTTTAAAAAATCATTTCGTTAAGGTATATAATTTTTTGTGATCGCTTTATTAGGTTTCATATTGATTGTTCGAGTAATTTCTATATTTATCTCTACTATTACACTTGGTAACCTTACAACCATTCACGAGATCTCATGTCTTGAATAAATTCTTTCGCATATTGAAATCCAAATATCAGCTCAGCAAGTGTCCGATTAATTCGTTCAACAATTGCCTGATCACGGTGTATTGCAGTATGTCCTCGTCTGATGGTGACATTTTTTTACTTGATCAGTGATGATACTACACTCTGAAATTCCTTGCCAGGATCAACATGTAATATATTTGACCATTGTAGAGGTCCTCGTGGATAAATTCGTTTAAATGCAGAAACTACTTCTAATGCTGTCCTTGTCAATAATGGCTCTGCTTCTTTGTATCTATTCGCAATATCAACTACAGTTAACGCGTATTTGTAAGTTCCTCTTTTGACAGTATCATGTAGGATAAATAATATATCGTCTGATGAACTTCATTTGGAAGAAAGACATTGAAATGAGTGAGCAAAGGGCATTTGTTTAGGCGGTGGATAACCAATCTGTTGCAGTAACCTCTATGACCTTTGTTGCTTCAGTGAGTTTATTAATTGCTGAAGTATCCTCTTGGGGAATAATAAAAAGATTCCATAATAATATTAATCAGCTGATTAAATACCGTCTCCTAGCACTAGTTTACCATTCATCGCATGTGTTACTAACCAGTTAGCTAATGATTCCTTGAAACGCTTGAATCAATTTCAGATCTGCGATATGCCTGTGCATAAGATCAAAATTTTTATATGCAACATCGTGAGCGTGACAAGCTCTATCAATAGCGATAATTGGATCTTCACCTGGTCCTGGATGGTCTTGACTGTCGAGTCGGATATCAAGTCTGGTTCCAGGGCCGCAGTAATTATATCCTGGAAGATGTTTTTCTCCTGGATATCTGGCTCCTGCAGTCCTGGAGTCTCTGGAGTTTTCGCACTTTTGCTTCAATATCACCTCCTATTTTTTTTTAAATCATCACCTGATTTCATAGAAATAAATCTAAATTTCTTTGTACCACATTGTGCGCACATACCGGTGTGCGCTGGTCGGGTATTGCTTGTTGTAAGTGTTGTTGCGTCTTGCATTTCACATACTATAAATACATAATTTATTTATAATAACATGAATGTAAGTGATTTTTCGGCGAGAGCATGTTAAACGTATTGATACGCTACCAGATTCGATCAGAATGATAGTAATTGAACCATCTGGAAGTGGCAAGACGCATCTGTTACTTAATCTAACAATGTGATGGATGAAATGGGATAAGTTGTATTTGATTGAACCATCCCTAGACGATCAAAGATGTTACGATGTGTTCAAAGATTTTAATGAAAGCGCAAAGACGATACATGAAAATGGTGATATTATTGAATGTATTACTGATATTAATGAAGCACGGAGTGTTGATGATATTGGATATTGATAGAAGCATTAATAATTCAGTAGTAGATGATGATGTGATGATGGACAAACAATCAAATCCAGCTAAAATATTTTCACGCGAAAGACATAAAAATACAGAACCGCTTCGGTGGCCTAGTGGTTAGAGCGTCCGCCCCGGAAGCGGGAGGTCGTTGGTTCGATCACCGGCCGAGTCATACCAAAGACTTACAAAAATGGTACTAACAGCTGCCTCGCTTGACGCTCAGCATAAAGAGGTTAGTGTTAGGACTGGTCGGCCTGGTGTCAGGATAATGTGACTGGGTGAGACATCATGCTACATGTCTGCGGCATGATGTCACAGTGCTAGACATCACTATAAACTGCCTCACTGCAGACATCGTAGCAATATAACTGAAAAATTGTTAAAGCAACGTTAAAAATCCTAATCAAACAAACATAAAAATACAGATGTGATTTAGGTTACCCAGCGCTATACACAAATACCAAAAATGATCAGAGACAAGTGAAATATTCTTGATGTGTTTAATGGAGTTGATACTCGCACACTTAGAAATATTTATCAAACAAGGTGTAGCGGAGATATGGATTATAATATTTTAAAAAATAAAATATTTGGATTAAACCGTAGCAGCAGAGAGGGTGTGATGACCTTATTTATGTTCGTTGACACTATTTTTATTCAGTTTCGCAGGAGGCCTTGGTTTAGCAATATGGGTTCAACCTCTCTGAGTAGGAGGCTTTAATTTGACAAATTACCCACCTAACCCCCAACACACGGTATACGCCTTAATTTTGTTTGAAAACTTTGTGGGTTCCCCCTCTCTGCATAGAGGCCTTTTATTGTTTGAAAAATAGTTGTGTTCACCCTCTCTGCTGCTGGTATGCACAGACAATATTTTGTGTGGATGAGCAATATGTTAAAATGTCATAGCTGAAATAAAACAGATTGTAAAACTTCAAAGAGGACAAATGAATTTAAAAAACAACAACAAACACTACACCTAGACGATTACTTAGCATGAAGTTAGTCATCTACGCTGGGGGTTTCGTGATTGATGCAACTTTTTCCATTGGGCAATATTGTAGCAAATATTTGTATATGGGTGTCTCTTATATAGTTCAGTATCTTGGATAATACAAAACATAAACATGGAGTTTAAGATATCGTCAATGATAAAGTAATCTTAAAGTAGTTTCAAGATAAATATTTGCTCTTTGGTCTCTATCTTTATCATAATTTTATGTTAACTTTTGATGTACTATATATTGGGATATTGGACCATATGTCTGCTATGTCAGGGAACAATGTTTAGTCCGTTACATTATAATGGGGTCAATGACCATGTCTATGGTACTTGTCATAATATCGATGACCGTTATTTATAGTTCTAAAAATACACATTAAATATTTTGTTATTCATAAGAAACAGTAATATAAACTTGTCGGCTCTACATCATGCTTTCTACCGAACATTGTGAAATTAGATGGTGGGGGAGGTTGTTACAAAACTAATATGGAACAGCAGGGTGGACGAACCCTACAAATTATTTCTTAGACAAATCATAACAAAAACAATAATAACAATAATTTGGTCGTCGTGAATGGATGGTAACCATGAGGTCAACCCTACAAACATATATTTCAAACAAATATATTAAAAATCCAATGATTTCGAATGGAACAAAATCGAAATCCAATCGTGCAATGGTGTCATCGTGAGTTAATGGGCTGCTATTAATTAAATCGTCGCTATAACAATAATGATCGGAGAACCGTCAACAACTAAATTGACTAGAGAATGATTAGCCGCGATTAAAGAGGTTTTTTTCCCGGTGAGAGATTCGTTCAGAAATAAATTACGAGTGCGTGAAGAAGCTCATATTGATTTTATTACCGATATTGAACAATTATTTAAACCTGTTACTACGACTACTGAAAAAGCTGCTACGGCTACTGAAAGAGTTTTATTGTGGGATATTAAAGATCAAGGGCGAGGAAAGAAATCTGTTCTCTTAGAGCTTGAAAAAATAGCGAGACGATCTAAGCAAGCATAAAGGATCCTTAGAGATCTAAGCTGGTAAAGTTGCTGCGCAACCTCAATTTGAACCAGAGGTAGGTATTGTTGACCCTCAGGAAAAAGGTGCTGGTGAAAATGTTGCCTTCATCGATAATATTTCTTTCTGCTAAAATTGAGGAACTCGGGAAAATGAAATTTGATACTTTTCAAATATGGCTGATTTTGTAGTTAGAGGTTTTAGTTATAAAGATAAATTTTTAAAATCTGAATATGTTAAACCTGTAGTTAGAAAAAGTTTATAAATGGATATATTGTGTATTTGCTCATAAAGAACGAATTTCAAAGTCGGATGAAACATATAAAGAATATATGGATGAAATAAAAAAAATCTGAATTATTTAACACTGGGGAGTCTGAACCTAAACTTTTTCAACTGCCAAATTCAAAACTTTTGCAGGGAGAAAAATCTGATGATACACAGGGTGCAACTGGTGTTATTGGTATGGATTTTCTCCCTCTGGAACTAATGGTAGTGGCCTTGTTTCCTGTCCTAATAATATTTTCGCCGATATAGCACAATTAGATGTTCTCATCGGTGGTAAACGAGCTGGAAATAATTGCAGCTAATACACCATATCCTAAAGTCCCAACTGATCGAATCGGGTTTGTCAATAATGGCATTATGACGTTCTTTAGTAGCGCGTAGTATATGATCGACTCCAGAAAGATTGAATCTATTGATAATGATGTTGACGTCGCCTCTACAATAGTTGGACTAACTTGATATTCTGATGACTATATAAGATCTGATGGTCTGTAAATGATGTTTGCTAAGGACACTACTGATCATCAACCGTTTCTTAATAAGACAACCAAAGAATCGTTCTAATCCTGCTGTTAATGTCGATATAAAATTGTAGGTAATAATCGTGATTTCAATCTAGGATTTTTTTACACGTGAAGTGATGTTAAATGATAATGGGAGATTTTCAAGCGCGATTCCTCTAGATCATATTTTTGGTTTCTGTAGAAATGTTAGGAAAGTTATCTTCGGAGCTAAGCATATAGTAGTTCTTATGAGGACGCAATCTGTCAGCCGCGTGAGGTCCTGTTGTTTCCGCCGCCGAAATGGCATTGAATAAAGATACCGGGATATGATAAAAAAGAAGGTAAATGCCTGAAATTACTAGACAGTCGATTCACACGGCACGGGGCGGGATTGAAACTCACAGGAAGCATTCGTTCATAACTCCAATGTTAAATTTTGATTTAATCGCCGCGGTAAAATATTACCGTATAAAACAAATTTCAGAGGTGTTTTTTATGAAGGATCAATTACCAAATCAACCATACAATGTAGAAACCGGTATAATTATTCTCGAGAAACCGGTATAATTATTCTCGATGATAACACCGGACTTGGTAATTATTGGGTTGCATAGACAATTGATCCACGGGAATTATTTATTTTGATTCTTGTAGGTTAGCACCACCTAAGGAATTTCTCAAATATGTCCACGAGTTAAAAGTCCCCAGATGGAACAGGTTGACATGCCTCATCAGGCAATGTTGAAATAACATCACTGATAGCTGTAAATCTTTCATGTGATATCATCGAAGGAAGTTACAATATGAATACAGAATTATCAAATGAAGCGGCTCAAGGATATATTTTATATAATTTTTCCCTCGGGTATCTCTGGGGAAGTTTGATCATTTAAACCGCAATCAATCCAGTATATTTAGCGTGCAATAATAAATGGATAACAACAATAAATTATAAACTCGTTGAACAAAATTTTAACTTATTGATCTACCAGACGAGCAACTAAAAATTACCCATGATTTGAAATCGTAGGTGTAAATTCTAATGATTTTGGTAATGAAAATAATAACAACAATATCAGTAATGTATCATCACACATGGCTATACATCCATGATTAACAACAGCGCGATGACGCGATTAGAAAGTCATTTGCAGCAACAATTACCGGGGGTTTTATATAGTAATCGATGAATTCGGCAACCAAGATTTTCTGTTGACGGAACACCAACGGGGGCAACTTCAACGCGGTCATGTCACGTTGATTTCATGTATCTGCGATCAGATCTTATATTATGCTCACTCATGTATATCTCTGGAAGACTTCAAAGAAATGATATCACAAGACCATGATAATAATAACAGCAACGATAAATTATCAAATTTCATCGTTTTTTTTCTTCAAAATGTATTTCTCGATAATAATAATAATAATAATAATAATAATAATAATAATAATGCCGATAAAAGTAATATTGTAAAGTGATAATATCGCAAAAATAATTCAGCTGATAAATAGAAAACCAATCATGGAGATAGCTTCGATGTTTCGAATTGGGTATAATCGTATTTATGATATTTGGAAAGATTTGTATACGCTACCAAGTCAGAAACCCCCCGAGAAGGTAAAGTAGGTTGACCCAATAAGACAACCAGGTACTGAATTTGATAATAAACTACAGTCAAAAATTATACTTTTAATTATTGAAAAACCTGATCTGGAAAAATCAGATTCGGATCTCCGAAACAATATTATGGATCAACGACGATTATTTAAAACGCTACAATCAAAAAATTTCACGTTGAGAATCGCCAACACGAAACGAGATTCCGCATTGCAACAATGAGAATCATTGAAATTATCAAACACGGAAATATATCGCATGTTTCAGCAATTAACAGAGGAAAGTTCCGCGTCGAAAAAATCTCGTGATGAAAAGGATTCCGTAAAAGATGTAAATAAACAATTGAAAACCACGAGTAAACAAATATCAAAATACCAATGGAGATAGCAAAATAAACAGAGGAAAACCATGTATTAAATAATTCAACCCAGGAGAAAATTTTACAATATCTTCACCAACGAAATAGCGCAATAAGTAAATAAGTGGTCGAACTACGACAACAGTAATTCAATTAGAAAAATTAGAAAAAGAAAAACAACATCAGCAAGAAAAACAACATCGACGAGATCGAAAAATTGATTTAAGAATCGCCAACGATATAATATTAGCTGAGCAACAACACCAGCAATTTTTAAAGACATCTAATCCGCCCATCAATGAATTCGCGTTTACCATAGAGGAACAAGATAATTTAAATGAAGCCTTCCTCGTAAAAAAATATAAAAAAATACAACAATGATAATCATTATTATTTTTATTGTTGTTACAAAAATAATCACAGAAATAAAAAAAACTTGCAAATTTAAAATAATTATTATTATTATTGTATTGTGTAATTATTTTCAAAAATATATGAGGGTTTTATGAGGGGTTTACATTGTATCTTCATCGTCGTTAATCCAGCAACATCTTTTCGAATTCTTTGATTATAACCTTTTGTCGTCGTCATTCGGCGAAAACATCCTTGATGTCATCGGATAACTTTTTAATAAGCTTCGAAACCGGAACTATCAATTTCAATTATCATAATTTCGATAAACAATTGTATCTCGCTCTTCTGACATTATTTCCATGATCTTGTGCTTATTTTGACTTGATGGTATACCACTATCTCTCGTCGTTTTAATTCCCCTGTAATCTTCGGTGATGAAATCTCTGGTGAATATTTTATTATCATCGACTATATTTCTTATTCGGTCAAGTTAAATTCTTAACTCTGCGATAGTTTCGTTGTCCATATACCTATAAGAAATTATTTGTTTGATTGATAGTATGTTTAAGACAGTTTCTTGTATATTTTGTTCAATAAGTTTTTTATCCTACGACATATATCATATTCATATTGAAAATTCACATTGCTGTAATAGAAATAAAGCATTGCAATAAAACAATTATAATGAAATTTATACTTGGGGATAATAGTTGAATTTCCCGCAAAAATATCAAGTTGATGTTCAACCTCGTAAACAAACTTCCAAGGTGGTATATAGCGATATATAACAAATTGTTCATCGAGATGTGGCGTTGATGATACGTCTTTGATTTTTCTATCGAATTCTCCACGAGCATTGTGGAGAATTTGTTGCGAAAACAGGATTAATTCTGCTTGTGATTTGTAGTCCATATATTTTCAAGTAGTTCATTTATTAGTAAAGAAAAGATACCCATTTTATATATATATTTTGAAAACGCTGCTAACTGCATATTGTCGACGACGTATTCTATTGCTCTAGGTTCAATATCATCATGTTGACCAGCGGAATATGTTGATTGAAAATATTTTATTTCGCTATCCATTAATGCTATCATAGGTCGTCGTTGTTGGGATTTAATTTTTGGAGCTTAATTTTTGATTCATGATAATCTCCTAGGCAGGTACTATTTAATTGCTTATCACGATGATTTCTTGTAAAATAGTCAGATTCATCGAATACAACTATATATTACCTCACATAGTACCTAACAAATTATCTGAATCTTATTCCACCACAATCATAGCATCATCGAGTTTTGCCTCGTATACCATATCTACATTCAATACAGATAACAATACCCTTAAAACCTCGTTTAAAACACTGATTATGAACCGTGCAGTATTCTCTTACGCATTTTTTTGAATATGTACCCGCGTTTCCTTTAAATAACCACTTGCAATAATTTTTCTTCCTTGATATATTAATAACATTTGATAAATGTAATTGAAGATATATATCTAATAAGCAAATATATATGGAAGATATTTGCAAGATTTCTGACATAAATATATCACGGAAGGAACGAAGAAAAAATGAAGCCACGAATGTGTGGATTACAAATCAAAAGAAGTATCAACGAAGCGAAGTATGAATTTCTTAACGACGGAGCTGTGTATGTATGGTCGACCTACAAAACACCCCGCGATAATTATGACAGATTCACGAGCTGCTGAAATATTATCAGGCATAGGTCGCAATGGTAAGCATTATTACATGCTAGTAAAATTCAGCAGGGATCCAAAGAAAGGTTGGAGGGTTTATGGCAAACGTGAACGTGTAATGACAGCAAATAGAAAAACACCGATCATTAGCAATGAAACCAAACCAGGTAAGCAAACCAGAATCGATAGCACATTAAAAACTAAGCATATCCGGTAACAGTAACAACATATGGAATCGTCTCAATAAATCAACCAGATATAAATAACTACCCTCGACGAGAACTTCATCATGGTTAAATTGTGTAGCTGAAAGAATTGTTGAACACTTTAAAAATGCACATCGAGGAATTGGGTTAACCGATTTAAGAAAATCTAAGATAGATAAATGGGCCTCCTTGGCATCCGTCCGTCTGCGTGAGATGATGGTGTAGCTCCAGAGTCAGCTGTTCCTTATTTCTGGCTCTCTTTTGGGCATGCTTCCTATTTCTGTCCTCCTCAGCTTTGCTATCTTCCTGCTTGACATCTAGGCGCCAGATGGGACGGTCATTAGCAAATAACTTCCATTTGTTCACATTGATGATGGCCGTCTTTATGTCTCTCTTGCAAACGTCTTTGTAGCGCAGGCGTGGATGTCCAGTTGGTCATGTACTTTCTGCTAGTTCCCCATATAATATGTCCTTAGGGATGAGGCCCGGTACAATTCTCCTGACATAACTGAGCCAGCGAAGGCGCCTCTCACTGAGAATGGCGAACATGCTGTTGATGTGTGTGCGTGTACTCTGTCCTGCCACTTGATGTGCATAATGCGCCGCATACATCTTTGGTGGAAGCTGTTGAGTTTTCTCTCGCGACTTGCATAGGTGGTCCATGTTTCGCTGCTGTAGAGGAGTGAGCTGAGCACGTAGGCTTGGTAGACACGCAGTTTGGTCTTCTCGGTGAGGTTGGGGTTGTTCCATACCCTCTGGTTAAGTCTGGCCATCACTGCAGCTGCCTTGCCAATCCTACCATTCAAGTCATAATCAATTGAGAGTGAGCTGGAGATGTTGGACCCAAGGTATGTGAAGTTCTCAACAGATTCCAAGTTGTATCCATTGATGGTGACAGAGAGAGGGGAGTCTGCATCTTGCGCGATGATGTTTGTTTTCTTCAAGTTCATGGTCGGTCCAAATTCCTTGCAAGTGTTGGAGACGCGGCATACCAGCCGCTGCATTCCATCTTCCGTGTAGGATGTCAAGGCTGCATCATCGGCAAAAAGCAATTCACGGATGAGTACCTTTGTGATTTTAGTCTTAGAACGGAGACGGGCCATGTTGAATAACTTTCCGTCAGCCCTGTTATGGATGTACACTCCATCGCTGCAGCCCTTGAAGGCATACTGGAGAAGCATGCAGCCTTGTTTGACTCCGCTGATTACTGGGAAGACCTCTGATGTTGCGCCATTGAAGCACACTGTGCTATGCATGTTCTCGTGGAATGACACGACGACAGCAAGTAGACGTGGGGGACAGCCAATCTTGTGCAGGATTCTGAAGAGTCCACTCCGACTGACTAGGTCAAATGCCTTCGTCAGGTCTATGAAGGCAATGTAGAGGGGCATCAGCTGCTCATGACACTTCTCCTGCAGCTGACATAGTTAGAAGTCTACAGTTGACCTGCCGGCTCGAAATTCACACTGGGACTCTGGGCAGACGCGGGAGGCTAGGATCTGCATGCACGCCAAGGCAACACAGGCGAACGCCTTTCCGACAACACTGAGGAGGGAGATGCCCCTGTATTTATTGCAGTCGCTACGGTCTCCCTTGTTCTTGTACAAAGTGACGATGTTGGCGTCACACATGTCCTGTGGGATGTATATCTGTTCCCAACAGAGGCAGAAGAGTGTGTGTAGCGACTGGAGCAGCGTTGGCTTCCCACTCTTGAGGACTTCAGGAGGAAAGCCGTCGCTTCCAGGAGCCTTCCCACAAACAAGGCAGTATATGGCTTTTCCGAGCTCTTCCAGAGTTGGCTTTGTGTCTAGCTCCTCCATGACAGGCAGGTCTGGAATGGCATCCAGGGCAGTGTCAGTGACGTTGTTTTGGGTTGCTTACAGCTCGAGATAGTGTTCAAGCCATCGCTGCAGTTGTTTGCTCTGGTCTGTGATGTCCTCACCTGTTTTGGACTTGAGGGGGGGTCGATCTTTGAGATGGAGGAGCCTATCGCCTTCTTGATGCCCTCATACATTCCTCTTGCATCCCCGGTGTCGGCAGCTGTCTGTATACTGTTGCAAAGGTTGAGGCAGTATATGTTGGCACAGTGGTGGGTAGTCTTCTGGGCATTGTTCCTTGCATTCCTGAGGGCTTGCAATGTTCTTGGGCTAGGTACAGCCTTGTATGCCAGGAGGGCATTCATCTTTGCCTCAGTCACGGACTCCATCTCCTCCCAGTTTGCCTCGTACCAGTCGGCATTTTTCCGTTTCCTCTTGTACACAGAGTCAAGGAGATGGGCCCACTTGGAATCAATGGTGTTGTCAGGTGTCACTTTGGTGAGAACTTCTTTCACTTTGCTAATGAACTGCTGTGTTTTCTCTGGATTACTGGCACAGCAGGTGGAACTACGAAGCCTGAGCAGGGTGGTATGGAGAATCAGCTGTTGCCCATGCAGCAGATCCCCCGCTCCACTCAGCTAGTGGGCCCAAGGGAATGACAATGTTGATACAGCTTGGCACCAACGGCGTCGTAGGAGTTGCCGGAATAGCATTGAGGTCAATGTCAGACCGCCTTAAGGACTCCGTCTCCGGATTTTATTGGCGTTTACTCCCTTAGCATTTCACATGAGAGTGTATAGCCGCAAGGCAGCAGAGGATTGACATCAGAGTTTTCCTTCTCCTAGATGTGCTACAATCCAAGGTGTACGAGTCCCATCTACCCGAAACAACTGGTTTTAAGGCGCCAGTGGCCCGCCTTTACCCCTGTCACAGAATTAGGCGAAAATTGAATTTATTTTCTTCTTGAATTACAAACTAATTTCACCATTTTTTTTGTTTCGTCGTACATGCGTTACCTGGGTTAAATAAGTGGTTTTCACCAAGGTAAGCGGCGTGTAACGATTTGCATGTGCCTGACTTTGAATTACATGAAGTCCGGAACATTAAATTCACAGGGTGCACGGTAATCTTGCCGTGATTTCTGCTCACATATTTGAGGGTATATAAGGCAGAATATTTCTGATCAATATTACGGGACCTAAAGTATCTAATCACAGGATAGATAGCTCGTCTTTCAATCTCCAGGCAAAGGGGTGAGTGTTAAATTTATAATTTCGTTTTATTGTGAATTTTATTCAGTTTATCATTTCATATAATGATGCCTTTATTACAATGCCGATTTTAAACGTGGAATATTTGGAATTACTAGTCACTATTAGACTTTAAATGCAATAGCGTGATCTAAGGTTTAGATTATTTTTTTGAGACAACTATTATTAGTCTGGTTTCTTTATTGTAGCTGATAACGTAGCTGATAGCATCTCTGATAACGCATCTGATACTATCTCTAGGAACATCTTTGATAACGTCTTTGATATCGTAGCTGATTTGTTGCAGAACATCTCTGAATTATAGCTGAATGTGATTGATTGTGCCGTTTAATTGTGCAATCGAAATGAAGTATCTGACTGTCTCAGTGTCTGTCTGTCGAATTGTCTGTTCGTCTACATCTGTCGTGACGTGTTAATATCCGGAAATCTAGAAGTCCGAGTGTCAGAGCTGTCTAGAGTTATAAACATCCGGGGTGGCATCTTAAAGTATTTGGGACCGTTGGTTCTAGTAGATGTTGTATGCTGTCTGTACGTATAACTGTGGTGGATCCGTGAAGGGCAAACGGCCGATAAAAGTATTGGTCAACCCTAGGTCTTCGGGGAAACTGGGCGGCGATTCAACTGTTGGTGAATCGTACGGTTATACAGGGTCGAGACACGTGTGTGTTGCAATTGTAGTACAATTGAATACATTGTTGTATTTACATAGTTACTTCAAATCACAATAGTATTTCAAGGGATTGCATGGATGTCAATAAAAGCTAGCAACTTTATTAAATTCATGTATATGTTCGTGCTAGTTTTCGCAATCCATACGTGCGATAGTATAGTTTGATGTTTTGTATTTGTTATCGTAATTTATACTTGCGGTAATGTAACTTTTGTAAAGGTTCCTTGGATCTGTTTATAGTCCAAGAGATTCCTTTGTATCTGTGTTTTATTTTGTATTAATATTTAATTTATTCATGTATTGTGAATGGTTGTGAGTGTAATTGTGGGTTGAACGCATGAGTTATTGTGTTGATACATCATTATTTTTCATTAATAATTTATTTCATAAATTTATATTTTCTTTCACATATTGTGTTTGTGTTGTTCATTTAATCCACCATCCTCTCGCTAACAATTCTGTTACAACCCCTTTTCCTCTTAGTTTATAACGCGGTCCGCCTGGATTCAAATCCAGGAGCTGGATTTTAGTTGACAGAGGCGATCAGAGATGCAAGCCGTATGGGGTATTTCTGGAGTGGGGCCCTTGTCCCCCACTCCCTCGCCGGCAATGTCAACCTTAGACCACAATGGACTTAATCGGTTAAAAACACATAATCTTCAATAAACAATGTTGCTGAACTAGAAAAAATGTTAAGATTTCCGATAACAATAAAAATCATCATCGGGGAAGTTTTATATATAGATAAATATATTTAAAAATTGTGCTCCTTTTGAAATCATCGATCATAATTCACATTCCAGTTCTGTGCGATCATTTCCTCAGGGAAGAACAATAAAATATTACTCCGGGTATATATTTGATGTTATCCACGAAATCAGCAAAACCGATCCGGTATCGGTTTGGTTATTTAGCAGCGATGAAGAAGGAAGATACGATCAATTTATGAGACCAAATAGAGAATTATATCAAACAGAACTTCAAGTATATATTAATCATCTCGCGAGGCGATACACAAACGACATCGAAGAAATAACACAGTGCATTTTGCCAGAACAAAATTCATTGAAACTAACCAGATATGATATTTTCTCCATGATGTAATAGCGAGCTGTGTTTAATACGGTCAAGGAGGATTATTGAATACAATATACAGTTATGAAAATGTTATTTCCGTTGATACGGCTGCGTGCTATCCAGGAAGTTTTTTCGGACGTGGTGAATGCAGCGAGTACTTTAAAATGTTCGGTCATCCTACAGACGAAATGACCAGAGGGGTTTTGCCTGACTTTGATTTGACGGGATTTGCTCATGAGGCATGGTTTAGTTGTGCGGAAGATCTTCATCCGATATTTTATGTTTGCTTTGGGAGGCATTTTTCAACAAAAAGATGGGCTCCAATAGTATTATTAAGGTTTTTCCTCGACGAAAACATGTTAACGTCGTTGATTGTCTCCGAGGCAAGTATATCATATCGGAAACAGACCGTGGTATGTTTACCAACACCAGAAACCGGACATGATTGGGATACAGATATCGCATAACAGGATGCAAAGAATCTCGGAAGAAAAACAATTGGAAAATTTACTCAGGGTGGAACATGTGATTATAAACGGCGTTGTACTCGATTGATTTTCGACGATGCTGAAATAGATTTTATCATCGCGGATACAACAAAACCTCAGATATTTACATCAAAAACAACCACTTATTTATCCAACAAGGAAACATTAGGAACCATCGTCGATTATTTCGAAGGTGAATCACCATAATACACCCGTTTAAAATCATCGATGCTCGCCTATGTTTCTGTTAAATTTACTTGTGATGATAAACAGATTTTCCTACATCGCTGTTAGGGTCGCTACTGATTCATTTTACTTTAATCGGAAACATTGGAAAAGTGTAGAACCGTTTATTACAATACATGGCTATTGGGGAACATGGAGAATAAAACGTGAAACATTACATGGATATTGTAAATCAGCTGATGTTCCAATCGAGGATAATTATCACGCAGATACAATAATATAACTATCATCTATGCCATCTGTATACGATCCAATAGCCAGACATAAAACTGTATATTTGAATGGTCAAGGATGATGTGGTAAAACAACCAAAGTAATTGATTAATTCGGGGGAACATTCTGACATGATTGTGCTAACACCAACTCATCGACTAGAAAGATAAATGACATCACGAGGAGTAAACGCCTGACGTATCATATATATTTTCGGTTTAACGGTACCAATTCGACTCCAGAGCGTATGGGCACAACATATATTCCCAGGATAACTATTTGGGATGATATATGTACAGTATCGTTGATGCTGTTAAAAACATTATTGGAATGGCTGCGAACAGAAAACACCGTTGTGATAATGTATGGTGATTAGGGTCAACCACCGACACTTACCGGATTATCTCCTTATGAATGGCTGAGAAGAACAGTAGATTATTACGAAGAAATTAACACTGATCATCAATCACTTGACGTGGAGTTACCCGAGTTAAAATCCGCGATAAAATTACATCCGGATAAAATTCAATGTGAAATCACACGTAGAACAACACCTGAAACATCGATTAATGATTTGTTGTCGACGTGGACTCCAACTGATTTAATAATCGCGAGCAGAAAAAATCAGAGATCTACTTCAGATGAAAATATGTTATCTACATGAAGAAAAGTTTCCTATGGATCCATTTCCATTATGATATAGACCTACAGATACACGACGACAACGCATCTATGTTGACATTCCTGGAAAATCAGAGAAACAAATATTAGTGTTAACTGATATTGTGCTGGTTGATATCGCTGTTGTAAGAGATGCAATAAACGGTGATAAATCTCCATGGTGGTTAGGTTACGCGATGACAATATATTGCTGACTATATTCAATACGACTGTTTTTATTATCTATGATTTCATCTAGTGGTCAAATTTAGTTTACTTCGCAGTATCTCGAGTACGAAGAGAATAAATCAACTTCGGCGAGATTACGTCGATTTCAACGACGGAAAAAATTTCATTGATGTGGTCGATGATACCACGGTAAGAAAAATACTAGCGGGGTATAAGCAAGATTAAAAAAAATAACAGAATTTGATCTCGATGTTGAATTTATTCTAAAGTTGAAACAGCAACAAGATAACCACTGTGCGAGCTGTAATTGTGTAAGGGAATAGTAAGAGAAAACACCCAAACAAAATTTACCGTGGATAGAAAAGATAATAGTCGTGGTCATACCCGAGATAATGTAACATTGACATGACTGGATTGTAATCGAAATCATCGCGCAAATGAAGATCCAGCGACGGTAATTAAGTCTCAACGGGAATCACTTTTAACTGTTCACGAGTAAATCCACGTTGTGGAGCAGTTGAATCTAATCTATAAATTGCCGGTCTGTTTTTAGATGTTACAACGCTGAATATTTTATGTGTGGTTATACTCCAAATACAATCAGTAGCTCTTTGTATACCACCTTCAAGTTCATCAGGTTCATACAAAGATCTTACGGTGACATTGCTACGTAATATTTGTTGCGATGAAAAATCATGGCGGGGTAAATTTATATTTTTTGTGTGTGATTGCGATAACAGGTTTAATGTTGATGTTCCGAGTAATTTCATTGTCAAGCGCGGCAATTACACCTGGTAATATCTTAACCCATTCACGTGATCTTATATTCGCGATGAATTTCCTCGCGTATTGATAATTAAACAGCCGCACAGCTAGTGTTCGATTAAATCATTTCAACACTTGCCTGATCGAAGCATATTGCAGTATGTTCTCGTCAAATAGCGACATTATGATGCGTCATTGTTGATAACACTGCACCTTGAAACTCTTTACCGGGATCAACCTGCAAGAGATTGGGCCACTGCAGAAGTCCTCGTCGATAAATTCTTTTAAATGCGGAGGCAACTTCAGATGATGTCTTTGTCGTTAATAGTTCTTCTTCTTTGTATCTACTGGCAATATCAACGACGTTTAACGCGTATTTGAAAACATGTTTCTTGACAGTATCATGTGGAAAAAAATAATATATCCGCTTGGTGATTCTCATTTGGGACGCTGACATCAAAAGATGCAAATTGAATCTTTTTCGGTGGTGGTAGATAAATCGGCCATATTGCTTCCCTAGATAACCAATCTGATTCGGTAGTATTTTAAGCCTTGGCATCGCTAGCAGGTTTATTAATTGCGGTGTTACCTTTCTCGTATCCGCAGGATAATAACAAATTGATTCCATCATATTAATTAGCAGCACCTAATACCAGTTTAGTTTTCATCGCAGATTTTATCAACCTACTAGCTAATTTTTCTTTAAAGGATTTATCAGGGATATAATTTAATAGGTGGATTAATTTTATATCTGCGATATGTCATTACTGATGATCTTTACTTCGGTATGCAACGTCATGAGCATGACAAGCCTCATCGATAGCATTTACTGGATATTCACCCGGGTGGGGCTGATCTTCATTATTGAGTCGTATATCAAGTTTAGTTAAAGGACCACAATATTTATACCCCGGAAGGTGTATTTCATCAGGATATTTCGCCCAAGGAGCCACTGGGAGTTTTGTTAACTTGGCTGCGATATCACCTCTCTTTTTATACTGATGAATCTAAATAAATTATACCACACTGTGCTCACTTACCAGTGATTGCATCTCTCTTATTTGTAGTTGTAACAGGTGTTGGTTCCATCGTCGGTGTACGAGATCTATATTTCACACAATATAAATCCATAATTTATTTATGTTATATGAATATAGATGTCATTAATTATTCAGCAACACGACAACGGGAACCTGTTAAACATCAACCAATGCTACTAAATTCAATTCGAATGATTATTATCGGACCATCGGGGAGAGGTAAAACACAATTATTAATTGATATGATAATGAGATGGATGAAGTGGGATAAATTATATGTGATAGCACCAAGTGTATATGATCAACGATATCATGAGATATTAGGAGATTAAAACGAGAACGCAGCGAAGATATCCGGCAAGGATGTGATCGAATTTGTCACCGATATTAAAGAATCTCCTGATATCGATGATATTGACAAGAGTATCAACAATCCGGTTGTGTACGATGATTTGATGTTAGACAAATAACAAAATCCCATCAGGATTTTTTCCCGTGGAGAACATAAAAACACTGACATGATCTATGCTACTTAGAGGTATACTCAAATACCTAAGGTGATCAGAGACAATTGCAATATCCTCGCAGTGTTTAACGGAGTTGACACTCATACACTTAAAAATATCAACCAAACTTGGTGCGTTGGCGATATGGATTATAATAAATTTAGAAATGTCTTTAGTCGTGACCAGGTGATATCTCATGGATTTATAACAATTAATTTGCAAGATCCTAGGAAACGATATCGGACTGGTCTCGATCAAATATATGGTTAATAAATCGCAGCCCATTAACACACGATGATACCATTGCGAGATTGGATTTCGATTTTTTTAATATTCAAAATCATTTTAGTTTTAATATATTTGTTTGAAATATATGTTTGTAGGGATGACCCCATGGTTATCAGCCATTCACGACGACCAAATTTTCTTTATTATTTTTGTTGTTTTGATTTGTCTGAGAAATAACTTGTAGGGTTCGTCCACCCTGCTGCTTATGGAACATAAACACATAAACATTACTATATCAATTATTAAAAGTGTAAATATTTGAACTTGTTCATGCTTATAGTCCAAACCTGAACTCAGGTTACGTTTTATTTAGCAATGAAATATGGAATTAAAAGACTTCTGTTTAACAGTTTTACAGACAACGATTACAAACATTTGAAGAAAGAAAGCAATGCATATTCTAGGTGTGTTAATGGTCTTCGCTTTGCAGTAAATCTCAGTTGTATGTTGCTCATGTCTTTGTGTCATCACTAGAATCATGTATAGATTGTTATTTATTATGAATGTATGAATGAATGAATGAATGAATGAATTGATTAATTAATGAATTAACTATGACCGCCATCATGACATAATGGTTGCAGTTTAAATCGTACGATTGGACCAGGCTGAGTCAGCTACTGTGGTGTGTCCTCGGCACTAAATAACTTAGTTGCGTTTTTCTGCCGTAAAGCACTCAATTTAACTACACTGAATTAAGAAATCCATGCATGCATTCATCCCTCCATCTATCCATGCAATAGTTACTGATATGTCTGGCATTGGTCTTGTGTAACTCAAACACCCAGTACACGCTATGGATTTTGCTTGACTGAAAAGCAACAACAAAAACTCTAGTGTTGAACAAAGATGTAATTTTGAGGTTTAATGTCGTATATATATATAAAAAGCCGTGGTATTCCAACATGTTTGCACTGGTATGTACTGTCATCGTAACAAAGTGTGAACTGTTCTAACATTAGGTTTCCAAATTTAAGTAAAATGGAATAAAAAAACTTCCAGAATAGACTGGTCTAATAAATTCACTTGACACGCCAGTATTTATTGACACACCAGTACTTATTGTATACATACTTATTATATACATCTATTTTTGCCCTTTGTTCTTCCATCTCCTCAATTTTCAATCTTTATAATGTTTCGTTATTTATTATTCAAACCGACATCCGGAACACATTTTAGTACGTCTGTCATATTTAAAGGTGACCTTACCGGACCGTTAGTAGTATGGGTAATTAGAACAAGGAAGACTTTTGCAGTAAACTGGGTATAACATACATCATCTTGTATTCCAACATTTCCCGGGCATTAAGGGGTGTTGTCAATAGTAATATATATTATACATCAACAAATGACACTTTAATTTTGTATTTTATATTTTAATTGACTGTATCATATAATATGAAATATTTGAAACATATGTCGTTTATAAAAACTTACAACTAAACTATAATTGGTAGTGAACCCCTATATTGCCGATCTCTGTCAAACCTGATACTTTAGTTTGTCACTGAATAAAACTTTCTACATGGCATTTGATCTTGCATAAATATTTTCAGCTCATACCCACAAATTTCAACTTGAGTACATGTTATGGATTTTACTTTACTGAAAAGCAAACGTAGTGCTGAACAAAAAATTCATTCTGAGATTTAATGTAAAAGGCCTTGGCATTTACGTGTGTTTGCACTGATATGTAGTGTTGTCGTAACAAATGCTAAGCATATTAACATTTGCTTTGCAAATTATAGTAAAATTGTATCAAAACAAATTAACGATTATATGAATGAACGAGAAAGAGCGGTCCCAGAATACATTGGTCTAATAGATACATTTGAGATACCAATACACTTTCTACACATGCCTTTTTCTTTTTTTGCCCAATAATAGCCCATCTCCTTCCCCAATTTTCAATCCTTCTTGTTTTGCATTATTTATTATTCAAACCAACGTTCGGGACACAATTTACTACGTCTTTCGTATTTAAAAATGACCTGACCTGACCCTCAGTAGTGCGACTAACCAGAACAAGAAGAATTTTGCACTAAACTGGGTACAACATGAATCACCTTGTATTTCAACATTCCGGGGGCATTAAGGGGTGTTATCAATAGTATTATATCCTATACATTAACAAATGACATTTTAATTCTTTACTACATATTTTATTTGGCTGTATCATATAATATGCAATATTTGTAACAATGTTGTTTCTAAAAACTCCAAAATATGTTTGCACACCCTGGAACGTATAGGGACAAGGGGAAGTTAAGATATCAGCTATATATTATGTATATTGGACTGTATAGGGACAATGGAAAATCTGACGTTACGGTAAACAACGTTGCAACAATGTTACAAGTGGCTGACCTCAATCGTGGGCCAAAGTCTAACATGTATGCACTAGACTTCATCAGGAATCCAGTAAGGATGCCCCATAGCTCTAAACATTTCCTGAACTTAAATCAATATATGATTTAGTTTATCAAAGTCCACTTTCTTTTCATTGTCTTGTTCCGTTCTCTCCTTTGTCCAGTTATATTTAATCTTTATCTATTCTTTGTCCATCATCTTTGACATCATTGATTCCGCTTTCTTTAGCTGGTCTAGTTCCCACTTCACATATGCACACTCTGTCTAATACAATGTGACTTCTAGATGACATTATCAAGTGCCTCCTTCAAGCTCCCTACTCTCATATATTTTGTTAAAACAAATCTTCTTAATTTCTTGACTTCCTACTCCATAATACCTTCTAGCAGATTTCACGCTAATTTCAAGCTGGTTACAAAGTCCAGGCTACACTTGAATTCTTTCTCAAGCCTTTCCAACACATAGTCAGCCTCCATTATCCAAAACCAGCTGTGTCAGAGTTGGTTGAAGAAGTCGATGGCCATCTTGATGTATTCAAAGTTGAATGGATCGAATAGGTAGACAATTTGAATTATAGTGATGTGCGTCCACTAGGGACATGTAGCATTATTTAATTTCCAGCACGGCTGGATAATTAATTACTCCTAGAGGAAGGAATGCGAGCCACGTCCCCCAGATATGTAAGTACTATAGAGTACTATTTAATTTGGTTGTCAGGTCGGAGTCGCTACTTAGCAACTATCGACCTGAATGTTAGACCTTGGGGTTAGTGGGAATGTATCCAACACACACTCATCCCAGGATATTGCTATTAAGTGCTGTGCACTAGACATATGGCTGGAGATGTCTGGTAGTGGCAAAGGGGATAAGGTGGCTCGTTGTGGGACACGTCTGGATAGTAAGTTGCTTCCATACTCCAGGGTATCAGGCCTACATTTTCCCTACTAATTTTGAATATAATCTGCTGTTGGTTTGAGATTACACAACCTAGAGGAGGTAGCATATGTTAAATATGGCAACCTTTTCGAAAGTGATGCATCATTGTGCCGCTGGTCTTGATAGCTTGGAATTTTTAACCACCTTATCTTTTCTTGTGTTTTTAGGTATCCAAAGTTCTATTTATTAATTTTACTTGAGGCATTGTGTCTGCTGGGTCTGATGGCTTTGGACTTTAACCACTTTATATAAGCTAATTTTAGATCCTGTTTCTTAATTGCTTGTTGGTTTTGCAGCCTTGTACTGTGGGACCTGATAGTCTTTGGAGGTTAGACTACCTTGTATTATCCAATATGGGGCCATATAAGGTTTTTTTACCTTTTTGATGATCAGGTCTCTGTCCATCTATACGTTATATTTGTTGGGTCCTAATTCTAATCTGTATTATTTTGGTTTGTATGCTGCCATCTAGGTTGTGGGAGAAGAGAAAATACAAGAGCTGAGCATGTTATGATGACATACTCTGCTAGATTTGGGTAGATTTGAGCGGTTAGTATGATGTTATTTATTTGCTATTTCCTTCCTTATTGTGTTTTTCAGCGTTGTAAATACATGTATTTAGCTGTTATCAACATTGTAAGATATTATTTTTCCTTAGGTGTTAATTGGGGTGATTCCATGATGTTAGGGTTTGTAATACTTGACTATTATTTGTCAGTGTCTGAGCCATTATTCCCCGCTGGTCTGGGGCCATAAGTTAGGCGATAGATGCAGCACGTGACATTGTTTACAAGACCTGCTCCTATAGATTGTTAAATGTTGTCATAACCTCCTGTTGTTTTAAGTTAGGTAATGATGTTTTTGTTGATAACCTTGGGTTGTTCTTTTTTATTTATATGATTTCTGGGTTTGTATATGGGGACGCAGTTTTTATTTGATCTGATTTGAACTTTTCCCTTTCCTTTTTAGTGGCGCTACAATCGTTGAAGACATGATGTAAGTCGTCCGGTAATTTACAATGGGAGCAGTTAATATTATGTGGGGAGGGTCATATATATTTTCCAAAACTATTATCTAGTTTGGTTTTGCCTGAGGTTATTATATTAATTAGTTTTTGGTCGTAACCCTTGCAATTGGGTGGTTTTATTTTTATATTGACTTCCTGTAAGATGTTATAGAACCTTTTCCCTTTTTAGTTATTTGTCCAATCGTTTTTGCCATTTTTGATTAATTGCTAATGTTATTATTCTCTACAGCTTGTCGACACTGTATTATAATGGCATGTAATTAGGTTCGTTGAGTTTATCTTTTGCTAATTGATCGGCTAGCTCGTTCCCTAGTATGTTCATGTGGGAGGGGATCCACATAACTGCATCTTGTTGATCGTCACTACTTAGGTTTTTAATTAGAGCGTTAGTTTGACAAAGAAAGTGAATTCTAGCTTTTGTGGTATTATTTAGGATTGAATTTATGACGCTAAGCGAGTCAATCATTATTATTGCCTTTTTAGTTTTGTTTTCTTCAAACCACATTAGTGATTCTAAGATGGCCCAAAATGCAGCTGTATATATTGAATAATGATCAGTTAGGCGGCACCCTATTCGGATATTTAGCTATGGTGTGACCAGTGCTGAAGCTGTTTTTCTTGGATTTGTTATTTTGGAGCCATGTATTTAGGTCTTAATGTGATTTTGATATTTTTTGTTTATTTCCATCATTGAATGTATTTTAATTTATTTCTTCATTTTCTTTGTTTCCTTGATGTGAATGGGAACTGTTAATTGATGACCTTATCAGGGTTCGTAGGTCTTTGAAGGTCTTTGAGAGTTTGGGAAAAAATGAGGTAGCATTTTCAAGGCCTTGAAAGTTTGGGAAAATTGAACATATTACCCTGAGGTCTTTAAAAGTCTTTGAAAATTGAAATAAACCCCAATTGTTTAAATTTCTTTCCAGAATCACAAATAAAATTATCCGAGGTTGTTCGAATCGGATGTAATCTAGTTATCCTGGTTTTTTTCTTTTGATGACCCGTTCAGTTTAATTGCCGCCGCAAAAACAAAAGAGGCATTGTTTGACCATCCAAAGTTGGCCTCGGCGGTGACTTCAATCGCACATAAACTCATCATCAAAGCAAAATGGCTGCACATTTCATCAAAGGAAGTCACAAATAAAATTGCCTAAGGTTGTTTACATGTAGCTGGTTTTCCTGGCTTGTTTCTTTTGATGAATCATTAAATTTGATTGGACGAGTCCATTAGCTTTGGCCAATCAAAATGTTCATTACACTAACTCACTCTGCGTAGAAAGTAACACGCTCGAGGTTTCAAAATTTGTTTAGTCGATTTACATCTTCAGTGTTTAAATATGCCAGGTCTTTGCTCTTTCAACGCTATCTGGCTTGAACAAGAGAAATACAAGGAATGGCTGCAAAAGGATAAATTATGTAAACGAAAGGCGTTTTGTACATTGTGTAAAATTAGGACGATCAACTTGGCTTCAATGGGAGAAGGAGCCTTTTCTTTACAAGTCATGCCAAAGATAAGTTGCAAATTAGTAACTACATACTGTTCATTTAGTGCAACAAAGATGCAGAAGTATAAGCTATTGGTAGTTTTGGGCAAAATACTCTTCGGGTATAAAATAAGATATTGTGTAGTTTGATGGTTTGGGAGATACGGGAAAAGCACCGCCCGAGAGCCTTAACAGTACTAACAAATTAAGCCTTGATTATGGGCAGCCGTCGCCGCTAAAATTACATTAATCAAATGATCTGGTATGAAATCAAATGATTTAACCTAGCAAATGAAATGATCAATCCAGATTCCAAATGATGTGGTGTCACATGAAATGATTTAACGAACAAAACCGAATGATGCTTGTAAGTTTCAAATGACGTGGTATTAAATGAAATGATCAAGTGTGAAATAAAATGATTTAACCAAACAAACGGAATGATCAATTCAGATTCCAAATGATGTTGTGTGATATGAAATGATGTAGCATGAAATTAAATGATTGAACCCCAAAAATGAAATAATGAATTCAGATTTCAAATGATGTGGCGTTAAATGAAATGATCTGGTATTAAATAAAATGATTTAAAGTACAAAACGGAATGATGATATATGCTTCCAAATGACGTGCTATTAGATAAAATGATGTAGTCTAACATGAAATGATTTAACTCAACAAATGAAATCATGAATTTAAATTCCAAATCATCTGGTATTAAATAAAATGATTTAAAGAACAAAACGGATTAATGAAATCTGGTTCCAAACGATATATTATTAAATGAAAGTACGTAGCATGAAATAAAATGATTTAACTCAACAAAGGAAATGATGAATTCTGCTTCCAAATCACGTAGTATTAAATGAAATTATGTAGTCTTGAATTAAATGATTTAACCCCAAAAATGAAATGATGTATTCAGATTCCAAATGATCTGGCATTAGTTGAAATGGTCTGAAGAGCAGAATGGAATGATCAGCTCATATTCCAAATGATGTGGTATTAAATGAAACGTATTGAAAGCAAACCATCTGATCAAACTACGAATCAACTAGCGTAAATCCAAACAATCACAGGGGGGCGCTGTTATCTATGACGTATGATGTCAGCACCCCGAAACAGAATCGACGGTCGTATTTACAGCATTCAGCTGAGATTTTTGCATAGGATAGTTGCAGAGCAAAGCAAAGGCAAGTATTTCTTTTCGTATTTTATAAACAAGAGCCACGTTTTCCAATCAGCATAAAGTGATTTTATCCACATTAATGAATGTGCGTGTATTTTTTTTCTTTCTTCAAGTTCTGCGCGAGTTTCTTCTGCTTCAACAAAGCGAGATCTATCAACTAAAGAGATTAAATCTTGATTTTATTTGATCATTATTAATTAACATGTTTAATGACCTTACACACTAAGCCAAAAATGTGTTTCCCGTCACTTTTGGTATATTTTACATTACCGTCCCTACGTGCATACTCGTTATTCGTCCAAGGTTTATTCATTTATTTATTTATTTTTTTTATAACTTTTCAGTAGTGAATAATTTTAAGATAAACTAATAACAGCGTTGTCTCCAAAATTTTATAATCCTGTAAGTTTTACAGGCTTCCAGATATCAAGAAACTCTGTGTACATGATGCTTTATTTCTTATATATTGGTCACTATAAAGGCGGATGTACTTTAGGAATGACATTGTGTTTTTTTGTGTGTGGCTATAATTTAAATGTATTACCAGTAAACGGTAATATATGGCTATATGTATATTAGAAGTAACACTGAAGAAACTATGACCATTAAAATATTAAAATATTAAATTGAAATAAATAATTTTAAATATAAAAAGAAAAGTTTTTGAAATGATATGAACATGGAAGTTTATAACAGTTGATGATTAAAATTTACACGAACCTTGTGCATGCAACATTCGTGCAACAATGTTTATCAATTTGCATACTATTTAAAAAGTTATTCTTTTTTAGTTTCTATTTCTGTACACATTTCATCTTTTTTTCATAAGCCAAACTTTTAGTCTTTTATCTTCTAATATATATAAAACCTAGTACCAAAATAATAACTTTGTATTTTATAAGAATATCTAGTTTGAATAAATTATTAATGTCAGTTAGTTTCATAATTCCATTCCAATTTCCATCTGCACATTATTTCTGGTGCGTCTTGTCACAAGATAGACCGAGTCGGGACTGGATTAGTGAAGACACGGAACACAACTGCGTTAATAAGATGTTTATTTTATAAACGCAATTTTAAATAATCAACTCTGACACCAATATTTTACAAAATATAAGAAAAATCTATTTATATAAATGTTCCTAACATGGAACTATGAATTTCAGTAACGTAATGACAAAAAAGAAGTATAAGAATGAATTTACAAATATGAATATATATAAAAGGCTCGTATAACGAGATAGATGCAAATATGCAAAGAATGCGTCGTCAATATGACGAGACTAGAATGAAGATATTAAATAATTAATATGTCGTCCATATGACGAGACATATTCAATCGTGAACCCTAAATTCTGAAGTTCTCGTTCATGGGGCGAGATTTGTGTAGAATGAAATTATGCAGGTGTCGTTCATATAACGAGACTGCAAAGAAGATATTAAATAAATAATACGTCGTCCATATGACGAGATATATGCAATTGTGAACCCTAAGTTCTGAAGTTCTCGTTCATGGGACGAGATTTGTGTAGAATGAAATTATGCAGGTGTCGTTCATATAACGAGACTGCAAAGAAGATATTTAAATAAATATTACGCTGTCCATATGACGAGATATATGCAGCATACGTAAGCACCATACACAGGCACCACACACGGGCATTACACGGTCAGCATAGACAAGCCCACACACGTAGTCACCACAACATGGCACCACACACGCAGTTACCACAACACTGCACCACTTCAGCACAACACGTCACCACACACGCAGTTACCACAACACTGCACCACTTCAGCACAACACGTCACCACACTACGTCACAACACTTCAGCACAATATGGCACCACACCACTTCAGTTACCACACCATGTCAGCTCTTTTAGCTGATAGATTGCTCCGTTTAGGATGGAAGCTTTTCCGACAAGACTGGATCGTTATGTGATTTCTGTCTTATAATTTCGTCCTTATATACCCCTAGCTGTGACAGATATGCGCAGCTAGGTACTTTAAACTGCAGGCAATTTCGCACATGCAGCATGAGCTGAGCGTTCACTCATTATGCCGAAATAACTAAAAAGCCCATAAAATAATAAACTACCCTCTGTAAGGCTGTACGCAGTAACGAAATCGAGACTAGATTTTTGACCACATATACATATTGAACAGAGTCGTATACAATTCCGTGACACGTCTACTTTTTAATAAAAACGAAGATGGAACCTTCATGATAATATATGGTTCTGTAAAGTTCCTTGAAATATTGTGAAAGCAGAAAATATTTCACAAAAATCATAGAAACATGATCCTGGGATAATTCAGAAAGAAGAAAAGAAATAGATTCCATTGCTGCTGTCTTTCTTTCGATATATGTTTCAACACTACAAAGACTTCCATATTTGTAAAGTTGTATATGGTGAGCCCTTAGAAAGACAAACGGTCCACATCTCCATATAGATCAAACAAATCAACATGGGACATGTATCAACAATTAGCATCTCTTGATACTTTAAGTTTGGGTCTATATGAAGTGTTACAACTTTATGGTGTTAAACTAAGTAAGAGAAACAAACGAAACCGTATAGTTTAAGAAAATCGAACTTTCTGCATCATTATCAGATTTATTATGTCCAGTAATTTCTTCTTCTTCTTCTTCTTCTTCTTATTATTATTATTATTATTATTATTATTATTATTATTGCTGTTGTTGTTGTTGTTGAACATGATATTTGTGCTCCTGGTGTCTTTAATTTATTCTCTTGATATTGTTTTATTGTGGTGCTGTACACACCTACAAGCACTTAGAATTTCGCATTTTCTGACATGACATGAGGCGCCACCAGTTATTGGTCTAAGTGGTGCTAAACAGTGATGGTGATTGTAATGTTTTGTTATTGACGAATAACTACAGTAGCGATCTATAAATTTTCTCATAGCTTTTATTAAATAAAATTGATATAAATGTCAGCAGTATCACATGCGCAGGCGCGCACTGAGAAAATGTATCATGAAAAGGAGAGCGATATATGCATTCCAATCAATATGTATGTACAGCAAGTATGACTTAGAACGCGATGAAAATAATGATAGTGTATGGCATGAAATTAATATTACGTATAAATATGAGTGAGAACATCATACGTGGTAATTTTTCTGAAAGAAATGTGTACACAGTATACAGACTTAATTTCTAATGATTCGACGCCAAACTATATAAACAATAAGTTCAGTAAAAGGACAAATAATGTCAATACAGTTTCAGGTCCATCGATAATATGTTCTATACCAAATTATAACTTTCTTCTTTCTAAGCCCGAAATGCAATTGTAAAAAAATAGTTTGGGTCCAGTCATTTGGATCTGGCTACCTATAGATGTTAAAGAAGAACCATCAGAGCATTCCTTTCATCACAGGCATTTGCAATGGCTAGAATCTAAATAATGTATATAACCGGTTATGGTCAGCTATCCCATGTGTGTGTGTGTGTGTGTGTGTGTGTGTGTGTGTGTCTTGTGAATGAAAAGCTTTAAATCATGCATATGGTGTACACAATGCTTTATGTGCTATATCAACACTTAATTGTTCCTGTGTATATAATTATTTATACCTTTTCTGTATGATGTTTGTTTCTCAACCGTATTTTATATATTTGCCTCTACATACATATGTATATAATAAAGTGCCACAAATGAAGTTAGTTTCGGTACTAATTGTGTTACCATCATCACATAAGATTATTATTATTATTATTACTATTATTATTATTATTATTATTATCAATAATAATAATATTTTTATTATTATTACAAAATGCAAAGAGAAATTAACATTGAACCAAAGGTGGAAAACAAAGAGAAATGCGTGAAATTAATATGTAAAACTCAGGCGTGGATATGAGTTACGCGATCAGTGAAGTATGCATTAATAATAATAATAATAATAATAATAATAATAATAATAATAATAAGTTATATTCCGTAGTGGATTGTACTAATTGGTGAATGGAATTCCTAAACGGTCACGTGGTCTAGTGTTGGACCGTGGGACAGATGTTTTTGGTTTTTGATTTGGTCAAATGATTGTTTCAAGTCGCTTAATTGCTAGGTGCTGAAGGATGTGAGTTGGTTGTCAGTTAGGAGATAAGAGTCTGTGTGAAGACATCACGTAGTTGCCTCAGGTGTGGAAAATTGTTCTATCAGTGACCTGTATTCCCGCTGTAAATTTTACCGTTAGCAGGATTGGAAACTGTAAACATAGCAAAAGTTGAGCTTGGTAGATTAGAAAAGCAATTTGAATATGATAAAAGGTAGTGTAGTTTCTGGTGAGTGCACTTTTACGTGGGAGAGCTAGATTTCTAAAGTATGTTAGGAATGAGAGAAGAACAGATATGGATAGTTAGTACATTTTATGAGAGCGCAGCTAAGTTTCTAAAGTGTGTAGAGTGATAGAAGAACAAATAAAGGATTTTACATTATCCTAGTACCCAAGTCTGTTTATTCCTCGTTGTAATTATATCAATTAAGTATTTTATAATCTCATTATATAGATCTTTATCTACAATTTGGTTAGTATACAATAGCATATTATTATTAGAAGTATCCATTTGATTGTTAATTTTATTTATAATTATTTCCCTTTTCAAGTTAAAAGTTTTGCATTTTAAAATTAAGTGGTTTTTACTATCAACATGTTTTCTACATAAAGGACATTTTGGGAGTTTTTTAATAATCTTCCTTTTATAAGCTACTTCCCCAGTCCACCAGATATCATGAAGATATTGAAACATCAGATTAGCTTTTTGGGGTTGTCTAATTTTTGACCAATTTTTCCATATAGTTTCCCAGTTAAGTGCTGGATTTAATACTTCAATTCTGTGTTTTGATGGTTTTATATTTTTTATGTCATTATACATTTCCGTAGGTGTTTTTAGTTGCCATGCCATATTTTGATTTTTATAATATCGAATGGTTTTAATTTGTCTGCTCATCTTATTAGGAGGGTTTAAAGTTTTCATAAGTTTATTATTATTATAAATACTTTTTTTGTGGGACAAGGAAAAGCCAAACCAATAAATATAAATTCCTTGCCATGGGTGTTTGATAGGAAATTCTAAAGAGTTTAATCTGTGTAGGTAAATAGACTCTTGTTTAAGTCTGAGATTTGGTAGATTTAGTCCACCTTTCATTTTATCAAGTTGAAGTGAGGTTTTTTTCCAATTTGTGGACAGTTTTACAAAAGTATTTGTATATTGACTGTTCTATTTTTTTGAAAATGATAGATACCAAAATCAATTATATTAAACTCATGCCAAATGGAGTTGAATAAATATGTTTTTGCTATATGTATTTTTTCCATAAAAAGGAATTCTCTTGAATTCCAGATATTTTTATGCTTTTGAATTTTGTTTAACATTTGTTTTATATTTAAAGTCTTATTATTTTTTCATAGGAAAACACCTAGTACTTTAACACTAGTTTTTATTTTTTCATGAGGGAGTGAAAGATATTTTCTATATTTCCAATTTCCAATCAATAGTATCTCAGTTTTTTCTTTATTAAGTTCAGAGCCAGAAGCCTGGCTGAAATTTGTGTATTGTCTAATCAGATTATTATAAGAATTTTCAGTTGTTATAAAATTTGTCATATCATCTGCATGTAGAAAGGTTTTAATCTCTTTCGATGAGTTGGGTATCTTAACACCCGAAATCATATCATCATTTTGAATTGTGTTATTTAGAGTTTCTATACCAATGATGTATAATAGCATCGAAATTGGGCATCCCTGTCTTACAGATCTTGTGACAGGGAAAGGAGCTGTATGTGCTCCATTTATTTGGATTTTAGATTGTATTTGGTAGTATAAGATCCTAACTCATTGAATAAAGTTGGGGCCAAATCCATTCTTTTTTTAAGGTTTCAATTATGAAGTTAATTTCTATTTTGTCAAAAGCCTTTTCTTGATCAAATAATATCAAAGCACCATTTTGTTGATTTGTTTCCATATACTCGACAGTTGTTTTGATGGATAAAATGTTATCTGAGATTTGTCTTTCTTTTTCTCCACATGATTGGTTTCCCATAATTATTTCATTTAATGTGTTTGATAGTCTATTTGCTAGAATTGTACTTAGAATTTTGTAGTCTATATTTAGTAGTGATATTGGTCTCCAGTTACTCAAATCGGTGATTTCACCTTTATTTTTATATAATAAAGTAATAATTCCAGTCCTCATTGTGTTTGTCATTATTTCTGATTCGAATATTTTGTTGTATAATTTTTCCAAAATGGGTAATAGAGGTGTTTTGAATTT
The DNA here is from genome assembly GCA_029339505.1 of Unio delphinus. Lineage (NCBI taxonomy): Eukaryota > Metazoa > Mollusca > Bivalvia > Unionida > Unionidae > Unio > Unio delphinus. Next base: position 440,889 of record JAQISU010000258.1, read on the forward strand.
TTTGTAGAATTCAGCACTAATGCCATCAATTCCAGGAGCCTTAAGGCCTTTTAGATAATTTATCTATGGCCTTTTCTATTTCATGTATTTCTATCTTTTGGTCACATAAATCTTTACTTTCATTAGATATAAGAGGAAGAGTTATTTTATTGAGAAAACCAGAAATTTCATTTTCCGGTATTCTTTTGCTTTTGTATAAATTCTTGTAAAAATCCCTTACAAATTTTAGAATATCGTTTTTACCTTCAATAATTGTGTTATTCTCTTCAAGTTTGGTTAAAGTTTTATCGCTACCTTTTCTGCATTCCTCTTTTTTGTATATTCTCTTACCTATGTTATATATATCATTATAAAACCCGGATCTCTGTTTTTCACCATTAGTTTTATACTTTTCCAAATTCTCCAAAATTTTCTTAGTTTTTTCTTTTTGTATTTCTGAGGTATTATCATCTTCCATTATCCTTGTGCATTCTTCTTTTATGATTTTGTTATTTAAACTTTGGGTTCTAGAGTATTTTTGACATACTTCCTTAATTTTAATTTTAAAGTTATCCCAAGTTTTTAAGTTTTCTAATTCAAAATCTTCAATTTCATTTAGAATTTCGAAGTTGAGTTCCGGTAAGTTTAATATACTATTATTCAATTTCCAATAGCTTTTGCCCCATTTGACAAATACAAAAGATTTATACTCTAGTGTTATCATTTTATGATCTGCAATTTGAAAGTCTAAAATCTCACATTTGATAATGTTTCTCCTGTTTTTCTGAAGTACATAAAAATGATCAATTCTGGATTGTATATTAGTGCTAAGGAAACGATACGTGAATTTAACAAGATTTGGGTGCAAAAAACGAAAAGCATCAATTATATCATTACTTTCTGTTAAATAGTTTAAGGAATTAATTTGTCTAGTGTATTTTTTGCGATTGTATCTATCGATTTCTTCTTTACAAGCATTGAAATCGCCACAAATAACTAGATCTTCATGGTTGTACGATGAAGTATAAGTGCTGAGTTTTTCATAAAATTGTAGTTTATCAGTGTCCTGAGAAGGAGCATAGATGTTGATTAAATTTGTTTTATCAATTTGTATATGAATTAGCCGGCCATATAGACCTTCAGGAGTATCAAAAAGTTCCCAATGATTCTTAAATAATTTGTTAATAACAATATAGCCTACTCCTGAGCATTTAATAGAAGGATTAAATTTATATAGGAAAAGAGCATCTAATTTGTCCTCTATGAGGTTTATTGTTTTTTGTTTAATATTGTGTAGCTCTTGTAGTGCTACTATATCATAATCAGTAATGTTATCTATTAGTTTTTGAGCTTTTTCTAAAGATAGGCCTCCAGCATTAATGGAGGCTAATTTTATATTTTGAATCTCAGCCATTATATATCATATTAATGTGAATATTAAACTAATGAATAGAAAAACTAAAAAACAAGTATCTATAGGATAGAATACTAAGAAGAATGTCTTATGCTTATGATTTGGAGACTGGTGATAGATCCAACAGGACTAGATCAAGTTCTTTACTCATTTCTTGATTCAAACACTGATCAAACAGTCTCCTCCCCAAAAGCTCTGTTAGTGGGGTCAATTGTTGAGTTGGATAAATAATGTTTGGAGAGTCTGGCGTTAAAGTTAGAACTGAGTCTTCTTCATCTTCGGCAATTTTTTGCTGTAGAGAGTTTTTTTTTCCTTGTTAAAGCTGGTGATACTGAGGATACCTTTCTTTTTGGATTTTTCCGGGTTTCTTCCTGAATTTCCATTTCTTCTTCATCCTTGTTATTTTCTGTTTCTATTACATTCTCTTTTCCTTTTCCTTTTTCAGCACTTTTTTCTTTTTCTTTCTTTGATTCTTTTCTTCCTTTCTTCCCTTTTTTGTTTACATTTGGATTTGGGTTATTTTTCCCTATGTTTTTTGATGTTACGTTATGAATTAAGGTTGTTTCACTCTTTTCGTCTTCTCTTTCAGGTTTTTTCTCATTTTCTGTTTCTTTTTCTTTTTCTTTCTCTTTTTCTTTCATTCTTTCCTCTTCTTTGTTTGAAGTTGATGGAAGTTCTAGGAGTCTTGCTTTTTCTTTCTCTTTTCCTTTCTCTTCTTCTTTCTTTCTTTCATCTTCTGTGTTTATAATTGGTGGAAACTCCATGAGTCTTACTGTCAGATTTTTGTTCATAAACACTTTTTGATTTTTTTTCTTTTTGTTTTTGTTTTTACTTTCCTTTAGACTCCACACTGATTGGGTGTCAGAGTCATATTCATCTATTTCACTTAAGTCACTTTCAGACAAATTCAATTCTTCTTCTATTTCGTCTTTTAGTTTTCTCTTCTGCTGCTGATGCTCCAGGTACTCCTTTTACAGCATTAGCATATGAGATTAGTTTTTTGTTCGTCTTAGATGGCAAAGTCTGTTGTTCTGTGGTTTTTGAATTTGTGGAATCAGAGGTACCAGTGGCACCAGAAGTGGAGGTGTCCGCATTTCTTTGTGAGCATCTCCATTTTTCATGACCAATTCTACCACATGTATCACATGGTCTGTCTTGGACGCAACCATAATACCATGTTTGGATCCTAAAGCCATACATTTTAAGGAAAGCTGGAACTTTTTTCACTTCTCTTGAGTCAATTTTCACCTTTATTTTGCCCGTACAAATTCCTGGCAGGGCTTTATAAGTTTCTCTTCTAACTTGTAACACTTGTATCCCCAGCCTTTGTTCGAATCCTTCCACGAATAAATCCAAAGGTAATTCAATCGGGAATTGCGAAACCGTGACTTCAATTGTTTTTTTTTTTTTGTATGAATTTTGTCATCGGTGGCGCTTTGGTTACAATAGTCTTGAAATTTCCTATTTCAATGTTACCCATTGGTAACAAGAAGGCCTGTTCTTTGGGATAGATAACATAGATGCCTCTCCCTATGTGGCAAAAAGTATCAACACTATCAACATCTATGCCTCTTGCAACTAACAAAGATAGAATGGTGGCCGTATTTGGCCGAATGTTTGCTGGTACAAAGGATAAATCTATCCCTTGAGCAAATTCATACCGAAAAGCAGTAATCTTCCTTCCATCTGAATTATCTTCTATTTCCATAACAAAATGTCTTTCTAATATAGTTTCCATTGTGGATTTGAGAGACATTTTTCAAAGTTCACACATATAAAAATAACTAAATAAGTAACATCAGAGAAAATTTCTAAAATGAAACACTAAGAAAGCGAGTGAAACAAGAAAAATAAGAAGATTATTGCCTTACTGGATATTATCTTCCTTATGATAATATGAACTAATACTAATTATTTATTAATTACAAGACATCAGTAAAGCTGCGGATACATGATTGCCATCAAACTATTTTTCTCATTGATCTTAAACCCTGTGAGGGTATAACATCAACCAGCTGTTGATGTTATTCAGTTCTAGACCAGTGTAGCATGTCTCATTAATTTCTTTGTCAAGAACAGTTGAGTGATATTTAAAGCTAATTAGAATTAGGCTAACACTGTGTTGTGGTAGTTTGTTTTGTTTTTTATGGTTTAACGCCATTTTTCAGCACAATATATAGGCTATACATGGCGGCCAGTATTAGTGGTGGAGGAAGAAACCGGAAAAACCCCGGAAAGAACCACTGACCCACGAGAAGCTACTGGCAAGCTTTCTCACTTAACTACATTAGCCGAATCTTAGACTCGAACCCACGCAGACAGAGGTGAGATGGCAGTGGTCCGTAACGGACAGCGCTTTGGACCACTCGGCCACTCGGGGCCCCTGTTGTGGTAGTGCGTTAAAACATAAGATGAGACGTCGTGTTCTGACTATCAATAACTTTAATATTCTTTGGGGGGGGGGGGGGGGGGGGGGCACCCCGCCCCCTATTAAAAAAACTAGAAAAACTATGTTTATGTATGTGTGTGTTCCACCTGATGTGTTGTTTTGTGTTTTTTAGACTTTTTTTTCAACTTTACCCTAACATTAATTTTTTCCCATCGGGATTATATACTAATAGAGGGATATTTTAGTCCCTAATGTTTCTGTGGAGGGGTGTCCCAGGCTTTGAGGCCCATCATGGGTCTCCTGCCTCCTTTAAAATTTCAGAATTAACCCTGGCTAGGGGTTCCCTATATCCTTTGTGTGCTATTTGTGTTGTGTTATTTGTATGTGCTATATTTATATATATATATATATATATATATATATATATATATATATATATATATATATATATATACATTGTGTCTTGTTAGGATAGCCGTCCTATATCAAATTTCCTAGTTGTATAATTTTCTCTATTTTTTTAAAAACAGACCCCTAAATGGTCTTTGTTTCTTATATATTTAAAATTTAAAACATTTTCATCCTTTTGAATTTGGTACAAAACATGGTGTAATTAAGTTTCATTTTAAATGGTTGCTACCATCCTTATTGTTTTAGAGTTGTACTATTATGTTCCATGTTTTGTAATCTTCCTTATTTATCCAATAGGACTACTTTGATCGAAACTAGATCTGTACATTTTTTTATTTTATTTGTAGGTCACCAGTATCCTCTTGAGGGTCCTGTTTCCCTTCTATCTAATGTTTTTTTTTCTATAACAATTACCTGTCCGCATGCTCTCATATTCCTAACTATGTACTCTGTTATTTCATCCCGTAGTTTAGTGTTATAAATCCCATCAAAATAAAAAATTTGATTGTTATTGTACTGCTGTGTGTTTTTAATTTTTCCAATGATTTCAATTATTTCTGTTTTATTTTTTTCACAATTAGTGATAGTATGAATTTTTGTAAAAGGTAGATTTTTACACAATGGACATTTTGGCGATACTCTGACCATATGCTGTCGCACTCCGAGGTCTCCTGTCAACCACGCATCATGCATGTATTTGAACAGGATACTTTTCATTTTAAGTGATTTAAGTCTGACCCAGTTTCCCCAGGTCCTATCCCAATCTACGGTAATGTGTTTCTGTTCTATGTTATCCATTTGTATGTTGATTTTGTGTCAATTTCCCATAATTCTTTTGCGTCCCTATATTTTAGTAACAATTATTTTATGGATCTTAATTTCCTTGGCACCTCTATTAACTTATTTAGTTTATTGTTTCTGTATATGTCTGTTCTCTGCTTCATGGAGAACTGGTAGAAATATATATAGAGACCTTGCCAAGCTATTTTTTTGGCTCTGCTTTAAGTTCCTTAAACCTGTTTAAAATGTTGGTGTATTTAATCAGGGTTGAATGGGGGAGGCCTAGGCCTCCCCTCTTCTCTTCCCGGTATAGTATTTCTTTGTTTATGTAGTGCATTTTAAAAGCCCATAAATATTTGATAATTCCGTTATCTATGTTTTTAAGCGTTGCGTTTGATATGTCTAACGATTTTAATTTATAATTAAGGTGCACATACATATATATAGTTTTTTGCTACTTGTGCCCGTTCCAAAAGGCATAGTGGCGTGAGTGCCCAGATTTTTATATTATCTTGTATTTTCTCCCTGATTTCTTTGAGATTTTGTTCGTTCTCACTTTCCCCAAAATTTACTCCTAATGTTTTAACTCTGTCTTTAATTAAGGGAAGAGGAAGCCCATGTCGCTTACCTCTCCAGTAACCTAACAAAAATATTTGTTTTGCCGGGGTTTATTTTAGAACCCGACACCTTACCAAATTGGTTAAATTCCTTGAACAATTCATCATAGGAATTTTTTTCTTGTACAAAGTTAGTGCAATCATCAGCAAGTTGTAGCATTTTTACCTCCTCTTTAATATTTGGAACCCTGATTCCTTTAATCCTTTGGTTTTTCCTAATTTTAATACTAAGTAATTCTATTGATATTACATATAATAGCTTAGATAGTGGGCATCCCTGCCTCACTGATCTTTTAATTTCAAATTTTTCCGTTCTTGTTCCATTTACCTGTACACAAGAGTTGATATTTCTGTACAGGGTTTTAGTCCAATTTAGAAAATTGTTTCCAAAACCAAATTTCTCTAGTGTCTTGTATAGATAGTTTTGTTCTAATCTGTTAAAGACTTTTCCTGGTGTATTAGTACCATAGCACTATTCAGACCTTTAATATGTATGTACTCTATTATGGTTTTGATGGTACCAGTGGAAATATGACTCATGCACAGAGGGTTTTGATTGGTCAGCTACAATGTATAATGTTACATCTCTCTTCTTTCAAAGAAGAAGGTTTTAATACACTTTAATAAACTGTCTAAATTAATCATGAGCCATTATAACTAACATATCAAAATCAAGAGCGTCTTTGACAGCAAATATTACAATGATCAACGAATAAATTTCTGCAACAGACTGAGAATGCATTTTACATTTTTTTTAAATTCTTGTTGCTTGCTTGATTGCTATTTAATGCACACAATTGGTCCTTATCTTGAATCACCGTCTGTGTTTATCAACAAAACGATATTTAATGTATACAACTAGTCATTATCTTGAATCACCGTCTGTGTTTATCAACAAAACGATACACCGTGACACACTAATGACGGTTCTCTCGGCTCAGTCTTTTTATCTGAGAGTATCTGATTTCACAATGTACATGTATAACTTTGGCTAGAAACAAAACCACATTTGACCCCTAGAAGCTGGCTCACTAACACGCTCTAGGTAGATCGAATTCCAACTGTTGGTATACAGTTTACAAAAATAATAAGAACTGTAACGAATATTAAACCCACAATAAATAATCACTACAAAACTTTAAACTAAAATGTCTCTTAAGACAAAAGTAAAACTTATATGTCACGTGATGAAATCTAGCTGATGGAATTTCATTCACACTCTATGAGAAGTATAAATAACACGTGACTGAACTACTACAAATTGATATAAAAGTTAATATTCACATGATAAATAAACTTACATATATAGTGCTCTTGCTGCCACCTACAGTCTACAAACAAGCAACAGTGGAAAATTTCTCATATATTTCTTCTCTCTATCTCTTGCCTCTAATGCTACGGCATATAGAGGCCATCAAACACGTAGAGCTAAGGCCCTATAAAGTTAGCAACCCATATGTACTTGAATGGTTTACTTTAAACTATTATCAAATTTCATTTTATAACTAAAACTTTATTTCAAGTAACCTAACTGAAAGATGTAGGACTGATCAATTTGCCTGAACAGATCTTGACATCTATGACTTGAAATATATTGTGTATTTATACTCTCTCCATTACTTTGATTTGTGCTACTACAGCAATATATATAAAGAATTTTTGGAGTGGTTATTTTACAACTTCTCCGGAATTTCAAAAACCAGTCTAATCTACACTAATTTGGTTAACATGATAACAACTGCAATGGACATGGATAACCGATTGGACAACGTTAAAACACAACGATACTAGACATAAGTATCTTGGAAATGCCACAGCATATAAAGAGAAATCTTAGAAAACAATTACACATAAAATATTTAAATAAAATGCACCTTTAGATCTTTAATCTTGTATCCTTAAATTTTCAAAATTTCACGATAAAATTTTACATAGTTGATAACTTTATAATATGACTTAAATAGTGCTGTCCATACAAAAACATCTTACACCATACAATTTAAAAATACAAAATACACACACAATGGACAAATGACTCTGGCAAAGTCAACTGGGTAATAAATAATAAATCCTATCCTAAAAAGGAGAGGAAATTGGCCCTGGAACTTAATAGTTCTATGGGAAAAGAGTATGATCCTAAGTTCAGGAATCAGATTGTTAAGAAATCAATATTCTCCTCAGCTCTAGTGGAGATTATATGTCACAAGATAGCTCTTACTTGAGATGGAGAGTATTATCAGTCTGAAATCCTTAGTGGGTAAATTAAAACTTAATACATTTGACGAACAAAACAAAGATTAACCGTCATCAAAATTTTTATTTGAAATAAATAAAAATAACATAGACATATACACCATATCTACACTCATGGGTGGACAGGGAGTACAAACACAATATCATAGACACTATTGGCTAACCGACGGTGTTCCTCAATCAACTCGAACCAGCTATGTGCTGGGGAGAGTAACGAGGATCAACATTCCCCCCCCCCCCCCCGATTTCACAACTGTTTCTTATCAGAGATATGTACTGGTTTAAAGAACTTATATTACACTGACTCGATTATCGTTGGTTTTATTAGCCTTCCAGAACGTGTGTAATATCCGAGTTTCTGTCAATCTTGTGGGATTGTTGCATCAGGCTCAGGCGTACTTTAACTGAAATAATGAGATTCCATTGACTGTAAAATTGTCATACTGGCATTCGCGGGAAATGTTACAGCTGTATACAGTCTGTTTTCATTCTGAGAGCAGGGCGCATTTATATTACAATGCAGGGGGTGTGATTTGTTAGTTTTCATGAGCTGACGTTTATTTCGACGATAAATGGTACCATCTTTGGTGCGAACTGAGTATGACCTTTCGTTGTATCTTCTTGTTATAACGGCATGTTCCCAGTTTTGTAAGGATCGTCTGTCTTTTTTCAGTATTCTTGTAATTATTTGTATATGTGTTGTATACATACATACATACATACATACATACATACATACATACATACATACATACATACATACATACATACATACATACATACATACATACATATTCATTTACAAGGAAAAAATTGCCATTATTATAAGACACACACACATTATTTAAACATAAAATATGTTGTTGTGTTGTTTTTTTAATGAAGAAAGTAGTGCACTGCAAACACGGTGATCATATTATATAGACTATGCATGTAATGATTTACTGTCATTGACCTACTGTCGTATGGAAATTGGCGTGGAATAAAAACGAATTGGAATTACGAACCAACAAGAGGTAATTAAAATATTTTAATATATTGACAGTTCAACTAAGTCATCATTTTGATTTAATTAGCGATTCTACAGACTAAACATCTCTCTCTCTCTCTCTCTCTCTCTCTCTCTCTCTCTCTCTCTCTCTCTCTCTCTCTGTACGTCTTGACTAACATTGCCATCATTCATAGGTCCAGAGACATCGTCGTATGACACAAGCAAAAATCCACAACGCTTGTATTTTCGTGTATTTTTGCTCCAGAGGGGGGGGGGGGAGGCTGGCGACCATTTGGACAGTTGTATATTTAATTATTAATACTCGATTAAAACGGGTTTCAGAAACAACAACAAAGGCTTACAACACCCTACAGTATGTGCGCATCGTAACCGACAAATTTAACATGTAGGCCTTGTGTGTAGTCTGACGATTGCAACTATGTATCATTGATATTATGAATACTATAGATAATTCCCAAGGAAAGCGTAAGCATAGGTTTACGAGGAAACAGAGTACTGTGGGTTACTTGGTACAAGTTCAGCTTTAATATTTTCGTCCAGCGCAATATATTTCTCTCTCACTCCAGATTTGTGCTTATTTTGCATGAGAGGGGGAGAGGAAAAAGACAGGATTCCGATGAAATTGTGTACCATTTTAATATTTAGAAAACGGACTATTAATATTTGTGTCGTTAATTTCATGTAATTTATGATTAATGAATGAGTAGAAATTCTTCATAGAGCTATAGGCCTACGGTATAAAGAATGTTTATATATTCGTATTATTGCGCTATGGGCGGATCACTATTTGATATACCAATATTATTGGTATATAGATTTGCTTTATACCAACACTTTAACACTTTAAATGCCATGTTATTTTTAACGTATGTGATATATATATATATATATATATATATATATATATATATATATATATATATATATATATATATATATATATAAGCGATCCTAACTGTTTCAGCAAAAATGTTTTTGACATTCTTTAACTCCTTTACCTCAGTTTCAGTTTACAAGACATTGTTGCATGCATGCTCAATACATTGCTATTTTTAGCGTGCATTCATGCGTCACGCGTATTTCAACACCTAATAAGATGTGATTGTGATGACCCACATTTCTTGCTTAACAGGCTTTGTCTCGTTTTTGGAGTTAATAAGCGTGAAACAGAAAAAAATGATTCATTTGGTTTAAATATATATTTCATTTAATATCACACGCGCATCATCTTTGTTACTTTTCTATTCTTGTTAACAATATTTTTAGGTTTGTCATTGATGCAGAACGGGCCTCTACCATGTTTCCTAACAGAAGAAGAATTAGAAACGCTCCTGTCCCACAACTTAACACCAGTCCAGGAACAATTTAGAGATGGCTTAAATCGGCTTGGTTTTGTTGATGTAAGCACAAATGGGTATCTAATCTTTCCCAAACCTGCAGTTGTAACCTTGAACTATACAACTCCTGTAACCTCTTATCATTATACACTAAAAATCTTGGCAGTGATTTTGGGACAACACTATACTACATAGTTTGTTTATTAAATAAGGATTGTAAACATTGTTAAGGTTATTTTAAAAGCATAAGTTTATAATGTATTAGATTATGTGAATATCAGCTAATCTCATCAAGCTTTGTAAATTTAGTACCCCTCATATTTTCCAATTCTTGATAGGTAAACTGAAGATGCGCATAACTGGATAAGAATCAAACTGATAATATAGTCTTATATGCAAAAAAGAAGTTATGGTACAAAGTCGCTTTTGTTATTGCAACCTTGCCAATCAAACAGTTTGGGTCAATTACAACTTTTGATGTATTGAAATGTTACTTTTCAGTTAATGCGCCGAAAGCCGTGTGTTAAATATCTATTCAGGCTTTCTGCAAGGTCAACTCTGACGCAGCGAAAATTGATCCATATCCTTAAACCAGTATTCTCAGATATCGGATCTAACAGAAGACTAAAGGAGGATGCTACATATCAGAAATTCCTAGCATACCTTAAAGAAGTTTCAGGTAAATATATAACATGTGTAGAGATAACAAGAAAGAGGTAGTTCTGAGTTCATAGATTATAGATATACATTTATCAAAATGCAATATGGGGTAAATGTTTTTCGTTTGCGCCATGGTTATATTTGAAGTAGTTTCTTAAAGATTATTATTAATATAATGATATTACATGTTTACTCCTGAATTACTCCATACTATCTAAATTGTATCTGTGTTCAGTCCGTTGTACCTATGTTGTGTTAGATTATCACGATTACTAGGACTCCAGTTTATACTCATTTTGAAAGACGTTGGATGCGAAAGGTTTATATAGCCTCTACATAGAGGTGGACAGTTTCTTATTTTACATTCACATTTCTACGACTTATTGTAAAACAATATGTTCAGTCCTTCTTTGTGGCAGCTAGCTAGGTTTGCTTAAACGATATATATATATATATATATATATATATATATATATATATATATATATATATATATATTTCTCATAGTGTAGTGTAAAATCTGTGACATTTACATTTCAGTAGGTTTGAAGTCACATGTTCAAAAATAAAATATATTGCTTTTTGTTTCACATGAAATATATTCGATATTAACATGTGAAAACAACAATTATAATTTTATTAAATAACAAACTTGCTGTAATGTTTATTGTATGAAACCCAGTCCTGAACAGAATGCTAGAAGAATCACTCTTCAGCACGCAACCACCATCCCCTATGTTTGTATTCACCGCACTGTGAACGGCATTCAGTATGCACATTCAAAACTTGAATTACACTCGAATTCATTCCGATTAGTCTATATCTTTGGCCTTGGGATAAAACATTTATGAATAGTTGGTATCCATTTCACTATACTGCAAGTTTTCTTTTTAAAATTTTCATTTCGTATTATACGGAAACTAATCGGTTGTTAAATTTTACAAAATCTGCTGGTTTTCGCGTTATTCCATATATATATATATATATATATATATATATATATATATATATATATATATATATATATATATATATATATATATATATTATATATATTGTATTGTTTTTTATAGGTGGTAGAAGAAGAACGGAGAAAGCCAAAGTTACATTGGAGAAAATATTACAGTTTGTGACGGCCTCTGCAGAGATACCAGTTTTAGGATACTACATGCCACCCAAGATTGAATTTTTTGATGATGGAAGTATGCTTCCTTGAAGTTCCACTTATATAAATGTCCTTTATTTACCTTTGGGACATTTACCTGATGATACTGCATTATTTTCCTTTTTTGACTATGCATTTTTGAACGAATACTTCGGAAAAATGTAATCTGACATTTTTCACCTCAGTCAAAATCTGCTTGGAGATAGGAAATGAAAAAAAAGCAATTTCTGACTGAATCCACATTTTACAATCACGTCGATAATAATTTTTAATAACGCGCTTTTTCTAATGAAGTTGTTCGTTATTTTTTATACATACAATTTATTTTCATACTGTTCAACTTGTAAAAGATCGTTCCAACTGGTTTCAACAACCATCACATGTGTACGCGAAAAATCTGTAACCCGTCAATGCTTTTATTTTCTTCACGAGTCTAATGCCCATTTAAGGTAGTTTATGTTACATACACAATAACATTTATAACAGTGTTCGATTGATCAAATGAAGCGAGTTCACACGACATACGACAGGGGTCACTAAATTCGAATACAACAAATACTTCCACAAGTCAAGTTATCAAAACACGGTCGGCACTTAATTAAGTTCTCGATAATCGCGCGCGGACATAGCTGTTAAGAAAGATCGACGCATTTTACGTTTAATTACAAGAGGACACATTGCATGTATATTGATTACACTGAAAAGAAACTTAAAGATAGAACTAGAACACAAATTTCAGTTGATAAATAAATTATTTACTTTGTATTTATTTATTAAAGTACTGCCTCCACTATTGTAAGTGACATTTCCATTGATTGAAATTAACTTAGACAAAAATGAGGATACATATATAATCAATCATGGAGGATTACAATAATATGCACCAAACAGAACGGAAAGTTCTTTCCCTGAATTACACAGAAGAATGCTCGATAATGCTGACAGAATCTGTATAAATACGAATAAATAATATCATACAGGTAAGATGAGTACTCTGCGGAGATTTCAGATGAATTAAATCTAAAGCATGTTCTATTACTGCTTATTGGATTGTCATAATTTAAACAAATATCAACACTATTAAATAAGATTTTGGTATAGTCGGACATACCTAGTAAGAGTAGATTTGATACTACGATTTCAGTTGACGAAGTCTTGCGCAAATTATTACTTTATTAATTTAAACATAGAGCTGTATTACATCACAGTCTATTGAATAAGGAACACAATTATGTTATTAATACATTTGTAATCTTTCAAATAGGGAGTTAAGATGAATTTAATTAAAAATAGAGGATTGTAAGAAAGTTGTAACAGACGTTTAAAATACTGCTTTGAGCAATTGCAGAAAGTTAAATCACCCCATATAATCACTGGAATTATCGACTTCAAACTTCCAAAACCTTGTCTACAGAATCTAAAGCATGAAAATATGGTTCAATGTCAGAAAGGTTAGCTACGTTAATTCCACGCATTTTGGCATTGAAAGAATGCAACTGTTCTTCATCAAGTAGCTTTATTGATGGCACGTCGATATTGTCTTCAACGCTTGGCTCGGGTAACGGTGCATCTGGATCCATTCCATACTCTCGTAGAGCGTCCTAAATGAAGAAACAAAAACTATTTTGTCTGCAATGTATTCATTCATTTTCTTGTAATAAAAAAACAATTCAAAGACACAATTAAGTTTTGCTATTAAGAAATGAATTCGTTTAAGAGAATGAGCTACGGTGGCTCAGTTATAACTTCCAAATATCACCAACAAATGTTAGGCTAAGAGAATAGCATATACTGTCTTGCAGAACCGACAAAAACAAATTTTTAATTTGATCTCTGCATGGTAAACTCGTGAAAGTTTTCCGTGCTAAAAGAAATTGTTCCTCGATATTGGACAAACAGTTTTCTGAAACTCTATAAAATTTGTCGAATACTGTCTGTTATTTTATATAAAGCAGATATGTTACAATCAGATGTCCTTTAATTGCTATTTTTATTGACATGCATGGAATTTTGCTTCTTTATATTGTTATTGTAATGTTTTGCCGATTGTAAATTTGGTATGTTTTTATGATCTTGATATAATATATTTTGAAAATACAAGTACTTTCTACATTGTGAAGTTGTAGTCATTTGTTATGACTCTGGTAATCACATACACTGCCAATTAGAAGTACACACACAGACATTGATAAAATAATGGTAGGCATTTTAAGGAGCGTGCAGATTGTATAGTATCCAGTTTTAAATCGCTTGTCATGCTGGTTTCTTTCTTTACCAATATGCCACATTGCTTAATTTGCGACAAGCTTCTCACCTGATCTAATTCTTTGAAGCATTCGTTAGCAATTACTTGATTCTCGTTAAATATACGCTGCAGTCCAAGTATAAATAGCTGGCAGGGAGTCTTGTTGTTCTCAGTTCTCAATTTATGATAGTTCCATGAATTCATAAACTTGAATAGTCTGTCATTTATCACATTTTTGTACACATAATGCAAGCAGAAGACATGTTTCTCCGAATCTGGATCAAAAAACCCATTGACTTCCAATGACACAAAAAGCTCATAAAATAAAGAAAGCACAGCATTATACACATCACGCCATAGCCTCTCTATCCTCGAATTATGGACACTTTTTCCAGTTAGAAAACTTCCCCTATTAAGGCCCCGACGAGGGTGTGAGAGCATGTACTGAGCAACTTCACGGTTTTCCACACCCATGTCCCCTCTTACTCGGGAAGGAAGGCCCCATCTGGAAACGGCTTCAGTGAAATGGTTTAAAACGGTTGAAGCTCTATTATCACAGTTGTAAGCTAGGTAGACAATAAGCCTTGTAAAACCATCGATGCATCCGTGTATTACAAAACGCCATCTGCAGAATATATGTATATCGCTTTCCGCGTTATATGAGACAAGAAAATGTATTGTTTTTCCTGCAAGGGATGGTTATAACAATGATAACACCGCACGTATTGTTAGCTAATATAAAGTAGATCACTGACATATTGCTTGATCTCTCACTCTCGAATGTCGTCCATCATAGCTTGCACTCCACATATATAAGTGTTAAATGTAAACTGCAGTTATTAAGATATTTGAAAGTAGCTAAGAAATGCATTATAACTGAAAAAAATCTCCAAGTGTTCCTATTAAGTTTGGTAAGCAACTGAATGTCAACACATTCTTGATTCATTCTTATTAAACATTGTATTGATCAGATATTTGTAAGATTCATAGTTATTGGTGTAATTTCTTAATTAAACATGAATACTAAATGACCAAAAAACATTATGTCCATATGAACATCAAACATAGTTTCCTCAAAAATATGAAATAATATTTCTCTCTTGTCTTTATATTTATAACCAATGCAGGCAAATTGTATTTCGGCCTGTGCTTTGTTTACACAAATGGAGTAATAGCTTGCATTACTTGGAATAACAGGCGAGTTTCAACTGTACCAATGTTTGAAGCTGTTTCTGTTCCAAGCTTATTAATATTTATCTCCCAAACATGTTAAAATCCTAAATATCGGATTAAGCTAATACTTACATTAACAAGTAACTAACTTCCATTGATGGATCTGATGTTGTGATGTCCTTGCCGAAGTTTCATGATATACGTCCGAAACTATTTAAGAGAACTGATTGATTTTTTTTATGCTGTAACTTTTTTTCCTTAAATGTGTTCAGAATTAAAAGGTTTTATCTTGGAGATGCCAAGATATAGAAAATTTGGAACACAATTATGTGTCTTTTAATTTTAGAATTTCGGGACCTAGTAAATTAAATTAACAAAACTTTGGGTACTGACAATAAGAGATTACACACAACTTTAATGTTTGCGCATGTCATGTAACTGAGTGGAACATTACCGTATCAGTTTGTGATTGCCATCCATATGCCACAAGGCAAGAGGGGACGGAACTGAATAAACCCTTCGCTCTATACACCGTAACTACCTCAATTGTTGTCCAACCGGATCTACAGTTCTAACTGCTCTCCTTATTCTATCTCTTTGTACATGGATACCTTGTGAAATGAGATGACCTTCGATTGTCTTTAAACCTAAAGAAACAAGTGTTTAAAACATGACTACAAGCATTGAATTCATTTTAAAAAAACTTATTTATTAATTTGCAGATATAACATTTACAGTCTTTATACCATTCCAGGATATAATTAAGGATCTAAATGAATTAAAATTGTATTGGTCTCTTTCCACAGAATGACAGTTGCAAACCTAAACTATTTGTTTGCCATACAAAGAGGTTTTCATTTTGGGGGCAATTAAAATAATTTACTATCTAAAATTGTATTTATATACATATATTTATTTTATTCTAAAAACCTATAAATGTATCCAAACATTGGGAAGCGTACAATTATTCAGAATGTGAAAGTCTCTATAAAGTCGTGATCTAAGTTGCACACTTTCGCCTTAAGAGTTAATGATAAATGCTTGTGTAAATAATCATACTCACACCTATAAGCATGCTTTTGTTGTATTTTTCAAGCTTAGTAGTGTCCAGATCGCTGCAGAGGTAGCAGACCACTTGACTGAATTTGAAATTTAATAGGATAAATGTATGCAAGATCGTCTGTTTGTTGAATCTGATTAACTTCGGACCAATACTTTCAAGACAGTCAAATGCCTTAAAGCTTTACATGCAAATCGAACTGCACTTGGTAGTCTATGACAATCACCGGCAGTTAAACGATATCGTCACAGTTTAAGAAAGCACTGATCATGTTTTAAAGGAGACCAGAAATCAATGGAAATACAGAATAATAAAAACAACACAATAGAAGGAAACCTTATTCTGAAGTATCATATGTGACCACAATGCCAATATTTAAATATTGGCATATGTTCTATGAGCTGAATTTCCGCGATCTTGTGTGCAAAATTTCCGCACCTATTCGGTTAATCTCGTGATGTGACGTCATAGCGACTCTTAGCAGCCCGACTGGCGATTTTGTATTGCTTACGGGTGTAAATAGCACATTAAAAAAAGGCTGTGGACAACACTTTTTTTTCTCTTTTCGAAACGATAAAGGCATAAAGAATGTAGGGATACATTATTACAAGCGAGTCTATTTCAATGCAACACAATACAACACTCCGTGCTCATTACATTTCACAAAGGAATGTTACTAGAGGGATCTGGAAAAATAGCAGCTCTATACTAAAAGTTAAAACTGTTCCAGACATACCAATGGATATTTTAAATCATGGGAAAAGTGTTGAACTTATATGTTACTAAATTAGACAGAAGGCCGAGTAAATGACCACAAAATGCAACAGTCAATTCCAGATATTTTATCTTCACCATCATTGCTAATAAAAAAAATATAACAGCCCGTCACCTATCATGATGATGAAATGAGTAAATGTATTTTCAAGATCACAATCTAAATCATATCACCACTGTCCAATGTGAAATTGAGATCTGACTTTAATCAAATGGAAACTTTGTTTAAAAAAATAAGATTCTTAACCCCTGACACGGTCTTGTTTCGAGAAAACATAATTTTCAGTAATCTTTAAAAAATTAAAAATATTATTTAAAACCAAAAACTTTCAGCCAATGCCTGTTACACGTATAATGTATGAAAGGTAATCTGTAATGATTGGAATTGATATAAACAAATATCCCTTTGGCAGTTTAAATATCAGTGATTAAACGAAAAGAGGTCAGATAAAAATCATGCACTATCATTTTGTTGGCGTTTCGAATCAAACGGGACTTTTGTTAAGTAACATAGTCGCCATATTGGCGTAGGCAAGTCTGTTTTTAAGAAACAGGGGTAATGTAGTTCGCATATCTCGGAAGAAGATTCAACTTTTAAAAGTGCAAACCAAATCTGGTTTCCTCATGTTTGTTTCGCTTGCCATTTTTATTTACATTTGAGGAATGTCTAGTATTGCGTAACGGGACCACGTGATCTGTTGACTCATAAATATCGGAAAAACTCGGCAATTTACGGAATCGTGGTATCTTCAGCCCATGATATTGAATTTATAAACAGTACAGTCTAATTAAAATTTGTCAAGAATTACATACATAAAAGGAATTTTTTTTATTTCTGGTCTCCTTTAATATCTTTAAATACCATTCTTGTTGCAAATAAAAACAGTTTTTAACACACGTCAGTTATTGTATAATTATCTTTTAGTCGGCGATTGAGCTATGTTGGGCAAAGTCGCTGTATGGAAAGATGACCAGGAGTCATTACAAAGCTAGAGTCGGTAATTGATCTTTAGAAACAGTTGCGGAAAAACAAAGCCCCATCCACAATAAAAATGTCAAACCTTACATATCAATATTCAAATCAATGAACATATATTACAACTATTTTACTGTACACAGAGAAGTCATTTAGTTGAAGAAAACGAACTCTTACCTGAACGAGGAAAGTTGTTGATTATTGAATGCACCATCGATATTAACTCATTTTCACTTATATCACTGAATCGTATCCCATGAGTCAAATGGAAGTTTGCTAGTCTCCGCTCTACAGTCCTCCTGCTTACCCCAAGCAAACTTGCCATATCTCCTGTTGTAAAGTAATTTTCTGTAGAAAAATTAATACAGACGTTATTGCAAATAACTGTCCAAAGCACGAGAAAGATTTTCCATTGAAAGGTTTATGTGATGTGGATATAATAGAGAGAATATAAATCGGTTAGTAAGGTCTAAAACACAACATTTCAGCGTATATAAAACATTAACAATCACTATATACACATTTTAATTATATGTGTATGATAATGCAAAATTTGCACCAGGAAAACGTTGGAGCCCAAGTGCGATCACGACAGTTCAAAATCATCTGAGTTCGTGGGCAAACGTTTGTACACATCATAAGGTATATAGTATAATTATTATTACACGTTGAACACTTAGCCATTTAACTTGTATTCCAAATATCCAATGAATAACGTTTCAAACAGGAAAATAGAATAATAATTGTCAAACTGCGCGTGTAATTCTGATGCATGAAAGCAGTTGACGTAAATAAAATGCATGAGGTCGAAGCACGATGAGATGGCCCAATCACGTGTGACGTTTTATTAAGTGATGCAAATACCATATGAATATAAACTGTCAGACATTTTTTTTAAATAATGTTTTACAGCATTTGCTAATAAAAACATTATTTAATTAAAACGAAAATAACAGCAATGGTTATTTTCAGACGCATAGGATATATATTTTTAATAATATCCTATATTTTTTTTCCACTTGATAAAAGTTTAGCGTTATGAAATAATTCCATTAATTTTGAAAAAATGCACTACATGAAATAATCATGCAAACAAACCAAAGAAAACACAATTTTTCTTATAATGTACGGTAAAAGTATAGATTGTAGAATATCATTTTAAATCTTTGACAGTACTATATATTAAATTTCAATACATGGTTCTTGAAGGACTAAAATATTGGTACATGTTCCCATTTACTTGCAAACCTCCCAACACACACACACACACACACACACACGCACACACCGATGTTAAAACGAAAAGGCATCAACATGAAGCAAAGAAAAACATTAACAAAACTTAGTCATTTTATTCATAATGTCTAACCTGACTCACCTTAGAGTGCCATGCACTATCATTTTGTTGGCGTTTCGAATCAAACGGGACTTTTGTAAGTAACATAGTCGCCATATTAGCATAGGCAAGTCTGTTTTTAAGCAACAGGGGTAATGTAGTTCACCGTCTTTAATAATTTCAGTAATTCCGGAAATTTTTGGTGTTACATGTCTCTTACATATGTATACAAGAATTGTCCTTTTTATTTGCTCAATTTGGTCACTAAATATTAAACATGTACATTTTTAATGATACTAAAGAAAGAATGTCATGTCTTACAATATTGAAAACTATCAACGCTTTAAAATGATATTTGCTTGCATACGGAAGCAGTATCAAATATTGAACATGAACATCAGAGAAATAAAGAAGTTGGAAGCAGTACACACTGAATATGTGTTAGGGGATAACAATGGAGCATGTACATATAATACAGTAGAACATGTCTTGAAAGACCAACTCTTTTACCCCAAAGTTTTGGTATCTCAAGACAGGTGGTCTCTCATAACAGGTCACGATGTTATATAATCAATAAATTTGTGCACTGAGATTGTGGTCTCTCAAGACAGGTGGTCTCACATAGCAGTGGTCTTTCAAGACAGGTTTTACTGTATACAGCATGTGAGTGTGTCAGTTGAGTAAAGAAATTACCAATGAAAAATTGTAGTTGTTCCTTTCTTATGTCATAAAGAGGTCTGCCCCTATGCCCAGTATAGACTTGCGAGGCTCTGTACTGGTGGTCTTCGCTGACTGGCATAGAATTAATATCGGTTTTGTCAAGGATACTACGAGCTTGTCCAAGTAGCTCAATCACTTCCACAGGCACTGATACATCCTGCAGGGAGTCCTCCATTAAAATCTGAATTCTACGTACCTGAGTCCTTATAATGTTCGCTGCTTCCATCCTATTTGACATACGCTCTTTACATTTTCTCAATTCTTCCATGATAAAGTTTACTAACGACGCCAATCCTGTTGAGCCAGAATTCATTTTTGTGGTAACATATAATCAGAGTGAAATGGATTTCAAAACGTACCCCATTATCAAGAATGGCAAAACTGTCTTTAGAGTCGATTGCGTTCATTTGTCATTGCAGGCAATGGAATTGTGTTGATTTGAAGAGGCAATGAACTGGAAGTGATACAATGTTTAAATAGTTATAAAATCACACTTTCATCGCAAGTAATGAAGCTATTACATGTGTAATACATGTGTTACATTGTTTTTCCTGGAACAACGAGTGAATAATTGTGAGAAATGCTAAATATTACAGTGTTATTCCAATTCAACATGAATCATGTTCAGGGCCGGACCTGCTATAGGGGCTCAGGGGGCCCGCCCACCCCCCCTCTTTAAAAAAAAATACTCTGCTTTTGATGAAAGATGCAAAGGGGGTTCCGAATTTTTTAATTTTTTTAGTGTTTTTCAAACATTGCAGTTTTTAGTCACTTTTGTTAGATCCCTTTTTCAAGGTTCAGATAGCACCAGATTGCACCATTTTGCGTCCTTGAAAAAAAAAATTCGGGGTGGGGGGGCATGCTTTCGGAACCCCCTAGAAGGCTTGGCGCTTCGCGCCTTCGCTTAACCCAATAACAAGTTTGCTCCCTCTCCCCCGGAAAAGCTTAGGTCCGGCCCTGACGTTCGTATGTTATTTTTAAAATATCACTTTTAAATCACGAGATTGCTGAAAACATAACTCCAGACTATGTGGAATGCTATCTATGCTATTAGACTGACAGCAATTGAAATTACGAAATAAAAATGCTACATCCTGCCGACGATTATACGAAGTTTATTAAAGACCAAAATTCCTTTAAACATCTAGTGAAGGAATTTGACAAATTTGGGAAGACCTCTGGGTAAAAAATAAATCATGAAAAAACTTTAATACTGAAAATAGGGAGCTGGAGAGGAAATCAATCAGGATTACCACCACAGTTTTAAAAAAAAAAAGAGTGAATGCATTGTGCATTTATTTTTGGATAAGAGAAGAACAAGAAAACTAAAAAAATATGAAACAGAAATTATAAACGAATGTGAACGCCTGGGCACTTACGCCATTATGTCTAATGGAACGGGCCCAAGTGTCCAAAACGTACATGTACGCGTATATAAATGTTAGTACCAAGTCTATTGACATAGAAAATAAAAATTTAGAAAGAACTAGATGAGATTATTAATTACATATGTGATTATAAGACACGCTACGTCAAGAGGGAAACTTTATATGGAGCACAAGAGAGGAGGACAAGCACTCTCCAACCCCATTTTTGATAAAGACTGCAAATATTATAAATAGATTTAAAAAGATTAAAGCAATACCAACATCAAATTTGGGAGAGAATATACATCTACTGGTTTGGGTTCACAAGGAGAAACGGATTGGGGGGGGGAATACCAAGAAAATTGAGACATATCAAAGAAATACTAACCAAATATAGGGATATAAAAAGTTTATGGGACCAGGAGGAAAAACTAACATATAGATACATTAAGAGAGGGAGAAAAAAAACAACACTAAATGTAAAGTAGAACAGGAGAACATAGAGATTAACTGGAAAAGAGCATGGGGGCACTGGACCAAAATTACGCTCCATAAAAATACAAAGCCTCTGCTTGAAATACATGCACAATGCCTGGTTGATAGGAGAGGTAGCAGTGAGACGTGACATGGTCAGAGTATCGACAAAATGTCATCTGTGTAAAATAAGCCACTTTTAGTAAACTACACACAATGATACAGTGCGAGAGCAGGAAAACATGTAAATTGAAAGTGATATAAGAAATAAGCAAAGGGAGGAGATATTAAAAATCAAATATATAAAGACTGCAATAAATAAAAAAAAATATACAAAATTACAGAGTACATAGTAGACACCATGATGTCCTGTGGGCAAATAATTGTGATAAAGAGGTAAACAGAAGTATAAGGGGAAAAAAAGAGTGATTAATTTTTTCTATCTTTTTTTGTTGTTGTTTTTCTTTTTTTTTCTTTCTTTTATATAGACAAAATATACCTGGGGAAAATAAAGACTATGACATCATGGGGCTAAATCACATGTCGCAACGGGAAGTGGACAGGCACGTGAAAGAGTTTTGAAAAAATACCCCATGCAAAACATAAAGAGACCAAGTACAGATATAAAACATAAACAGGGGCTAATTCATAGAATAATATTTTACTAACTCTTTATCAATCTTAAAACCATACAACTCCCGTACTGTATGGTTTGACCAACCCACAGATGGAAAATAAACAATCTTGGATTCTTTCTAATAAAATATTTAGATAAATTAATAAAAAGGAGGCCTAACCCGACTCAGGAGAAACATAATGAAAATATAGAGGTGTGGACCTTGAATCGAGCGTAACCTACCTATTGATACTCCTAGAACTACCACGAGAAACGACACATATTAGCACGAGATTAAAACAATATATAAAAAAATTCCCAAGAAGAAAAAAAGAGGAAAATAAAAATAGTACACCTTTTTATCGTCAGAATTCAAAAAACCAAAAAAATTTAATCGAATATAACATAATAATATATATATCGGGTCCTAAATCCAAATTAGTAGAAAAGAAATACAATTGGGAAAAATAACACTGAATCTAAAATTTATGTCTCCAGCATATATATCAAATAGCATGCACACAATATAGCACCACTACATATAACAGATACTGAGACCTAGGCGACCTCTAGCAAAGGAAACAAAAATACATAGGAAATAACTTCGAGCAAGGCGAAGAAGAAAAAAACAGGCTCTGACGAACAACCTTTTACATAACACTAAGGAAACATAAATACCCCATCAAAAATTCTAAGACTATACACAGTACAGCACAATAAGGGTGTACACACATTACAGCACAATAAGGTGTACATACAGTACAGCACAACAAGAAAATAATTGGAAATCGATTTCAGCCAGAGAGATTGGCCGTTACTCTAAAACAAAGTGAAGGAGAAACTGGACCGAAATCCCACCAGCTGATGACAAATAGAAGACAGCAGGCGGTGATTAAATTACCAAGCAAGACCGAAAAGCGTGCCCGCATCAACCTACAAACTAATGAGAAACGGTTAACGCAGAAGAGACTAACATAAGGACACATACCATTGATTAATATTAAATACCACAGGAGAGAATTAGCAGTAAATGACCAGGAAATAGAGCCAAATAAAAAATAAATTCTTAAACACAGGGCAAATCAAGAGCTAATGGAACTTAGCCAACAATTTTCCTTATCAGGCCTACAAAGAAACAAACCAAAAAGTCATATTGTCTCCGGAAAGCCATCTTAGGTTGCTAGTAAAATTACACCAGAGATTCTTTTGATCTGCATATTTTCCATCATGTCCATAAGTTGGAAAAAAAATTTCAATCCCATCCCAGGGCAAAAGCAACCGAAGCTTGCTATGTAAATAGAACCCGCATGAGATGATGTAATTAATAACGTCATCATGGTCACTTTGGCTCATGCATAACTACATACCAAACAAAATATTTGAAAAATGAAAATTCAGGAGCAGGACTCGAAAGTGAGAGTCTTGAAACTCTAATACAATAAAATAAAATAAAGGGGAAGATATATAAATAAAAAAATAAAACAATTTGTGACATAATAGTAAACGGAAGCATGACTCTGCAGTGAACAAGCTAATCAGAAATGGAACGCCAATGAGATTTTATGAAAGAATTCTGCAACCGTCCAGTTGAGAACTAATGACAATAAATAAACAAAAATGACATATCTTAACGATAGATTGATGACAATATCCACTTTAACAAACCTTTTTTCCATCACGTCTGCTTGATGGAAAATTTCAATCCCTTTTCGGGGAGAAAGCAACGAAAGTTTTTGATATATAATACAACACACATATGACGATTTATTTACGTTGATGTATTACCCTAAGGGTATCACTCACAAATCGGTGATGCTGTTTTATTTTTTTTTAAAATTTGATATAATCCAGTATCCATCGCCTTTCGTTGTTATTTTCATACATCAGTACTCATTAGCTAAATAATGTATTCATTCAAGCATGATATGTGCTTCTTCTTCGCCATAAAACACTCCAAGAAGGCAAATGTTTATTGGTCACGTATTAGTCTTTCAAAAATCCCCTTCCATTTTAATACTTTTGGAAAGAAGTGTGGTGTTTTAAATGCACTAAGAGTCGCGAATCATGATTTCTAATAAAATTAGTTTCGATTATCCCAGAAGAAAACAAAAAGAGAGAAAAAACAGTAGGAAAAAGAAGATTTCTTACATATAGAACTTGAACGAATAATGCTTATGCACGTATGGCCGGTAACATGAGACATGTTGATCAAATAAAATCAAGATTTAATCTCTTTAGTTGATAGATCTCGCTTTGTTGAAGCAGAAGAAACTCGCGCAGAACTTGAAGAAAGAAAAAAATACACGCACATTCATTAATGTGGATAAAATCACTTTATGCTGATTGGAAAACGTGGCTCTTGTTTATAAAATACGAAAAGAAATACTTGCCTTTGCTTTGCTCTGCAACTGTCCTATGCAAAAATCTCAGCTGAATGCTGTAAATACGACCGTCGATTCTGTTTCGGGGTGCTGACATCATACGTCATAGATAACAGCGCCCCCCTGTGATTGTTTGGATTTACGCTAGTTGATTCGTAGTTTGATCAGATGGTTTGCTTTCAATACGTTTCATTTAATACCACATCATTTGGAATATGAGCTGATCATTCCATTCTGCTCTTCAGACCATTTCAACTAATGCCAGATCATTTGGAATCTGAATACATCATTTCATTTTTGGGGTTAAATCATTTAATTCAAGACTACATAATTTCATTTAATACTACGTGATTTGGAAGCAGAATTCATCATTTCCTTTGTTGAGTTAAATCATTTTATTTCATACTACGTACTTTCATTTAATAATATATCGTTTGGAACCAGATTTCATTAATCCGTTTTGTTCTTTAAATCATTTTATTTAATACCAGATGATTTGGAATTTAAATTCATGATTTCATTTGTTGAGTTAAATCATTTCATGTTAGACTACATCATTTTATCTAATAGCACGTCATTTGGAAGCATATATCATCATTCCTTTTTGTTCTTTAAATCATTTTATTTAATACCAGATCATTTCATTTAACGCCACATCATTTGAAATCTGAATTCATTATTTCATTTTTGGGGTTCAATCATTTAATTTCATGCTACATCATTTCATATCACACAACATCATTTGGAATCTGAATTGATCATTCCGTTTGTTTGGTTAAATCATTTTATTTCACACTTGATCATTTCATTTAATACCACGTCATTTGAAACTTACAAGCATCATTCGGTTTTGTTCGTTAAATCATTTCATGTGACACCACATCATTTGGAATCTGGATTGATCATTTCATTTGCTAGGTTAAATCATTTGATTTCATACCAGATAATTTGATTAATGTAATTTTGGCGGCGACGGCTGCCCATACTTGATGGCTTTAACAATGTAGGGATCAGGTGGCAAAAGAGGGCCCGTTTAAATTTACTTATACTGTCGGTTTATTTAACATGTTTGAGGGACAAAAATTATTATCGAAAATTTTGTTCTACATAATAATGTTCCTTGGTTCAATATAGAAACATCCATTGTTATAAAATTCAATTCACGGATAAACAGTTTTAAAGTGCGCATGCGTACACTATGGTATAGTTCAGCAAGAGTTGTTCTTGAATTGCGAGTAAAAAAAAAATTAAATGGCGTTAACGTGTGCTGTGAAGCTTTAACTGTAGGAAGTCAAGACATTTGATTAGGCAAATGAAAATAATTTAAAAATGTGTTTCCAGTTGACGGCATGTCCCCGTTTCTCATGGCCGACCCTCGACTTTTTCCCCAATGCTATAAAAAAAATTATTTAAGAAAATCAAATTGCCGAAATTGATTTGTGTATATCTAGTCTGACTATACATCCCCGTTTGTTTGTATCCCAAAGTTATCCAATCGGACAATCATCCCTTGATATGCTTCAATAGAACAGATGACAGCCTTGATGAAGTGTTTCATTCTGTCCTTTCCAAAAGAAGGAATATGTGGAACTTTGGAATGTTCTCCAGAAAATGTTGTTGTTGTTGTCACATGGGCAGGCATTAGTGGAAATAGGATTTTCTGTCAACAAACAGGCATCTGTTGGGAACCTCGGCAGAGAAAGCCTCAGAGCTCAAAGGCTAATCATTGACACAATGAGAAAAGCAGGTGGACCTTTGGAAATCATCATTAGCAATGAAATGATGACATGGCTTCTCTGCAAGACATAATTACCATGCCTATCTGGATAAGAAGAAAGCAGATGAGAAGGATGAGAAGAAAAACCAAAAGGGAAAGAAACGGGAGTTAGCCTTGGATGAAGTGGAAAAACTTTAAGCCAGAAAGCTGTGTCTTGAAACTGACATTGCCAGTCTACATGCTTCCTCTGTACAGAAAGCAGAAGAGGCAGAGTTAAAAGGACTCATTGTGCTTGTCACAGAGTCAAAAGCTCTTATGAGAAGAGCAGAGGAAAAGATAACAGTGGTGGCTCTCTTTCCAAAATGATTGAAGAGGAAACAAATCAAATATAACAATGCATTTAAAGCAGTGCTGATGTCTGTTAAGAGAACAATTTATTTTGTATTAAATCCGACACTTATGTTACATATTTCTGAAAAAAAAAACAATGAATGTTAACCTATCTTCCTATAATGCAATTTTAGGAAATTAATTATAGTTTGACTTTAATCGGTAAATAATATTGTAGTATTTCATTTTGGCATTCGTTGTTTTCTCATATAACCTGTATACACAATGTTAGCAAAAATAGGTCTTGGAAATCTCTGTTTGTGGTCTTTGAAAGTTTGGGAAAAGTCTTTGAATTTATCATTCATAGTTCAGTATGAACCCTGCTTATGTATTCCAAGGTTTTTCATCATATAATTATTTGTTTTCTGCTTGGAAGTTTTCAAAAATTGGTTGGTCACTTAGATTGTGCACTAGTTTCCCTCACTGGATATAAATTTCTTAGAGCTTTTCTAAAGTGTACATCACATTTGGATATTGCTTTTTGTGATGGGTGTGTCTTGGAGCGGGTGGTAATTTTGGCTGCATAATTTAGAATGAGCTCTTGCCTTCTAAGATTAAGTGGCAGCTCTTCTGTTAGAATTTGCATTTCCGCTATTACTACCTTATCCATTTGTTTAGATGTCGTATGGGAACCGTGTTGTATAGTTAGCACCCATAGTCTATTTTGGATGGGAATTTTGTCATTTTTGTTTTCTGATTAGTCCCCCCATTTGGTAGCCTTTAGGTTTTTATGTATAGATTGGTTACATTTTGTAACTAATTCCTTAATGTGATATTCCCATGTAAGGTGTACATCAAAGTACATTCCCAGAAATTTGAATATTTTTACAAATTTAAGTTTTGGTTTTGTATGCTTTGTTTATAGGGTATGCTGTTGTTTTAAACTTGTGTAGCAGGGTCAGCGAATCCACCTCATTAAGGTGAATTGACGGTATAATTTACTAGAATCATCGATTCGTGAAACAAATAGTTCAATTTCGTGAAAAGATTTCTGTAATTATGGTCACATTGGGAGATCTCGCCGTCCCTGCAGCTCCTAATTGATTATTTATTTATCCGAAAATTTTATCAATACATGTACGATATCTTTATCTAGGTTCGTGCAGGTTTATTGTTATAAATCCGTACGGGGTAGCTTGTGCTCGTGAAAAGAACTTTCTGAACTTAGTTAAACCCATGTCTCCAGCGCACCAAGTCTGATGAATATTTATAAGCGTATGCCGTTAAATATCGTTAAAATGTTACATTTATCTCTGATCACTTTAGGAATTTGTGTATATCGTTGAGTTACATAAATAATAGCTGCATTTATATGTCTTCAACTTGAAAATATTCTAGCTGCATTTTATTGTTTGTCTAGCATCACGTCGTTGTAAACAATTAACTTGTTAATATGTCCATCAAAGTCATCAACGGATGGCGCATCATTGATATCAGTGATAAATACAATGATAGCATTACCTTCATCCCATATGAGCCATCTCATTCTCAGATTAAGCAATAATTTGTGTTTTACTACTTCCAGATGGCCCTATTAATATCAGTGACAAAATCAATAATAACATTACCTTTATGTAATAAATTTTGTTTCCGTTAAAATCTGTAAGTACTTTGTAACATCGCTGACCAAATACAACTTATCCCACCTGAGCCATCTCATTTTCAGATTAAGCAATAATTTTATTTTACTACTTCCAGATGGCCCTATTATGATCATTCTGATAGAATTTGGCAGCGCTGGATGATGTTTCACTTGTTCTCGAGCTCTTGTTGCTGAAAAATTAATTACATCCATGTTTATTGAATTACAAATATCCAGGAGAAAAACATCTTCCTGGATATAATTATTGCGGTCCTGGAACTTGACTTGATATTCGACTTGATAAACAAGATCAACCAAACCCTGATGAGGATCCGATAAACACGATTGACCGAGCATGTCACGTTCATGATGTTGCTTATAAAAGTAATGATTTAGAACAACGACATATCGCAGATCTGAAATTTATTCATGCGTTAAGTTCTATAAAAAAAAAAAATCTCTTAAAGAAAGATTAGTCAATTTGCTTGTCAGATCTACGATGAAAAGTAAATTAGAATTAGGTGCTGGTAATTAATCATCTTATTATTATAATAGAATCAATTTATTATAATCCAAAGGGATATTGGAAAAGCAGATCAGCTATTACTAAACTCTCTTTCGTTGCAAATGTCATACAGTATACTGCTTCGGTATCCTTGACTTGTTTATCCCATTCATTTATTTTCTCACGTCGTAAATCAGTTAATTTATTTCCACATATTGCATTTGTAAAATGTTCTATTATTTGTTCAGCTACACAATTTAGCTTAGACATGTTCATTATTTTTGGTTTTCTAACGTCAGGTTTGTTTATTGGATAAATTCCGTAAATAGCTGCTGTTATAGGATATGCTATGCCATATTACTATTTATCAAAGCCGACCACCATAAATGGGAGGCATTTTTTGTTTAGCACGACGACGGATCCAATATAAAGAATAGGATCACGTTTATCACGGGTTTTCAATTTTGTATTTTCCTCACTAACTGTCTTCAACTTGTATTTTCATTGACTGAGGTATTCGTGGTCATCAATGTCATCAATAATTTTTCTTGTTCGATCTTTATTCATTGTTGCAACAATAATATTACTATATTTGTGTATGACTTTAAATGTTGACCATACGTAATCCTCGCCATCTTTTCTAAATTCTATCTTAGCGTCATTAATTTATTTGATCAAAGTTTTATCATCCTAATTAGAGAATTTTTGTATCATTTGATTTGATTAAAAGTCTGTCAAGATTAAATAAATTTGTGGAAGACTCAATTTTTGATAAAATGATATTATAAAATATCCAACGATGATGATAAAATAATAAAATCCGTTGATGGTTATTGAACGAGGTTTCAGCGAGTGTAATATTTGAATGGATACTTTTGGTACAATATAAAACATCCTATCATTGAAAATTATGAGGTATCTTGTGATGGTGTTACTAGACATTGTAAAATGAAGAAATCGGTTGGTATTGTTACAAATACTGGTTATATAATATTCGGCGTTAATGGAAGATCACCAATATAATTTATTTGTATTTAAATATTTTTGCGGGCCGATTTAGGACGATTTTGTTATTGATCATATTAACGGAATCAAAACTGATAACAGAATAACAAATTTGAAAAATTGATGATTTGTCACGCAACTTCAGATTGTAAATATGGTAAAATCGGTAAATATAACACAAAAAATGCTAGACAGGTAGTTTCAGTCATGGATTGTGAGGAAATAGAATTTCAATCAATATACGCAGCAGCTGAATACTTTAACATTAATCCACGTTCAATAAAGTTTGTTGCCGATGGTGTGATAAATTTAGCGTTATCAATAATATATTATCGACGGCTATCCTTTTCGATAAATTAGACAAATTATATTCTTATAATGCAACAAACTGACTACGAAGATATAAATCGTGAAGTTAACCAATCAATATCCGAGAATGTAATTTCTTCCTCGAATCATAAAATGCTTAATCCTGAAAGTTTGAATACTGATTATGAATCAATAGAACGAGTAAGAGTGTATAGTATACGCGCATGAATGGTATATAATTTCAGAAATTGAAACAGAAATATTTTATTGTTAAATTTTATAAAAAATAATGATCAAGTTAGTAAATTTGTTCTACTCTCCAAGATTATACAAGATATCCAGAAAAAAATAAGTAATTAATTTGAACGTGAAAAGAAGGTTCCTATTTTCTCAAATACGCTCAGAGATATGACTAATGATGAAAATAATTAAATAATCATCGATAATATAACATCACAACCTTCCTCTCTTTTGGATAAATTATACAGTCAATCACTTAACTGCACATCGGTTAACTGCACACTCCGGATAACTGCAAGTAGTCATGTCGGTCCCGGTTTTACCCAATGCTTTTTAATGGGAACAAACTTCGGATAACCGCACTTCGTTTAAATGCACACTCCGGATAATAGCACGATAAATTTCTGCCCGTGACACATTATTCATTAAAATTTTACTCCGGTTAACTGCACAATGTATAGTCATGATCAGTTATTGCCAGTCCACTGCTGTAGCGCTTCAAATAAGCTGACAATTAAGCCGGTAAATGCGACTTTGTAAATGATTGACATGTAAAGGACGCCTTATGTGGTATATACATGTATATCCGCTCCCACTAGAAAGCAATAGCATGGGGAAAATCATAGTACATGTCATGTACAGCATGGGAAACATTGCTCTAAACCGTTCGGGTTTGAATGATTTCAAACCAACAAATGGATGGTTGGAAAGATGGAAAATGCGAAACAGAATTCAATTTAAACGACAAAACAGCAAAAAAAAAAAAAAACAGGATGCAGACGACTTTGGAGCTGAACACTTTTTTGCGGGAGATGACCCATCAATGTCTGACATCAGTTTTCGAATAACTAGCGATTTCTTGAAATTCGCTTTAATTCCTTGATCCATTGGTTGAACCAGTGTTCGGAGGAAGGAAAACAAGCTTAACATTTAAGTAAAAGTTGAAAGAGTGGATTCTAATCATTATTTATATTTATTCTTCACATATATTCGTGCCGTACTGATTTAAAGCTGTACTGTACCGTACTTTGTTTAACTGCACACTCAGGTTAACTGCAGTCTCGTGACGGGCCCGAGGGTGTGCAGTTAACCGGAGTCGACTGTATTCATAATAATATCTGTTTTCTTTATCGAGTATCATTCCATCGAGATCCTTAATTTTATATTTTCGATTTTCTTTTTTTGATCCAATGTATTCAATTCCATTTTTACGATTTTTTTTTGCTCTTTTCCAAGATCTATATATTTATTTTCTCAAATTTATATTTCTCTTTCAAGGTCTTTAATTGTATTAATTTTATTAGTTTCTAGTAATATGTCAAGATTTTCAATGGTCGTATCAGGTTTTATTCTGATATCTTCCATCGTCCTTACTGTACTTCAAAATATGTTTTAGATTTTTCAAATTCATCTTCACGAGTTTTAAGTTCATTAACCTTTGCGTCAAGGTCTACGAGGGACATTTCATATGAATCTAAATGAGTTTTAAGTTAATTAATTCTCGCATCAAAGTAGAAGAGGGACTTTTCATATGATTCTTCGTGAATGGTAAGTTTTTCAACAAATATTCATAAAGATTAATATTTTTTAAATTCATTATTTTCTGATGTTTAATCATTATATCTTCTTCAACTTTTTCATTTTCTTGTTTAAGTTTATAATATTTTTTTCATTTCTTTTTCTTGTTTAGTAAAATATTAAGCTCTTCTTTGGTTTTGTTTAATTTCTCGGTAAGATGTTTACCTTTGACATGTTCAGCAAGACCCGCAGGAAATCTCTTTTGTTCACTTGCATTTTCAACAATTTTGTATAAGCGATAAGACCAATGCTGTAATTGGCAGCAATCTCTCTAAGGGATGAACCACGTTGGTTTATCAATTGTTGTTCATGATCTTTGGATAAAAACGATACGTTCTAAGCATATATATATATATATATATATATATATATATATATATATATATATGAATTAATAATCATGGATGAATAATCATGGAACCACAATCATGGAACCACAATCATAGATGAATAATCATATAGATACAAAGCAAGATAACCCCATTACGAAATTGTAATTCGCGCTCTATATTTTTTCATCTCTGATTATTCATCCACAATTATTCGTTCATGATTATTCATCCATAATTATTCATTAATAATTATTCATTAATATTTTTTTGTGACAAACAAAAAATAATTATATATATATAATTATTCTAAAATATTCTTCTTATTGTGAAATATTATATTATTCTGAAATATTTTATAATTCTGAAATATTTTGTTAATTCCGAAATATTATTTTATTTTGAAATATTTTTTAAAATTCTGAAATATTATTTTATTGTGAAATATTTATTTTTCTGAAATATTCTTTTATTCTGAAATAATTTTTTAGTCTGAAATATTGTTATTATTATTATTATTATTATTATTATTATTATTATTATTTTGCAATATTATTATTACTATTATTATTATTAGTAGTATTATTATTATTATTCTGAAATATTACTTTATTCTGGAAAAACCTCCACAGATTTATAAATTATGATGTGGGTATTTGGTACTCAGACTGATGTAAATCAACAAATTTATACATTGAAAGGGTATTTGGTACTAAAAACCGTGAAAATCAACAGTAAAAATGTAAATATTTTGATTGACAAGGAAATTTCTAAAATCATTAACAATTGATAATATTTTTTAATATTTTCAATGATATAGGTCTTCAATGGTTCACGCGTTGTCATATTCCTATTGAAACTGTCCAAATATTAATATTATAGTGCTTTGGACAGTTTAAACAATATCACAGATTGATAAAATAACGCATGGAGGATGGGAGGCTGCCAAAGGATATCCTATATGGACACACACATTAAAAGTAAGATTTGTTTATTCAGCATATTTCATCCACAACCAAACATGCCAGATGAGCTAAAAATGTTAAAGGTGAGGATGTACTATATAAATATCTGTTCAAGGTACACAATAGACAACTGATGACTGACAATGCACAACCACACCAAAAGCTCACTCTTAAGGAAGCAATCAGATACTGTGAATTCATTTAACTGGCTGTCAGAATAAAAAAGGAATTGCTTGCTTGTCCTTTTTAAGGGAATTTGGCTATAGTAACAATACTACAATTGATGTAGTATTAATACTACAAAGCTATCCCCCTAAACCCATGTAGTAACATTACCCTATGTTCAGGCACTAATTTTATGATCTCCAAAACCTGATGTAGTAACAATACTACAACTGATGTAGTATTAATACTACAATGCTATCCCCCCAAACCCATGTAGTAACATTACCCTATGTTCAGGCACTAATTTTATGATCTCCAAAACCTGATGTAGTAACAATACTACAACTGATGTAGTATTAATACTACAAAGCTATCCCCCCAAACCCATGTAGTA
This sequence comes from Unio delphinus, assembly GCA_029339505.1. Taxonomy (NCBI): domain Eukaryota; kingdom Metazoa; phylum Mollusca; class Bivalvia; order Unionida; family Unionidae; genus Unio; species Unio delphinus. The sequence goes on from JAQISU010000258.1 coordinate 475,207, forward strand.
ACATTACCCTATGTTCAGGCACTAATTTTATGATCTCCAAAACCTGATGTAGTAACAAAACTACAACTGATGTAGTATTAATACTACAAAGCTATCCCCCCAAACCCATGTAGTAACATTACCCTATGTTCAGGCACTAATTTTATGATCTCAAAAACCTGATGTACTAACAATACTACAACTGATGTAGTATTAATACTACAACACTATCCCCCCCAACCCATGTAGTAACATTACCCTATGTTCAGGCAATAATTTTATGATCTCCAAAACCTGATGTAGTAACAATACTACAATTGATGTAGTATTAATACTACAAAGCTATCCCCCCCCAAAAAAACCCATGTAGTAACATTACCCTATGTTCAGGCAATAATTTTATGATCTCCAAAACCTGATGTAGTAACAATACTACAACTGATGTAGTATTAATACTACAAAGCTATCCCGCCCCCCAAACCCATGTAGTAACATTACTCTATGTTCAGGCAATAATTTTATGATCTCAAAAACCTGATGTAGTAACAATACTACAACTGATGTAGTATTAATACTACAAAGCTATCCCCCCAAACCCATGTAGTAACATTACCCTATGTTCAGGCACTAATTTTATGATCTCCAAAACCTGATGTAGTAACTATACTACAACTGATGTAGTATTAATACTACAAAGCTATCCCCCCAAACCCATGTAGTAACATTACCCTATGTTCAGGCAATAATTTTATGATCTCCAAAACCTGATGTAGTAACAATACTACAACTGATGTAGTATTAATACTACAAAGCTATCCCCCCCCCCCAAACCCATGTAGTAACATTACCCTATGTTTAGGCAATAATTTTTTGATCTCCAAAATCTGATGTAGCAACAATACTACAACTGATGTAGTAGCAATACTACATAATTTGCCGACAATATGGAGATTAACATGGATGAATCTCTAGTGTACTTTGATCTTGATGGACTGATGACAAAATGGGGGTTAAATGTGTGAGAATTAGCATGACTGGTGCAGATTGATAAAAAAATCTGACTTTGGTCTTTACAGTTTCCACTTAAAGAGATGTGTTGCCTCCAACGATAATTATTCACGACATGAGAAAGGTTAACAAATATTCATGCACCGAATTAATGGATCATACATGTGCAGGAGAAGGGTTGTGTAGATGAAATGATGATGCAGTGGACCAGAGAGTTTTATCTCAATTGCACAGTTTTATATTTTTTACAATAACATTAAAGTTGGAGTGTGTTTTCCGACATGTAATTTTGGAATGATTTATAAGTTGTCCCAAAACGTACAACTAAAAAAACACGATGTGCTCCAGAACATACAGTGCACAAAGAAATTACTTCAAAAATTAATTGATGGTGTCCCAACAAATATGGTGTCCTAATATATATGGTAAATACAGTAATACTGCTACAGAGATGAATTTTACTGATATGCATTCATGTTTTTAGTTAATGTGATAATATTACTATATTGTTACTCCTGACAGCCTTGTTGTAATGATGTTATTTGATGATAATTCTTTACTACATTGTTATATCAAAACTCTTGCAGTAATATCACCATATTTGTAAGGTCATTCTTGAGTACCATTGTTTTAATCTGCAAAACCATTAGTAGGTATTATTACTATAAAGCTGAAGTTTAAACCCATGCCATAATGCTACTTGCTGCATTTCTACATTGATAAACTTGAAATCCTTTTGTAATAATGCTGTTCCAAGGAGACTGCATTGTTCTGAAGCTCTCATCACCAAGCCTGGTTTAATAGTATGGCCAGTAATAATACAGTCTAGATGAAATTGTTGAAGGTGCTACTTATACAAGATATTCAGTATATTGAAGTACTTGTACACAATATTTTAATCATCATAAAATATAGATATTTTCAACACTAATGTAAGGCACAATTTCTTTCTCATTTAATAGAATTAAAATGTCAGTAGCAGCTCTTGCTGTTATTTCTGGCAGTTCTTCCATATAAGGCAGATATTTGGTAATTCTTTCATTAGGAGATTGTTTGAGTTTCATATAAATTCTGTTCTGCTCTTCCATTGATCTCTTTTCAACATCTAGCCTACACAGAGAGTCATTGTCTCCACTAATACATTGTTTTCCTTATCAATTTTCTGAAAAGACAAAATAGTTTATTTGAAAACATTGCAGACACTAGCATGGAAATTTTATTAATACTACTTTGATCCACCAAACACATCTCATACAAGTATTCTAACCATATACTATCAATATCTGAATCAATGATCTTCAATAATTTAAAATTCCCGTTATTATATTTAGATTAACTACTACAGATATTGCAATATTTGCTTATATTATTAAAATAAAACACATTTAACATGTTTAATCATAGAAAAGCTACTTAGGTCATATCTCTAGGAAGTAGTTTCAATTATGTTTGCTTCTGATTTGAAATGGTAGTTGGTGGGTAGCAATAATATTACCATCAGCATTCAGATTTATTTTACTTAATTTTTCATATTAATATTCCAGGCATAACTATTACGTTTCTGTTGTACTTATATTGGTGCATCTTCTACTAGATATACATACTTGTTTCACAACTGGGCATACTTGTCGCAATCTTCTTTTTACCTTTTCTCCGCTTGTGTTTTTAATGAGAAGTAGGATATTGAAGAATCATATAAAATAATGTAATTGCTAACTCCTACATCTGAGAAAAAAATGGTAGATATTACAATTAATTACAAGCAGAAAATATAGAATCCACAAATACATTGCATTTATTTTAAGGTTTATAAATATTTTTTGGTATAACATTTAAGATGCTACATACCTTGGTCCTTTCAGTAAATGATGGGTTTTCCATCTGGCTATCCAGGAAGCAACTGTTTGAATCTGCTGGTTTTGTAGACATTATTGATGATCCAAATGCATCAACATCATCTTTCTTTGTCATGTTATCATCTTGAAAAGTGATGGCTTCCTCTGCAACTGATATATCTGAAGCATCATGACTTTTTGACTGATCTTCTTTCAAAGAACTTCCCAATTTGTCAATAAGTGATGTACCCAGAACTTCAAAACTTTTGGATATATCATTATCCTGCCACACATTATTGTCCATTAATGAGGTTCCTAAAGCATTATCATAATTTTTTTCCATAGAATTGCCAAGTTCATCAAAGGCAAAGTCTGTTTCACTGGCCATTTCAGCTTTATATGGCAATTCATTCAAGGATATACTTCAGGCAGCTTATAATACTATCACCTTTAATAAGCCATATGTTTACTTTTACTGCTAGATATTAACAGTTATAATACAAAGCATTCACATTACATGAACATCTAGCATAGCTAATGTTAGTGATTGGACTCTCTCCAGTCAAAACATTTCTACATTAATTAGAGAGCCATTGGGATCCCATTCAATGCCCAACAGGTGCTGACATTTAGTTTGATACTCCAACCATCAGATCTCAGACACTAGCAAATTTTACAATTATAGTCCAACAACCCCCCCCCCCCCTCCCCTTGCTATGTCAGTCAAAAGAACTGCACTGCCATTCTCTGCAACTGCTATCAACAGCTGTCAACTTTGTTCTTTTCACACAAGGGATTTGTCCTTCTATTTGAAGTAATTATAAAATAACTTTACCTAACCCCAGGTTTCTCCATAATACAAGTGGGTGGGGGATATTATGCTTTCCTTCATTCTTGAAACAATCAATTTCCTTGCATGCATTCTGATTAAAGTATATTTAAAGGTGGTATACTTATTACAATGGATGTAGACAGAAATAGGCTTGCATTTCTGTCCTACAGAATAATGATTACATCATATGGACAAGAACTTTGAGTATGTATGTATGTATGTATGTATGTATGTATGTATGTATGTATGTATGTATTGTTACATGTTTAGGCTCGAATAAACAGTAACACAGAAAAAGTGAAAACAAAAAGCTTTGTATAATTTAACAAATAATTTATATCCGTGGAAAAATTCTGTAAAAATGAAAAAATAAGAACTTAGTTTCAAGAATCAAATCCAAAAATAATCCAAGAATAATCCATGAATTAAATTACAAAAGTCCTAATAACAAAATGTTCTAATGAATTCAAGTTCGAGTCCTGATGGAAAATCCATGATGGATGACGATGACATATGCTGTAGTCTGTACAGTGTGGTCATTTACAGTTCCGGTGTTTGAAATCCGAATAAAATTTGTAAGCAATATCTTTCCAAAAATTCTATATGAGCACTCTTCAAATATTTCCAGAGAAAAAGAATTAATCCTTTTGAAATCCAAATGATCAGAAGATAATTATAAGTCAAAATCTGGCTAAAACAAAAGATTTCAACTTGATTCCAAGTGTAAAAGCCAGAAACTGAGAATATTTCTCTAAAACAAAGGTTATATCGTATTCTAAGATGCAGTTTTGAAAATCACCCAAGTTGCGAAATCAGAAGAGGGAGGACACGTGATCATGTTTACATATAAGACATGTACACAGAATATGGCCTTGATTAGACCAATGATTTTACTCCAAGAATAAAACAAATTGTTTACATCTTAAATCATGTAGTCCCATCATGACCTTCACAACAACCAATCATTTTAAAATAAAAATAGAACTTATTTAGGTGGCTGCTACCAATTTTGAATCAAGGTCAGGATCCAGGCCTACACCTGGTGTTTACAAAAAGAATGATTCAGGTCAACTGATTTTCTGGAAAAATATCATCTCCAGTGAATAAATTTATATTATAATAGCATGTAACAGATTAAAAAATTGAAAACTGACAAACAAACAATTAAATTAAAAGATATATTAAAAGCAAAATGTATGTATGTATGTATGTATGTATGTATGTATGTATGTATGTATGTATGTATGTATGTATGTATGTATGTATGTATGTATGTATGAATGAGTTTAATTTGCTAATAATTGTAACTGATGAGATAAGCCACTCTTCAGATTTGCGCAAATTCATGTGGGTGCTCTTAGATCTAATTGAGCTTAATTTTACTTTTTTTGTGAAACAGCTTCCAAGCTCAATATCAAGCTCTAATAGTCGGGGTTGGTTTATAAAACTATTATACACATATGTAGACCATCTCCAATAATATCCTAAACTTCTAAGCCTAGAGACTTTAATAGTTTGGAGGACATGTGCAATATTATTAATAAATCAACCCATCCATGTATCTAGGATCGTATAATCCCTAAATTTTCATAAAAATACTCAAAGGAACAAGTAGATTTACTTTCTGTTTTTTGGGGGAAAACAGTAACATTTCCAAGTCTGGACATAGTTATATTTATTCAATCAGAAACTACTCTTGGTTTTACATCTTAATCTCTCTCTCTCTCTCTCTCTCTCTCTCTCTCTCTCTCTCTCTCTCTCTCTCTCATAATTAAGAATATATTTCAACTAGAGTGGTTTTTCACACGCTCCTGCTGGGGAACTAGTGATGTTTTTGTGACCACTGCCCCCCCCCCCCAAAAAAAAAAATTGCTAACCTAGCCTGCCCCTTCTGTTAAGCAAATTACCCTGTAGGAAATAAAAATATCTACAACCCTTCTCTCTCTCTCTCTCTCTCTCTCTCTCTCTCTCTCTCTCTCTCTCTCTCTCTCTCTCTCTCTCTCTCTCTCTCTGTTTTGTCAGATAAGAATGTATAAAGGCCTAATTGGTTGTTAACACCTGCTGTGCATCTGACTGTTTTACTACCATCACCAGCTTGCTAAACAAGTATGGGCTCACAATTAGCAAATTCCTCAGTAAGGAGAGTGCATGGATCAGATGTTTACAGTGATAGCTTGGTGTATGCTCTTCATCTTTAATCTGAAATACACTAATCCATTTGCTCTCTTCTACAGATATAATTATCTAAATATATTGAAATACAATAGCATTATCTGACCATGATGGCTTAGAAGTGTCTATGTTGTTACTGCTGGAAAACAATTTGTTGCACATAGATGACATCATAATAATAATAATAATAATAATAATAATAATAATAATCCCTTTTGATAACTTTTGTTGAACAATTTACTGCCAATGATGAGTTTATATTTATTTAAGAATAAGCTAATCATGTGAAAATGTTAGGAGGTGACTGCTAATTGAGGTAAGAATTTTTGTAATCGAAAGGTCAACATCCAAAAAGTTGTTGTTGTTGTTATTGTGGGGTTTAACACCTTTTTTCAGCACACGATAGGCTATGCGTGGAGGCCAGTATTAATGGTGGAGGAATAACCTGGGAAAACCCTGGGGAGAACCACCGACCCATGATAAGCTACTTGCAAGCTTTCTAACATACCCACATTGGCCGAATCCTAGACTCGAACCCACGCAGACGGAGATGAGATGGCAACGGAGAGCGCATTAGACCATTCGGCCACTCGGGGCCCCTCCAAAAAGTTAAAAGATGGTATGAAAGCATTTCAAAGACTGCTGTAATATCCTGGTGATCTAAATAATTTATTTATGTATATAATTTTATGATTCTTAGTTGAAAATTTTTTTGCCATCACACTAAAGTGGATTTGGAATGGGCATACTGATATATGGATATAAGGACATAAATTTCCTGAAGGACACAAGCAACATTTTTTAAAAAAATGCACAAGGAAGATTTTTAAGGACTTAAACTATGTGATAAAGGAAGATATAATGAAAGCAACACATGACTTCATGGTAAAAGTAAAACATTAATCTTTGGAAACTGTTGTTTTTGTAATAGAAGAATATTAGGAAAAATGAATAATGAAAACCTCAGATTCTGGATGAGATCAAACCTCTCAAAACTAATAGACCACTGACCAAGTATGTAAGCAAAACTTATAAATATAACTTTTATAAAATTTAATATTTGGAAGTGTTCCTTTCCTACAATGTTTGTCTTATGCTCGATATTTAACTTAATTAAATTGTTTGTAAAATAACTTTTTTCCTATCTAACCGCTAGTGGTTAGAGCATCCACCTCGGATGAATGACATTGCGGGTTTGAACCCTGGCCGAGTCATACCAAACACTTCTAACAATGGTACTAACAGCTATCTCGCACTCTGCATTATGAGGTTAGTGTTAGGATTGGTCAGCCTATTGTCAGGATCATGTGACTGGGTGGGACATCAAGCTACATGTCTGCGGCTTGATACACCAGTGCTATACATCACTATAAACTGCTACACTTCAGACATCATAGCGATATTACTGAATTTTTTTAAAACTATGTTAAAAATCCAAATCACACACACTTGCACATTTAACCTTCTTTCTATCTTGACAAGGAAGATAACTATTGTTAACCATGCAAAACTGTAAAGGATGTTTCCAAATTACCTATTTTTAGCAATTATTATTTAGTATAACTGGAGTTCTAGCTTGTGTACTTACAAGGAGAGTTAGAAAACCAAATCATCTAAAGGCTTACTGCCGGGTTGGAGAGCATCTAAAATTCACATCTATGATGTGGATCATGTAGTACGAAAACTGGTCTTAGGGTGCAAGGGACAGTTTGTATGATCAAATTTAATGTTGCATACATCTGTCAAATAAAATTTTTAAACAATAAACAATACACGAGGACAAAAAGGTCCATGATTTTGAATAGGCTTAATAAAGCAAAACATAAGAATATCACTCACTTGGCCTAATCAGTCAATGGAAGTTCACAGAATAAAAAGTTGTTGCACCCCAACCCCAAATTTTTACATGCATTTTTCATGTTCGAAGGCCTGCCATTTTTGAGAGCACATGATGCTCACAGTGCAAACACTAGCCCATTCCCTGGGTAATAATGCGCAAAACATTGTCTACTTAATAGCTTGATGTAAGTCAAAATATTTGTCATCCATGCAGTTTTGAGATATTCTACTTGCCTTGAACCAACATGTATGTTGCTATAACTAGCTAGCTCTGCTTCCTAGCGGACTATTGGTATTTCATTGGCTACATACTGTGCAGAGATTATATGAGGTGTACATGCCTCACATCAATTTCAGGAATAATAAAAACCTAAAAGACCTAATTAACAAATATATCCATATCTTTAATTATAATATCTAAACAAAAGTCATGCCATAGCCTTAAGTTAAGAAATTTGCCATCTACAATATCTTGTGGGTGGTGTTGGAGGTTGGTGAAGGGTATCCATTGGAAAGCCAAAAGCAAAAGATTTTTTGCTAATACCATATGAACATCAATGAAACAGACTACACAGTTTTTCAATGCAGGATGATATTTTATGTTTTATATATGTTTATGTTTACACAGATGCCTGTGCATGTGTTCCGGGCTTGATACTTTGAATTTTACAATTACTTAATTATTTAGTGTCAAGCCAGACTTTTCACATCATGTTGTATATACTGTATATATTGTACATAGCAGATAGAAGGCCTCAAGATAGATTAGTTCTGTACCTAACTGAGTTGCCTTCTCTAAATAAAGTCTTTATTATATAAAATATAACTGGAAGTACAATATGGTACTGTGAAGAATATCATTTAGATTGGAATACATCTTATTTTATGTATGTAGGTACATGTGTTACATTCTCTATAGGGTTAGATGATATGGTCAGCTTAATTATGAAAGCAAATTTAGCGAAGTTAAATAATTACTTTTACAGTTGTCGGTATGGCCATGTTTATTTAATGCTTTTGTTGAAAGGAAAAGAAACATGTAGCAGTTGTATATACACATCAGTAGAGTAATTTCAAAGGTAATAATGCAGTAAATTTTGAAAGTACTATTTGTCTCATAGGAGATTGGTAATAAGAGAAAATAATCATTTAAAATAGTAACAAAATGCAAATATTGACAACAGTATAAAACTTGTAATAACAAGCAAATGTTGAATCTAGTGATAACATGCATATATGTGTATATGTCTAAGTATTTGTGTTTATATATATGTGTGTATACTAAATATGTGTACATGTAAAAAAAATGCTTACAATAAATATATGTTCTTTTTTCTACTCGCACTCTATTCTTTTATTTGCACTCTCTCTCCTTAAGAGACTGCTGACATATTTGTCTCCCTCTTTCTTTTTCTCTCTGTAAAGTAGCCAATATTAAGTTCTGTATTGGGCTTAGAATATAATGCTAAATAGTAGTGTTAACCAATATTCCCTATAAAGTAATTTGCTTATAATGAATTATGAGGTAGTCAGTCAGATGGTTCCCTTACCCACTGCTGCCTATGTTTAAGGAATAATTAAAAAAATGTCCCATTCTGCTATGGCAGTGGTGTCATAAAAAATGTTAACATGAAATAAGTGCAATTTCTCAACATTAATAATATTTCTGTTTTCCAAAATTGTTCTGTTAGAATTGTTTGCATTTAAAGTTGTATCACATTTGTGCAAATCAACCTTCACTAATGCATACAACACATGATCAGAACATTGTAATGCCAAAAGTTACCTACTATTTATTTGGTTATTTGATCTGATGCACATAAACTTATTTTTACTTAAGTCATTCTTTACCAGTAATGTTTTTTTTTATTGTCATAATAATGTATTTTTATTAGGATCCTATTTTTGCTAACATGGATATATCCTAAGTCCAATTTGCAAACATGTTGAAATTATTTTAATATTATGTACTTTAATGTACACAGTCTATGACATAACAGTGATTTGATACACAGAGAAAGCTTAGTTGGCATAGTGTAGGACTATAATCCAAGATATTCAGGTTTGATACTGGCCTATGCCAGCCTGGGTTACCTGTCATGGTGTGTCCTTGGGAAAATTACTTAGCTCCAATTTCCTCAGCATGATTTAGCCAATAATGTGTTGAAAGTGCCATAAAAAGCACAAGAAAATTGATACTGGGAAATGTCTGAGGCCCAAAAAGTATATTTACTATTGCACTGTTTTTAATATATATATATATATATATATATATATATATATATATATATATATATATATATATATATATATATATATATATATATATATATTAAAATGACTAGTATATATAATGACTACTAAGCACTTCAACACTTCAAATACTTTGCTAACCAGCTCAATTAGATACACAAATAAATTTTGGGATTTTAAAATAATTAATTTCTTTTTCTGAATCTGCGGGTGTGGGAGTGCTAGGGTCAGCAACAAAAAACAGATTGTCGGTTGACCAGAAACACACATTTTCTTTTTTATGACTAATGTAGTGATTTTTGCTGAGATGTGGCTTAAGCATAGTATTCTAAATCAGCAGTTATCAACCTGTGGGTCGCGACCCTGTCAGGGGTCGAACAACGATTTGCCAGGGGTCGCTTACGACGATCGGAAATGTACATTTTTACAGTTATGAACGAAAACAAATTTACGGTTGGGTCGCCACAACATTTGGAATTGCATTAAAAGGGTCTCGGCACTAGAAAGCTTGAGAACCGCTGTTCTAAATGATGAAATACAGGAAGGAAAGGTTACACTTGAGTGTGAATCAAGTATTAAAAAAACATTCATACTGTTCTACAGTGTGACTTGGAGATTTCTGACCTTGAATGTTCATAGATAGAACTAAACAAAACAGGTAAGAAGGTAGTAGCTGCAGGAATATAAAGATCACCCAATTATAACATAGCTGTTTAGGAGCAACTTTAATTTAGTATAGAGATAGCCCAATCCACTATACTTAGCCATTTCATTTCAGTAGATTTTATCTGAAAATTTTCTCCTTCCTAAATAAAAGAAAATCACTGTTTTGAAACCTAAACTCAGCTAATGTGTAAGGATATAGAAATGGTCCCAAATTTAGTTGGTCACATTGAATTCATAGAAGACTGAATTAAATCCAATACAGTATCATGAAATGGGTACTCAAACTAACCAAATATTAATACATGGCTGAAACAAACATGCAAAGAATTACTAAATATGCTCATTTGGGTGTAATTTTTGTTAGTGATTCCTCATAGTACGAACATACTCAATATATTCCTGATAAAACCTGCAAGGAAGTTTAAAACTTGATTGTCCTTGGAAAAGTGTACACAATGGTTATATTTTATCAAGTTTTGGCTGAAATTCAGTCTCAGTTTGATGAACTTAGGATTTAATGGACACAATGATTTCTGTATTAATACATGTATACAGATATACAAATCTATTTAAAGCATAATAAAGATGGTTTTCCTTAGAAGATATGGAGCTATGAATATGTGATATTGCCACTGATTTTCTTGTTTCAGTTTTTCTTTTCATTTTTATTCAAGAATGCTACACAGAGCATACATTCAATGAATTTTGTAATTTTCATATATAAATGATAGCTATTTTAAGTAAATTTATGACCAGGAATGTGTATCTGCCAAAAGTGACAGTCACACTGCACCAAGAGTGATAGTCACATTGCAGTAAAGAGTGATAGTCACATTGCAGTAAAGAGTGACAGTCACATTACACCAAGAGTGACAGTCACACTGAACCAAGAGTAACAGTCATTTTGCAGTAAAGAGTGAGTCACATTGCACCAAGAGCGACTGTCACATTGCAGTAAAGAGTGAGTCACATTGCACCAAGAGTAACAGTCACTTTGCAGAAAAGAGTGACAGTCACATTGCATGAAGAGTGACAGTCACATTGCAGTAAAGAGTGAGTCACATTGCACCAAGAGTGAGTCACATTGCAGTAAAGAGTGAGTCACATTGCTCCAAGAGTGACAATCACATTGCATTAAAGAATGAGTCACATTGCACCAAGAGTAACAGTCACTTTGCAGTAAAGAGTGACAGTCACATTGCACCAAGAGTGACAGTCATATTGCAGTAAATAGTGACAGTCACATTGCACCAAGAGCAAAAGTCACATTGCAGTAAAGAATGACAGTCACACTGCACTAAGAGCAAAAGTCACATTGCAGTAAAGAGCGAGTCACATTGCACCAAAAGTAAAAGTCACATTGCAGTAAATTCTAAACTGGTTGCCCATAATTCATGAGAAAACAATCAATGGTGAATTGAATTCTACAAAGCATGTATTTACTGTGTACTGGTGAGAATTACAGCAAATTCAATTTCTAAAATCAAGTAAAACATATATGTTGCTTCTACTGACACAGATGTAGCTTCCTCTTGTGTTTGCATGACGTTCAGGCATGTATAATACTTTTAATTAGTTTGCCATATTATCCACCATTGCATGCAATAATCAGTATCAATGATATCATGATTTCCAGAATCACTGCAAAGTTATAAAACTGACAAGTTATAAAACTTGTGCATGTCTAGTTTTAAAATGATTTAGACACACAAACCTTAAGATATATTACTACATACTATTGCATAAAGTATGTCTGCAAAGATGGTATTAATATTAATCTGTATCATATCTAAGAATAGCAGACAATGGGACATATATAGCATTTGGCTAAATCCATGGTAGATATATTAGTTAGATTGCTTCAATTCATGTTTAAAGCTTGCTTTTGAAGCAATCCAGACTGTGAGTGAGACATTTTATGCAAATTTTAAATTTTTATGTAAAATTCGTACAGCTAGATAAATATGTTTTAAGTGTTATGAAGTAAGGTTGTTGGTAACTGGTTACCAATTTTTGTAAATGGTCACCAATAATATCGGAATGATCAGCAGTCATTCCAGGTAATCAACACAGTACTAATAAATATGGCATAAAGTAGCCACCACAAGAACCAAAACATTTTGAATTGAATTTTATTTGGGTTCAAGATTGACAGATTAGAGGACGTTGAGATTAGGTTTCTGTTCAATGTTCAATGCATCAGAAAGACCACATATTTAAACATAGTTATAAGCCATCATGTGATTGATCTTCTTGGAATATATTTTCATATATTTTTACACCTGGATAGAGAGGTGATCTATGATTTTTTTTCAAAACTGACAAGACAAAATCTTAAACCTAGTTTTTATGATAGTTTATAACATCAGCACTGTTTACAGGAAAAGATACTGTTTGCTACATATAGATGCTATAAATAAATGGAACCAATCAAAAGTACTATATTGTTACTATACAAAATGGTTTATTGTAGTAAGATGTTATACTTACAAGCATGTTTGCTGGAAGCACACTGATGCAGAAAATGTCATACAGTTTGAAAAAATAATAGTGACAGCATCATAGCTTTGAGTACTACACATATAGTTTATACTGGAGCATATATCAGTATATGAGAGAGAGAGAGAGAGAGAGAGAGAGAGAGAGAGAGGAATGGGTATACAAAACTTGTGAGGGCTGAATGTTTTTTGGCTTAAAATTCATTTTGGTATGATAATCATATTAGACATGGTTCTATATGTAAGAGGTTATGCCTGACATACTGGCTTAAAATAAATTCAAGCAATATGGTTCTGGTAGCTTTTTCTCCTTATTTACTTGTGTGCCTTTACTAAATAGTAAGTTCCATTCTGTTATTTATTGTACACTTTTACACAGGTGTAGGGGAGTCATGCACATGAAATTGTTGATTATGGTTAGATCTTTATTGCCATCTTCTCTAAACAAAGGCTGACTCTGAACTACAAGCTCTGATACTTTGAAGACCATGCAACTTAGGCAGGTGCTCTGATAATTAACAGAGATTGATGTATCATTGGACAATCAGGACCAGCAAATCTGATTAGTAACACAGATAAGAGATAATTGTGATTGACTGTAATTAAGAAGAGCTATAGAACACTTGTACTAACAGATGAAATAATTTTCAGCCTAACAACTGCATATCAAAGCTATCTTCATTAACTAATTCCCAAGGGTTAGTGGTGAACAGAGTCAGTGTCTGAACCTAATGCTGCCTCTAATGTTAACCCACTCCTTTTGAAAAGAGCATCACTCTGAATGTAGAATGAAGAAGGTCAGTTTTTTAATTACAATGAATTGGAATAAAGGTATGGTATATTACTCAGCTGATAACTTATGCTAATGTGACAAATTAATTAATGTAACTATTTGTTACTTTACATAAGCCAGAGAACCATTGCAAATATTTTAGAAAAGTAGTCTCTAGATGCAACTGTGAACAAGAATTTTGAAGTAGAAAACAAATTCAGATATAAGTTATCTTGACAGTGAAATGCTGTTCAAAGTGATAATACAGGGCATGTCAAAAAATAACTTTCTTTTAAATGATATAAAAGTAGGTACTATAATGAGTTGCTAAAAATAACGAGGTCAATTTTGTTTTCCTTGTTATTGTAAGTATTTGTTCTTAGAGTCTGCTTCATTAGCTATTATATTGTTGAGCCAGATTTTACTATTTGCTTTTTGTTTCTTGCTTTTGTTGGTTTTGTCAGCACCGTTATGACCAAATACTTTTCCCAAGAACACACCAAAGCAGTTAGCTCAATGCTGGTTTGAGCTAGCTTGAATGTTAGGATTACTAGTCTGATTCCCTGTCAACTGAGCTTGTTTTACTAGGTGAAATTACATACATACATACATACATACATACATACATACATATGCATGCACCCATGGATACATACATAAATACATACATACATGCATGCATAAATACATATATACACACACACACACACACATGCACACACTCATGGACATACATACATACATATATACATACATACATACTTTCCCATGCAGTTACAATACGCTTATATAAATACATACATAGCCAATCATGATATAGACAGAATATTGTGCATTTCTTGGACTTGGAATTGTTGTAAGATAGCATGTTCAAGTACAAAGTGTGGAAAGTAAAACAATACAATGAGGTTATAATGTCCCGAACATCTAATTGGGTCAATTATATATATATATATATATATATATATATATATATATATATATATATATATATATATATATATATAAGCTGTCTTCTCCAGTTGTTTTTACTTAATTGTGCTAAAAAGTTTTTATTTTCAAAATCTAATTCTGAAAAGCCTACATCCAGGTGACCCTGCACAGCTACACAGGAACAGCTGCAGAATAGTGTTGTAGTATTAATACTACATCAGTTGTAGTATTGTTACTACATCAGGTTTTGGAGATCAAAAAATTAGTGCCTGAACATAGGGTAATGTTACTACATGGGTTTGGGGGGATAGCTTTGTAGTATTAATACTACATCAGTTGTAGTATTGTTATTACATCAGGTATTGGAGATCATAAAATTGGTGCCTGAACATGGGGTAATGTTACTACATGGGTTTGGGGGGATAGCTTTGTAGTATTAATACTACATCAGTTGTAGTATTGTTACTACATCAGGTTTTGGAGATCATAAAATTATTGCCTGAACATAGGGTAATGTTACTACATGGGTTTGGGGGGGATAGCTTTGTAGTATTAATACTACATTAGTTGTAGTATTGTTACTACATCAGGTTTTGGAGATCATAAAATTAGTGCCTGAACATAGGGTAATGTTACTACAAGGGTTTGGGGGGATAGTGTTGTAGTATTAATACTACATCAGTTGTAGTATGGTTACTACATCAGGTTTTGGAGATCATACAATTATTGCCTGAACATAGGGTAATGTTACTACATGGGTTGGGGGGGGTAGCTTTGTAGTATTAATACTACATCAGTTGTAGTATTGTTACTACATCAGGTTTTGGAGATCATAAAATTAGTGCCTGAACATAGGGTAATGTTACTACATGGGTTTGGGGGGATAGCTTTGTAGTATTAATACTACATCAGTTGTAGTATTGTTACTACATCAGGTTTTGGAGATCATAAAATTAGTGCCTGAACATAGGGTAATGTTACATGGGTTTGGGGGGATAGCTTTGTAGTATTAATACTACATCAGTTGTAGTATTGTTACTATAGCCAAATTCCTTTAAAAAGGACAAGCAAGCAATTCCTTTTTTATTCTGACAGCCCATCTTTGTGGTTTAGTGAAAGATTTAATTTTCATGGCTACTTAATTTTGTGTACTGTGTAAAGTCATGGATACTGCATTTTGTGTACTGAGTATATTCACAGACATATAATTTTGTGTACTGGGTAAGGGATCCCATAGCTTTTGCAAAATAAATAGCCATAAGCTGCACACAGAGTTACAACACGCAATTTAAAACAAAATTGTGTGTCTGAGACTGCAAATGTGTATTTGTCATTAGTGAATAGGACTTATTTTACATAGGAAAATACAGTATATAAGCCACAAAACATTTACCAAATTTGGTGAACCTAGCATAAACCATGCCAGAGGTAAGAGGCTCATGTGGGTCTGAGATCACTCACATGACTAACAAAATAATTAGGGTACAAAGTTAATGTACGAGAACCTTTGATTCACATTTTGTAACTCACTTAAGGAGTGATACAATTAAAAAACAAGGTTTCAGTAGTTTTTTGTGAGGTATACAAGGGTTTAAATGATATAGTGAATCTCATAGCCCAATGTATATAGATGTGCACTTTTGTTAGAGTTAATATTAAGCATAGGAGGGTCACTACCACTGAAACACACCTCAAAATTTTGGAGATTCTACAAATAAATGACAATTCAAAAAGTAAACAAGAACCTCTTGGATGAACTGATGCTAAAATAATTTTCAGGACATCAACATAAGAGCATTTTTTCTTTTTAACCAATAAGTGTTGAGACCATTGCTGATATTCTTGAGCAATAACAAGATTTTCAAAGTAGTTACTCTGACAGCCATACTGGGCTTAAAATTATTACCAGTTTCAGTTTGGACCAATTAGACATCATCTGAAGTCTTTTGGTGAAAACCCCATGTCAACAACAAGACCATCCTTTCAGTAGGAGTACCAAGATGGTTGTCATATCAGCCATATTGGATATAAGATTGTCACCATTTTCATTTAGAACCAGCAAGATATTGTAAGAAGTCTTTTAGTGAAAACCACACATTGATATGGCTATCCATGTAAGAGAAGCAGCAATAAACAGATTTTCAAGATGGTCTTTGTGTCAAGTTTTATGTAAATCATCCAAGTATAGAACGAGTAACAAAAATAAATTTGTGCACATAGACAGATGATGGACAACTGGCCATCCCACAAGATCATGTTTTATGACTAGTGGGGCTAAAAATCAGAGGCCTTCTAAAAATCATGGAGCAAATATACATGTACATAATCATAAACAAGATCAATTAATCAACTACATATATTACTGTCATTCAACTCCACCCAACACCTAGTCTAAATCTTTGTCCAAGTGCCAAAAACCAAGAGTCAACTTTATTGGAATACACTAAATACAAACTCTGCTAAAAATTCATTTGCATATGTACTAGGATCAAAATATAGTAGATATTAGTTGGTCGGAATAATATTTCCTAGTGAAACTGGACAGCAAAAGTTTTCATATTGAATCTTCAACACCCACAACCAAGTTTTTTCCCCTCTCGGAAATGAAAAGGTGGAATGGACGGAGAAAGGAAGATTGTTAGAGCCAGATGCTTGTATCCTGATTTGAATGACAAGGTTTTGAATGGTTTTGCACCGGTCGAATGATCCAA
This sequence comes from Unio delphinus, assembly GCA_029339505.1. Taxonomy (NCBI): domain Eukaryota; kingdom Metazoa; phylum Mollusca; class Bivalvia; order Unionida; family Unionidae; genus Unio; species Unio delphinus. The sequence continues at coordinate 492,705 of JAQISU010000258.1, forward strand.
GAAAAAGCGATAATTTTGTCAGTTGTAATGGGATTTGACGACTTTACCGCAAGTAACGGATGGTTGCATAAATTTCAAGTCTGACACAATATTAAGTGTTCTGTCCTTAGTGGAGAATCAGTTAATGTTAAGAATGAATTTGTCGAAGATTGGAACAAAAGATTGAATGATATATGCAAGAGATATGACAGCAAAGGATATTTTTAATTGTGACAAAACAGTTTGTTTTTTTAGACTGTTGCCAACAAGGTCGCGTGTACGAAAAAGGGGATTCATGTAAATGCTATTCACATTTGTCACCCCCTCTATAAAGAGGGGGACTACTGTATATATGTGCTTGTATGTTTTAATGATCCAGTTTTATAAAATGTGTATAATGGAGTCTTCTGCAGGTGTAAATTCTGATTTCTGCCCATACTGAATTGCAAGTCCACTTGACACATTTTATTCCAGTGTGAAAAAATAGCGAAGTCATGCACTCCGTATCTACCTACATAAGAAAATGGTAAAGAGTTCAGTGTTATGTTTTCCATATGAAAAACGCGTTTGTCAGGGACTGACATTCTACTGGCCAAAGAGAATTTCCAGGAATTCAAGTTAAATTAAGAACCTTTCAAAATAATTTTAATTGCTGAGTATTGAAGTCATCTCTAATATTCTTCAGCAATAACAAGATTTTCAAACTAGCTGTTCATTTAGGACCAACAAGACATGAAAGGAAGTCTTCTGGTGGAAACCTCAAGATGACATGACTTACTGTTCTTTTGGAGTAATGAAGCAATTTTCAAGATGGCTGCCATGATGGCCATATTGGAAATCAGGTTGGCACCATTTACACTTAGGACAAGCAAAACATTACAAGTCTTTTGGTGAAATAACCATATCGATATGACTATAGACATCTGGAAGTAGCAACAAGATACTCCAGATGACCATTATGGTGGCCATATTAGAAGTCAGATCAGCTAACCTGACATGGTAAAGAAGTTGTTCAGTGAAAACCCAATGCCAATATGACCCTTCATTCAGGAGAAGTAGTGATAACAAGATTTTCAAGATGGTAACTGAAGCAGCCATATAAGATATCTCGGCAGCATTTTCATTCAGGCCCAACTAGATATTACAAGAAGTCATTTAGTATAAAAAAACAAACATGCCAAGATGACCATCCTTTCAGGAAGGTCAGCAACAAGATTTCAAAGATAGCCAGTGGCCTTATTGGATGTGCAAGTGACACCATTTTAATTTAGGACCAACTTGTATGTGGGATGAAGGTGTAAGGGATAAGGTTTCATGGCAATCCTGAAGTAGTTTAGGAGGCAGAGCGATAACAAGATTGTGCCAATGAATGGACTGATGACATACCATCCCATAAGTATATGGAGAAACAGTGGAGATCCATATTTTATATAGCGATCTGTGCTAAGGGCATGTGCAAGGTACACTGGAACCCAAGGTCAATTATGTCTGGTTTTCAAAGTCATTTACAAAAGTATAGACATAAAAGTTTTCATATCTGCACCATAAATGGATTTATATGTACCCAAAATTAACAGAAATGTATCAAAAACTGCAGGTCATTGTAAGAAGAAAAAGTGCAATAATTTAACAACCAATATTGCAGGAGAGTAGTAATTTGGTAAAATGTGCATCTTCAAATTATCATTCATGGAAATGAACTGAAAACTTTGACAGTAGTTGTATTCACAAGATTGAATCATGCAATACATCAAGCTGCAAGAAAAGACAGTAATTCAAGCAACTATTGCTGGAATAAAATAATTTGTTGACATGTGCGTCTTCAGATGATGACAATAATATGTATCAAGTTTCACAGTGATCCATCAGAAACTAGACTGTTTGTATTTACAAGATTAAGACATACACTGTATTGAGAAAATAAAAATGGCACTAATTTATCTATATGATCATCATTAAGTGATGCCTATAATATTTACCAAATTTCATGGCAATTCATTCAAAACCAACCAGCTGAATTAATATGTGTGTGCCAGATGGATGGATGGAAGCTTGGATGGACTAACATGAGTGTTTCAAGAAGGGGTACTTTAAGTACACCAATTTTCTGTAGTTGTTGCTTGGTTTTTCTTGTTGAATTCTCTTCATGTTCATTAGTTTTATTCGGACTTTGTTGTACGGTGCTTTGATTTTGCTTTCAAGTATCCATTGTTCCACTGCTGTTTTACCTGAAAGAGAGACCAGAGACTAATACTGCATCCCAATGCAATGAACTAGACAACAATCTTGCAGGTGTTGGGCCTGTTTTGCAGTGTTTTTACTGAGCTTGTACTCCAAACAGTGTATATACCTTGAAATTTCTCTATCTCTCTGATTCATTTGGATTCATATTTAATCAGTTTTCTTTGCAGTCTGCATGCATGAATACTAAATTCTAAATGTTACAATGTTAATAAATTACATAGGAAGAAAAATATTATTTATATTCCATTATCATTTACGAACAACTTTATTTTAAACCTGTGAAGATCAGTCAATTAGCAACAAAACTCTTGATACCAATATTCTTGAACTTAAATAATTCTGATAATTTCTTTGAAACAACTTTATGAAAAAGCATGTTTCTGTTCAGTGTTAGCAAATATATGGATACTCCATTGCTCATTCACAAAACATGTAGATGTCACACAATCAAATTTGCCTTATTATCAATAAATGCAAGGATGAGAAAATGAACTACATAGTATCATTATAAAACAGTTTGTATAAGCAGATATTGTGTACATGAACATGTAGATTCAAAGCACAACATTTTATATTCAGCCATTAGCAATTATTAAAACATTGCGTCGATCAATGCATCCTTTGAAAATGAAACAAATGAGCTGCAGCAAAATAACAACAACAAACCTGATGACCACTTTACATATGCATATACTATATGACTAGATACAATCCACAAAGTTTAGTAAACTTTTGCTGTGAGTTATTGTGCAGAAACAGTTTTCCTTCTTTCACCTTGGACTTTGCACGTATCAACAACTATTAAAGTTATTGTGCAAAAGCTGAACAGCCTTGTGGCAGCAGTATACAAATTGCTTAAAAAAATTAAAATCTAAAATATTCCTATCTGTATAAAAACATGAGATAATAACAGACCATGTCCATGGTAGATACCTTTGTGTTGATTTCATCCCACAAAGTCACATTTTACACTAGTTTGCATTACTGGGAGAAGGGCAAACAAGGAGCTTTAATAACTATGCCTCAACACTTCAAACATCAAATCAACATAAATGAAAAAGAGTTAAATTGGTCCAAATGATCTAATCCAGCAAATACAAGATCCTTCTTACATCATTTGCATCTCTTTTTCCTGAACAAAACTGAAGTAGAAAAAAAAAAAACAAGATCCAGATGACTGTACCTAGACAACTATACACCTCAATACATGACTATTTCTGAATTTGCACTAAAAGCAACCTGTTCACAGACATAGCTGTTGGGGGCACTGCTGTAATTCTGCATTAAGGAGTATTCAATACCAAGAGGAAAAAAAGTACAAAACATGTATGCAAGGTTGTACTGAACAAAATGTATACTATGTAAGAGAAGTACATGGAAGTCTGCAGCTATAAGACATATTAATCAAGTCAATGAATGAATCTTTTAAAACGTTCGTCATTTGGGCATCCCAGTGAAACCTTTGATCTGTAATAACAATTGAATATTTAAATATATTTCTTGCCTGCATACATGTAGCTGGTAAAGTTGTTACACAATGGTAGAGGATAAATCTTCATGAAACAAAATTAATTGCTACCCTTCTCCATCATTTGTTAGTCTTTTAATGCAGGTTCACTAGAAGCATAAAAACCAAGGCAATTGTGAATCCCTATGCTTTTTATAGCATATTCCATTACCCACACTATACTCACCCTCACCAGCAGTGACCCAGACATTAAAATGCAGTATCTGTCACATACATGACATGTCTTTTCCTATGATCAGATATATTCACTTTGGTCAAATGTCATTAAAAAATGTCACTATATGCAATTGCTGTATTTTTACCTGTCTCCCTCCCTTAGAGGGAGGTAGGAATGACACCCCTCTTGCTCAAAGTCATCCACACATGGGCAAGATAATTAATAAGTTGTGTGGATTTCCAAACAGCCATTAGGATGAAGGTGCAGTAACAGATGGATTGACAGACAGAGGAAAGATAATAATATGTCTATTTTTTTAATATATAAAAAGCATGGGAATAATAATTGGTATTTCTCTTAATGGGAAATAGGGATACTGAGCTTTAGTTGTTGGGAGACCCCTAAGATTTTAAGATCTATCATTAAAATCAATATAGCCATATCCTCTTGAAGTTGAAAATAGCTTTCAGAAATCACGATGATCTACATACAACCAGCAATATCCCACATTATTTGGCAGGTGAAGTTTGTAGGAATGTTGACAAAATATCCAAAGTGTGTTAAAAAAAATTTGCTCCCAAGTCATGCAAATATTCACATTATCTAGCAAATTACAGTCTGCCATAGTCATATTCTGGGGAAGCTTATCAGTCAAAGCTGAAGGCATATTTTTTTCATTTTTGTAGAAATGTAAACAAATGATAATACACTAATGATTTGAAAATGTATGGCTTGTTAACAATGCACTGTATTTTTCTTATATTTCTTGCTGAAGTTCAGACAGTCTCCTTGAATTCCATAAACTGAGCTTTTTACATATTTTCTGTGGTTACCATGCACTCTGTATTGATATTGTGGCAAACTGGTGATACTGAGACAGGGACTGATTATTTAATATTTAAAGTGGATGGCCTGGAAATGTTTTGAAAAAAATATTTCTGGGCCCAAAGTAGCTTGAAAGAAACATTCTTGCTCCGATTTCATGAAAATAGAGCTGATTATATCCATTATATTAATGGGAAAAAATCTTGAGGTAAAATACAAAAATAGTCCGACAAAAAAAAAAATTAGCACCCTCCCTCGAAAACTAAATGGTTGGTCCCTTTATGAAATCTGTTTTCTTTTAACTATTTTGTTAAAATGTGCATCACTACTAAATCTATTTTAAAAGCATATCATACCTCAAAACAGTAATTTTCAAAAATTTTGCGCAAACCTAAATTGGTCACAAATTGGACCTCCCAATCTTCAAAAACTGACACTTTGCAACCATACTGAGGACACTTCATGACAATGATTGGGAACTGCTGCCTTTAAACAACTATCCTATAATGAAAAATTCATGTCTCTATTGATCCATCTTAATTCACATTATTAGCCCATTGTTATTGCTAATGAATTTATGTTGTTTTCTACATTTCTGTTCAGCTATATGCATATTAAAAAATCTCTGAAAAGACTTAAGTAATTGAGAAATCTTAAAATTCCATGAAAATAAATTTGCTCAAGCTCATTTAATTGTAAATCAGTATTACTGTAAATGTCTGACAAGATTCATTTATGCAAGTCAAATAGAGTAAACCTTCATGTCTGTATCATTTTAATCTTTTTTCATATTTAACTTAATATCAAGAAAAACCAGATTAGGTTTAATGTTCATCTTTCTTGTCAATATTTCACTACATCATGTGGGACTTATCTTTTTGGTATGCAAGATATAGACAGCTCATTTTTCTAGTTGTTTTGGTTTCGTAATATTTAATATTGCCTAAAACAGCAATTTGCCTATCTCACTGACCCAGTTATCTGAAAATCATAGCAGTAAACCTCTCTGGAAGTGTGACAAATGTTTACTACAAGATTAACCCACACTTAAACTTGAGTAGCAACAGGTTTAAAAGTGAAAATATAGTCAAAACAATTTATTTAATCTTAAAACATACACTTGCTTGATAGGTCATATTAGATATGTCACTGAGAGGGGCACTAGCAGTGTCTGCTGAAGCAACATGTTTTGCAATCCCTGTGGGAATGGTGACCTGTTCACATGGGAGGGCACTGGTAGTAATATTTGTTGAACTGCTGAAACAGTTGTTATCATTTAGAGGGGTGGTCGAAGTGTCACTTACAGGGTACATTTCCTTTGTAGGGGTATCAGATGCAGCAGAGTTGGTGACTCTTTCAGACATACCTCCACTATCCATATATGCTTTTACAGGCAAAACACAATACAAAGATGCCCTCCACTAACTTTGCTTTACAAAGTCTCATTTTAAAGTAACTGGCACAAACAGTACTATCACTGATAAATGAACCACTCTTTATCATAATACTACCAAAAACCAATATTATAACAAGAGCATGTGACTAGTTATTAGTGGCATTTGAATTTATTCCAGATTACTACTTTTAAAACACCAATGTATTTACCATTGTCAAAACTCTGCAAATGCAATCCCACTTTGGTGATAGTCTGGCAGTGGTCTTTGGTACATACCTAAATTCAATCTGCATGATATAAGGTCATTTATGTATGATTTGCACACTCATTCTGACTGAAGGCATCACTACAACGTCTTATTCAGATAAATACAAAGATATGCCTAGATACATTTTATAACCCTATATATTTTATATATGAAACAAGTGTTTGAGAAATTGGGAACTGAAAAGTAAAATACAGTCATCCCTCGCCACTTTGCGCTTAGACTTTTGTGGCTTCACTCTATCGCGGTTTTTTAAAGGGGTGTTATTTTAACCCTTTCATCACTACATACCGGTTTTTCGGTCATGGGGAAGCAAGTCTGTAACCCTGTCTGCACCGCTTTACCGGTCTGGGGCAGTGTGCTTATTTAACGTCATAGTACCAGACTACATACGTTTTGGGATATCTCGAAGAAGTTCCTTATTTTAATATAGATATTATACTTGGATTATCTCACGAGTTAAGCTTGAATTCAACTAGAAATCTCGAGGCAAGCAGGCACATTCTAAGCGTATTTTCCAAATGGCGAATTTCTATTCAAAATGGCAGACTTTGACGCAAGATGAGAATGAAGTGTCAGATTATGAATTATCAAAATATTTATTTGTGACCTAACACAATTGATTGAAATGAGAGAAAACATCTGGAGATGCATTTGCTTTTGGGACACAGTGATGACGATAAAGATGACTTTAAAGGTTTTGAACCAGACGATGTGTGAACTCCACTTGTGTTTGTTCTTGACGAACCAAATTGATTTATTTCAGTTTTAGTAGTGAGTTGGACCCACCGAAGTGTTAGATGGCTCCAGAAAAGCTTTGGAATACTTTGAAATCATTGATTTAGACGAAATGTTTGAAATTATCATTCATGTAATGTGTTAAATAATTAATTGCTTGTACATTTTACCTGTTGAGTTACCTGTCTGCACCTGTATATTAAAAGTTTTAATATATGCATTATTGAATTATTCATACAAGTTGACTTCTATCCTTTATTTTGATAGCAAATACAGAAAGATATCTTTAAAATTGGCAAAGTTATATTCTTTCAAAGTCCACAGGTCATTCTGCTTTACATGTCCAAAGTTATTTAGAGGGTCATGAACAGGTTTTCTATGCTCTAACTACGAAATCCTACGTTGCGGAAATTCGCTTAACGCGGTAGAGTCTGGAACTGATTAACCGCGATAGTTTCTAAATATTCTATAACTTAAAAGTTTGGTTTGAACAATCCCACCCATCCTGATTTAAATGGAGGAATTTTCTTAATATTAAAGATATTTATGGAAGCAAAACAAGGTATGCCTTGCAAAACAAAATGAAAATTTTAGCGTATTCAATTTTTTGGCATGATGCATTGTAATTTGTATGAATCTTACAAATGTACATCCTAGAACAGACCTTGTGGTATGCCATATTTTTATAAAGTGTGTACCAGCATATAATGTTTTGAGTTTGAGATAATAAATTTTTATGTCCTGAAATAAAGTGTACATTCTGTATAGATCTTGAAGTGGAGAAAAAAACTTTTAAAAATGTTTCCAAATGTTAATCAATTATGCAATATTTCTATACTTACTACGTAGTATGTTGATACATGTTGATTGGTAGTTTGATGTAATGCTGTCAGAAACATAATCTGAAATGTACAAAAACTCATTTATTAAACAAAACCTATATAAAACAACTTTACACCATATATTATAACAAACTGAGTGTATTTCAACCCTAATTATTGAAATTAAATCTGGGACATACATACTTTGGGATAAAAATGAATAACACTATGTGCTCATTGACAGTATTTAAAAAGAGCACTTTGAACGACACATTATGTACTCACCCATGTTTAATAGACTATATCGATAACTTACATATTTGTGCAGAAACCACTTTTCTATTTGAGTGACGTTAACCTTTGAATTTGTGACCCCAAAATCAATAACCTTCCTTACCCCATTATGTTAAGGTATGTCATGTAGAACTAATATTACTATGAAGAAACTAATTTTCTTCTTATTGTCACTGTGACATTGATTTTGTCCTTTTGATTTGAAAATGAATAAGTGGAAGCAATACACAATGTTTGGTAAACATAGATGATGGAGATCTAAGTTACTGTTCAGAAACCATTTTTCTTGTGTTAGTCAAAATGACCATGACTTTTGGACACTGAAACCGATACAGTTATTTCTTCCTTATCCCAAACACAAGCTATCTACAGAGTCTGGTAACTGCAAAACTTGGTTAATTGTTCAGAACCATTTTCCTTCTTTAAGTCAGTAATCTTGGCATTTAAGCTTTAAAACCTGAAATCAATAGGGTTTCCTCCTACAAGCTATCCACAAAATTTGGCAACTCTTGATGATGGACAAGAAAACTTATTGTACAGAAACAAAAATTTTAACAGGTGAATTACATCATAACATTATACATTCTGCCTTATGGCAAATGTATACAATAACTTTAACCAAATCAGCTAGGCCTGTCTTAAATCTAGAATAGTTCAAACTCTCCTGTGAGTGTAATACCTTGTGAAGTACAGTGTAGCGGGCATGTGTTTATGTACATTAAACTGGCTGACATATTCAGTCTTATAGTATAAAAAAGCCTTGACAATGACAATATGATTACAAGTTTCAAGATGAAAGGTTGTGACTTCTGCTCTGTAAAGATGTTCCTACACTGAAACTGGTTGTACTGCAGTATAAATAGTTTCAACACCAGCTGAGAATAACTTTTATTAGTTATTTATATTGAAATGATATAGAAACTAGAAGATTGAACATATCTCTGAAGAATCAACTTACCACTACTTGCATCAGGAATATATGTTCTGTGTAGATCAAATGGATCATCATCAGAGACTGAAATTTCTAAAGTAATCAGCCAATTAGAAGTGATCAAAATCTTTATAATAAACATTATCTGTTTAAGCAGTTAAATGAAATTATAGAATATTTACTTGCGTGCAATATCAAATCTCATTACCAAGCTAACCATTTTATCTGAACTTCAAAGGTCTCCAATGGAACACTTTAAAAAATATTCTCACTTTTTTGGTCATCAAGATCAGCACACAAACTATCTGAAGAACCTATTTTTATAAAACAAATGACTTTGAAAAGAGGTATCCATCTCACTAGATAAATATCTTTTAAATTCTAAATTAGGGATATAATATACTGATTATCTCATGCAAAACCCACTTAAGATATACAAATACAATTTGGTAGGCATGTCTGTATGTTTCGAGATGACCAAAATAAATTTTGATGCAATGGACACGTTGGCTGTGAGATTTGGGTAGTCAGGTGCCTAGCAATTCAAAGGTCAAATTTCATTAATGGTGTAGATTAATCTCATTGGTCAGGTATTATGTATTCATTGTTTATGGTTTAGGGAATGTCAGCACAATATTGACCACTTGGTGCCTATTTAAAAATTATATAACAATAATAAAGAACTGCAAATAAAAAATTAACTTAGACCAACTTGTCCAAAAACATGTCAACAATGTCACAAGATAGACCGAGTCGGGACTGGATTAGTGAAGACACGGAACGCAACTGCGTTAATGAGATGTTTATTTTATAAACGCAATTTTAAAAATCAACATTGACACCAATATTTTACAAAATATAAGAAAAATCTATTTAAATAAATGTTCCTAACATGGAACTATGAATTTCAGTAACGTAATGACAAAAAAGAATTATATGAATGAATTTACAAATATGAATATATATAAAAGGCTCGTATAACGAGATAGATGCAAATATGAAAAAGATAATGTGTCGTCAATATGACGAGACTAGAATGAAGATATTAAATAATTAATACGTCGTCCATATGACGAGACATATGCAATCGTGAACCCTAAATTCTGAAGTTCTCGTTCATGGGACGAGATTTGTGTAGAATGAAATTATGCAGGTGTCGTTCATATAACGAGACTGCAAAGAAGATATTAAATAATTAATACGTCGTCCATATGACGAGACATATGCAATCGTGAACCCTAAATTCTGAAGTTCTCGTTCATGGAACAAGATTTGTGTAGAATACAATTATGCAGGTGTCGTTCATATAACGAGACTGCAAAGAAGATATTAAATAAATAATACGTCGTCCATATGACGAGACATATGCAATTGTGAACCTTAAATTCTGAAGTTCTCGTTCATGGAACGAGATTTGTGTAGAATGAAATTATGCAGGTGTCGTTCATATAACGAGACTGCAAAGAAGATATTAAATAAATAATACGTCGTCCATATGACGAGACTGGAATGAATAAATGTAAACTACTTGGTGAGGTATTTTGCTTCTAGCCTGGCACCCGTCTGACGTCAGGTAGTACATCCGGTTACACAGTCAAACCTAACAGTTGTGACCTTCACCTCACGCAATCATATATTAATACCATATATCTATACATCTAACGCAGCATACATAAATGCAGCATACGTAAGCACCATACACAGGCACCACACACAGGCATTACACGGTCAGCATAGACAAGCCCACACACGTAGTCACCACAACATGGCACCACACACGCAGTTACCACAACACTGCACCACTTCAGCACAAGACTTCAGCACAACACTTCTTCAGCTCTTTTAGCTGATAGATTGCTCAGTTTAAGATGGAAGCATTTCCGACAAGACTACATTGTAATGTGATTTCTGTCTTATAATTTCGTCCTTATATACCCCTAGCTGTGACAGATATGCGCAGCTAGGTACTTTAAACTGCAGGCAATTTCGCACATACAGCATGAGCTGAGTGTTCGCTCATTATGCCGAAATAACTAAAAAGCCCAAAAAATAATAAACTACCCTCGGTAAGGCTGTACGCAGTAACGAAATCAAGACTAGATTTTTTGACCACATATACATATTGAACATAGTCGTATACAATTCCGTGACAAACAATATAATCAATAAAAAGGTAATGTTAAAACTTTGTAAAAAATATATATACATTAACAGATGAAGGTAAAATGTATCAAATATTTTCAATATAGAATCAAACTGTGTTATAAAAACTGCATTCCCCCTAAAGACCATGATTTTCTCTGGTGGAACATACATTTTACACTAACATGACCATGTTGCTCATTACTATATAAAGTGACTGCCTAACTACCAAAATCCACCTAGAATGACCACTGTAGCCTAAAATAGTGTTGATTATGCTCAGTTACAAGTAGATTTAAAAAAAGGAAGACTCCCTTTTCTCTCATTGCAAACATGCGCTGTACTCTCACTTTGGAATAGGACTATTATATTTTTCAAGGCAGAACTGGTTTTAGCTTGGACAGATTACATGAAATTGATACTTAGGGGTCAAATCATAGCATACACTTGATGCCTTGTTTTCCCATTCTGCAGTGCCTCATTTTAGCCAGTGTGATTTTATGTGTGTATGATATCACCAACTTGTCTGCCTCACAATAAAGTTTTATCTTTTCTTCTTGAATATATATAACATTTTGGCACGAATATTTTCCATTATTCTTGTTGGGGAGCACGATTATAATCCCGTCATATGATTATTTTAATTTTAAAGTTTTTGCAAGAAAAGGCCGCATTAAGGACGGTTGCCTAATATAAAAATAGCAAATTATTTACCATCAAATGCAAGAAATACAATATAATGATAACTGCATATCATGATCTACCTTTCTGCCTTGGAAGAAAATTAACTGCATAACCAAAAAACAACAACCACTGATTGCAGTTTGGCCAGACTGCAAAGTGTGTTTCATTATCATAAAATGTTCTAAAATAATTGAAATGACTTTACCATGAGAGAGTTGAAAGAAAAATTGTAAATGCAACAAGAAACTAGGGCACAAAAAGTCTAAATATAGGTCACAGAGTATCAAATTCAATGTTATAAAAATACATCCATTTTAATGCCATTGGTTATTATGAAATATAATCAAGAAAATTTAAGACAAATGTTAATCATGATCAGTGTAGCATGAAATATAAGTCAGTATGACTTACTTTTATGGTGATGTTGCATTACTAACATATATTTTAGTAGAAAAATAGAACTTGAACTTCAAGTGCAAAATGTTTCCAGTAGTTGGACTAACAGATACCATCAATCTATAGGTTGGAACCTGCTTTGCGATCCGGCCAAGAACAAAAAAGTGAAGAAACTGCTGTATGGTAAATCAACTAGCTATCATTGATCAAGTTTTGTATTTACCAGTGCAGCTGCAAATATTTTTAAAATAAATATTAAAGAGAAAACAACAAAACAAAACCAAGAGATCCTTTTTGTGTAGAGTTCACCTTTTATTTAACAAAGTTAAAACATTAACAGTGAAGTTTAATCTATACTTTAATATTGAGGTTGGTATAGGTTGTGGACAGGTGATTGGTCATCAAAGTGAATGCTTATTAAAGCTTCAGCCAAGGTGACTCAACAAAAAAACAATTCCAGATGTTGAAGGAGAAAAGCTTGTTCTGTTTCTTTTTGTTGTTGTACAAATCGCTCCAATTCTTCTTTCTGTCTCTGTTTAAAATCATTGATGTGTAAAAACGGAGAACGTTGCGAAGGTTTCGTAACAAATTCTTGTGAAGTTAGGAAATCCATAATATCCCACTTTAAAATCAACCACTTCTAAAAGTAAGTTTGTGTTAACATTTGTAGTCACTGCTATTCCATTATTTTCTATCTCAACAGCATGTGCACCCCACTTCATCGTCTTCTTAGTTTCCGTCATGATTGACAACTATGTCGCATGGATTGACTGCGCACATTCGCTAGTACCTATATATATATATGTAATGTGACGTCACAGACTACTCATTTCGGATTGGACATCTGTGACTGAATTTTTTAACGCGTGTTTGGATTGATGAATAAACTCTATCCGTTTAGATCCGTTATTTCCCCTATATATAACTGTGGTTCACTACATTCGCTTCACATGTTCTCGTCACAAGATGTGGACCAATGTAGAATCCTCTACCCTTGTTTCATTAATGCTATTCCGTACTGACTTACCCATGTATGTCAGGGCATCATGGACCATTATCAGGATCACGGACACAAAGTTTTGGATCAGAAGAATTTATGTAGAGAGAAAAGGATGTTTGAAGAGAGTTCTCTACGGACCAGAAGTGAGGAGAAGTTTGAGAAAAAGAAGAAGATCCGTGAGACGACATCTGTGCTAACGATATGATGTTAAACAAAAAGACTAAAGGCCATTTTCATGACTACTCATATGCCTCGAAAAGTTATTGGCTTTCTTGCCGATAAATGTTTTTTAGTATTAAATTATTATGACAGGTCAGTCTAGTGCATACCTGTTAGGCTTTGGCCCACGATTGAGGTCAGCCACTTGTTACAGTGCTGCAACATTGGGTACCGTAACGTCAGACTTTCCCTTGTCCCTATATAGTCCCAATATACATAATATATATCTTCCTTCTTAAATTCCCCTTGTCCTGATACATTGTCAGTGTGTGCAAACAGACCACTGCCACATAGTGTCCCAGGCTGTTTTTTCTTCTTTGTTCTCATATGCCCTACGGTATCCCACTTAACTACTAACCATTGTGTGTAAACCACTACCAACGTGACATTCAAGTTCGGTTAGAAACTTAAATGTCCAACTTATATCAGTTATTATATTAATAAAATACTTAGAAAAAGTAATAAAGGTTCAAAATAAGGTAGTTAATCACGGCACTGCATACCATTGTTTTCAATAATAGAAGTCATTAGTATGAAATAAAGTCAGTCGAGATAACCTGCAAATCTACATTTAATGTCGCATGTAACTTAATTCACGGTATAAACATTTGTTGTGGTGTTCGGGGTGCTCTGGGAGTGGTAGTACCTCTGGTGGGTGGCATGTCGTGCTCCTTCGGGAGTAGCTTGCCCATCTTTGGTCCTCTCCAGGCGCTCAGCCCTCACCTGTGGCTCCAAGCAGCTGTAACATGCACAGCGGCCACACCACGGGCAACGGCTTCGACTGACTGGCTAAACCAGGTGGAAGGTAGCCGACGGGCCTCAAACTCTCGGTGACTTAGGAGCTTGCCTATCCTTGCATGTAAAGCCAGATTCGGCAGAATGGGCGGAAGAGATCAACTGAGTGATTCAACGGCCACAAAGGCGAATCTGCAAACGCTTGGTGGAGAGCGTAGGGTATGACAAGGCACGGAAGACGTCATAGCCATCCAATGCAGCCGAAGTAGTCCCCAGCCGTGACGAATCTTCATACCACTGAGTTCTAACTACCAAGGCCGAGAGAGTGAGGCTATCTCTGTGCAAAGGCTGTTTCACTTTAATCTCCTTCACGCACAGGTTGTGTTGTGCACCTATCATTCATCCTCATCATCACACTCATCGTTCTTTACCTACACCTACCCAAGTCCAACGGCGATGGGCGACTGCCGACGCAACAGGTGGAGATGACCACTGGGAGTTGTAGTCAGAGACCTGCACGTAGGCGGCCCTTGGACAAGTGGTCGTTTTGCTCTGTACCCAAGGCAGCAGACCAGTTCGGCAGCAGACCTTTTTAGGACGGCGCTGCTCACTCTGAATAGGGAGAGGCCTAGAAAAGGTGGCCTAAAAAAAGCTTGCCTTGTAAAAATCTGGTCAGCATACCGCGGCTGGCAAGATCATCCATATCTGCCGTCGAAATAATTGAAGAAAAAAACTTATTATTGGAGCACGGAACATCCGTACCCTCATGAACAAAGAGAACGTAGCAAGACCCCACAGGAGAACAGCTCTGGTTTCTAAGGAGCTATCACGCTACAATATTGTCATTGCAGCCTCGAGTGAAACCAGGTTCGCAGAAGAGGGTTCTCTTACTGAGCTAGCCAGCGGCTACACATTCTTCTGGAAAGGAAAAGCCCAAAATGAGGACAGGATCCATGGAGTCGGACTGGCTATCAAATCAAGTCTTCTGAAGCAGCTTCCGGAAATGCCTGTTGGTATCAATGAGAGGCTAATGAAATTGCTAATACCTGTAAGCCATAAACGGCATGCAACAATCATCAGTGCATACGCCCCTACCCTATCGAGTCAAGCAGAAACCATTGAACAGTTCTATACGGACCTCAGCTCTGTACTTAGCTCAGTTCCAGGTGACGACAAGATCATACTACTGGGAGACTTCAATGCCCGTGTTGGCTGCGATTATGGTCGATGGAAAGGTGTGCTTGGCAAGCACGGTGTCGGCAGAATGAACAACAACGGCCTGCTCCTACTCAGCAAATGCACAGAATTTAACCTCCTAATCACAAACTCAATGTTCAGAATGGCGAACAAACACAAGAACACCTTGATGCACCCCAGATCTCGCCAATGGCACTTAATTGACTATGTAATATTACGCCAGCGTGATGCCAAGGATGTCCAAATCACCCAGGCATGCGAGGAGCAGAATGCTGGACAGACCACAGACTTGTCAGAACTACCATACAGCTGCACATTGCCCCTCGCCACCTAAGATGTCCTAAGCTTGTACGCACAGCCCTCAACATTGTCAAACTGCAGCAGTCTTCCATACATCTGATTTCCAGAAAAGAGTATATGACAATCTGTCATCAAACAGACCGTTATGTGGAAACGCCTCTGAAAAATGTAACAAGCTCAGGGACATAATAAGAGAAACAGCTATGACAACCATGGGTTCAAAGAAGCGAATCCATTAATACTAGTTCGACGAGAACAACGCTGCCATTTAAGATCTGCTTGCCAGAAAAAAACAAAATCTTTAATGGCAGAATGACACAAACTCCATCCCCAAAAAAGATCGCTTCAAATCCTATCAAGCTGAGGCTCAGAGAGAAATCCGCAAGATGCATGACCACTGGTGGGAAAAGAAAGCAGATGAATTGCAAAGCTATGCCGACACTAACAACTCCAAAGAGCTATACAACGCCATCAAGTCAATCTTCAGCCACGCAAAGTCCAGCTATACGCCGTTGCTCGCTGAAGATGGCAGTACATTAATAAAAGACAAGAATGGCATTAAGAAAAGAGGGAAAGAGCACTTTAATCAGCTCCTAAACCTGCTCTCATCGGTCAGCCAATCTGTTCTTGACCAATTACCCCAACAGCCAACGCTCAACCAACTGGATATTGCGCCAAAGACGGAGGAATTGGGAAGGGCCATTAAACAAACAAACTGGCAAGGCACCTGGAAAGGATGGTATCCCAGCGGAGGTGTACAAGACTCTCAGTAAGCAGTTTCAGAAGGCATTCTACGACGTGCTAATCAGCATCTGGATGGAAGAAGAGATGCCAGACGACCTCCGTGATGCATCAGTTGTGACCCTCTATAAAAATAAAGGCACACGTATGGACTGCAGTAACTACAGAGGCATCTATCTGCTTTCCGTTGCTGGCAAAATACTTGCTCGCATCTTGCTCAACAGGTTTATTGCAACAGTGTCAGAAAAAAGTATTGTGTCAACCCTAGGTCTTCGGGGAAACTGGGCGGCGATTCAACTGTTGGTGAATCGAACGGTTATACAGGGTCGAGACACATGTGTGTGTTGCAATTGTAGTACAATTGAATACATTGTTGTATTTGCATAGTTACTTCAAATCACAATAGTATTTCAAGGGATTGCATGAATCTCAATAAAAGCTAGCAACTTGATTAAATACATGTATATGTTCGTGCTACTTGTCGCAATCCATACGTGCGATAGTATAGTTTGATGTTTTGATTTGTTATCGTAATTTATACTTGCGGTAATATAACTTTTTTAAAGGTTCCTTGGATCTGTGTATAGTCCAAGGAATTCCTTTGTATCTGTGTTATATTTTTGTATTAATATTTAATTTATTCATGTATTGTGAATGGTTGTGAGTGTGTAATTGTGGGTTGAACGCATGAGTTATTGTGTTGATACATCATTATTTTTCATTATTAATTTATTTCATAAATTTATATTTTCATTCTCATATTGTGTTTGTGTTGTTCATTTAATCCACCATCCTCTCGGTAACAATTCTGTTAAAAGTCCTTGATAGAGCCAACACAACAAGCATCGAAGCCAAAATAATCCAGGCCCAGCTTCGATGGACTGGCCATGTCATCTGCATGGATCAAAGCCGAATCCCAAAGCAGTTCTATGGCGAGCTAGCCCTGGGAAACAGACCAAGGCCGCCCTCACAAGAGGTACAAAGACAACCTCAAGATAATCATCAAATGGGCAGACCTTCAACCAAGCCAGCTTGAGCTCGCTGCCTCAGACAGAAAGCATTGGCGAGCCCCGACCAGAAAAGTCTGTTCAACCTTTGAGGTTGATCACCGCCAGCGTCTTGCTGCAACTCGTGAGAGTTGCCACAGAAATGTATCCCAAATACCAACAACCACTTGTATCCCATGCCCCACCCGCAACCGCATGTGTGTGTATCGCAATTCGGACTCCGGAGTCACATGCGCGTCAACCGTTGAATGAAAGTGCTCAACTTGTCTTCCTCGACTCGAGAGACTACCAAGAAGAAGAAAAACATTTGTGCACAAGAGTATTGTAAATAGAACACATTGTGAGGTGTTTTAAAATCTGGTTTATAAATGTAGTAAACTAATATTTAATAATGCTTAAATAAAAAAAAGAGTGTTTTGAAGAAGGAAAGAAACATAACAGCTGCCTCTCCAGGCGCTCAAAACTAAGCAGCTAGTGTTAGGACTGGTCGGCCTCGTGTCAGGATAATGTGACTGGGTATGATCAGCACCGGTGCAAGGCATTTTGGCGCCCTAGGCGAGATCAAATATCTGGCGCCTCCCTTCCACTCACGCCCTCCCCCACATGCCCGTCATGAAATAAACCCTTAGCCCAACGCCCTAGGCGATTGCCTAGAGTGCCTAGCAGAAGCGCCGGCCCTGGGTATGATATGATTCATGTCAGTGGCATTATCCCCCATTGCTTGGCATCACTATAAATTGGCATACTGCAGACGTCGTAGCGATAAGACTGAAAAATTGGTAAAGCCACGTTAAAAATCCATATCGCACTCTCTCTCGCACACACACACACACACACACTTTATTTATATCGTTTTAAATTATTCTATTTTATTATTCTTCACACTTTAATAAGCCGGACATATTTTATAATGTATCATAGATACATAGATTATTCTAGGTCCAGCATGCATTGTACTCCAGCTCAATAATTTCTGGTTATAGAATTCATTATTTTAAAATTGCAGACTGAATCACAATCGTGTCGTTGTTTTAAACAATTGTTATCATTACTGTCCCCGAGATCCCGTTACCACAATAATATAGATGCTATTAAGAACGGACATTTTGGGTTACAGTGATGACCACGTAACTTCCAGCACCACAGTGTATACTAATCTGGATAAAGTTTCAATGGTACCTAAACAAAACTTAAGTAACTCTGGCCATTTCTACAACTCCTGTCCTTGCCCAATTACATCTTTACTTTTATTGTTCTGCGATGGAATGAATGGATCTGCACATTTATACTTGCAGTACAAGCTCCATTCATTAATAGAGCATTACAAATAACAAACTAAATGGAAAACTATCACGATGAAATTATACACGATATGATTATACGAAACATTTCCAATTATAAAGGAAAATAATGATGTTGTAGAACTTTGGCATATAAACGAAAAATACACATAATTAGTATTGAATAGGAATATATTTCATGAATGATGCAACAGGTATACAGAACAATACATTATAATACTTCGATACATGTGAAAGTGCATCTGCAATCAAATGTTCCATGCCTTTCATGTGCCTAACATTTATGTTATATGCTTGTGACACCAGAATCTTAATTTGTATTCTTGT
This sequence comes from Unio delphinus, assembly GCA_029339505.1. NCBI lineage: Eukaryota > Metazoa > Mollusca > Bivalvia > Unionida > Unionidae > Unio > Unio delphinus. Next base: position 511,932 of record JAQISU010000258.1, read on the forward strand.
TTTTCAGTTTATTAATAAATGTAATTGGGGAATTTAATTATTAATACATCAAGAATTGAAGATGTTTCACCAAAATCAACTTCATTGTTTTAAAAGGCCAACATTAACGCCAGCCATACATTCTCAGTTGTGAAATAATTTATCTTGTAGTTCATTTTATGTTTAAAGTTGCACACTAAATGGTTACAAATCATCGTTGCCTTTCTGTATCTTTATTCATGCAAACCATACATTACCTTCATCTGTAGACATTTTAAATGATTTGCTGAAATTTGAATCTAGAAGAACTGATGCACTTTTGAGTATGGCCATTACGTATTACAAGTCTCCTGAGATTTGTCAGAAAAATAAAAATTGCAATCCTTAGAAAATTAGTAAAGGGTGCAGCAATTACAGACAATTGTACAATTTTCGATAATATCTATCCATAACAAAAAAATCTCATCAGTTGCGTCTTATATTCGTATTTTTGAGATAACCTGGAACCTCTATAGATTGTATTTGACCGTGTCCCACAATATGAAAATTTAATACAAGCAAAGGAGATACACTCCATTCAAGAAGAAATGACAGAAATTACATTATTTTACGATAAGGAAGATACTCCTAACCTATTTCCAATACACACTAATGACAACATACCTAGCAGCATTTCTTCAGAACTACCGGATCTCGCCCAGTATCAGCGCGAATGCCCAAATTTTAAGGACATGTATGTTTACTTAGAACAAGGAATATTACCAGAAAACATTCGTCGCGCAACAGCTATTCCATATGAAGCAAGCCAATATGAACTAATCAATGGTGTCTTGCATCATTTTTTCCAGCCTCGTACAAAACACAAAACTTCTCCAGATCAACTCATAAAACAAGTTGCTTTACCCACAAATTTGAGACTCGATGTCCTTCTATCTTATCACGATTCAAAAGCAGGAGGTTGTCATTTAGGTGTTCAAAGAACATATCAAGCTATCAAACAGAAATACTATTGGCCTAAAATGTATCAAAATGTGTATGACTACATTACATCATACTCTAAATGTCAGCTTATTAAACGGGACACAAATGCACGAAAAGCCCCATTGCACCCATTGCCCCCAGAAGACGTATTCTGTAGGTGGCACATGGACATTAGTACATTGTATTGGTGTCAGTTTGTCGCATTGGTGTGAAGCCTTTCCATTACGTTCTCAAACAGCAACAGAAATCGCTAGTGTTTTGTACCATGAGATTCACACGTTATGGTGCACCGCGAACACTTGTAATAAAGGCATCATTATATGAAATGATAAACAGAATAAAATTCACAATAAAACGAAATATAAATTTAACACTCACCCCTTTGGCTGGAGAAAGAATGACGAGCTATCTCTCCTTTTATAAGATACTTTTGGACTCGTAATCTTGGACTCGTAATCTTATCAGAATTATTCTGCCTTGTATATCCTCAAATAGGTGAGCAGGAATTCACGGCAAAATTCCCGTGCACCCCGTGATTCTAGTCTTCCTGACTTCAACTGATTTGTAGTCAGGCACATGCAAATCGCTACAAGTCACTTACCTTGAAAAACACTTATTCAACCCAGGTAACGCACATGCACGACGAAACCAAAAAAAAAAAAAAATGGTGAGATTAGTTTGTAATTCAAGAAGAAATAAATTCAGTTTTCGCCTAATTATGTGACAACCACCATACCAAGGAATGCAACCAGGAAGGATTATCCCTATTTATCGACATTGAAGAAAATGCTCATACTAAAATGTATGGACAATAATCAACTACATGAAGATCTTGCTTACAATAGAGCTAACATAGAAAAAGCCTACATGATAACCAGGAATCCAACGTAGCAAGAGAAAATGTAAAACCACACCGCCATTACTAGTTAGAATAAGCCATACACAAGGCCGGACACTTAAAACAAACAACAAATGAATAATATATGTTCATACGTAGCACTGTCTGCTCAAGACTCTTCTTTCTACTGTACTGTCTCATGCAACTGTAAATGTTAAAATGACCCCAAAAAAACTCAAGCGGTACATACCATGTAAATGTTACTGAATCTGCTCAGTATCCCCTATGTCACAGGATAAGCCGGGTCGGGACTGGATTAGTGAAAACACTGAAAGCAAATGCGTTAATAAGATGTTTATTTATAAAAGCAATTTAAATATAATCAATTCTGACACCATTATAAACGAAATACAAGGAAAATTAAAATGTTCCTAACAAGGAACTATCAATAACAAGTAACGTAATGACAAAAAAACCTAAAAGGATGAATTCAACGAAAGTTATTTGAAACTGACGAGAATATCGTCTCATCTCCAAATACAAATACACTTATGAATTTACAAATATATAAAGAGAGCTCGTATAACAAGACAGATGTAAATGCCTGTAATTTAGTTATATCGTTCATATAACGAGTTACTAATGCAAAGGCAAGTATGTAATGATTGTATCGTTCATGTAACGAGATTGAGATGAAGTTGTGAAGTTATCGTTCATGTAACGAGACTGATGTAAATATGAAATTAAGAATGTGTCGTTCATATAACGAGACTGATGCAACTATGAAATTATGAACGAAACGTTCATATAACGAGACTGCAATGAAAAGGTGAGATTACGAGTAGTTTAGATAACGAAACTGATACATGGATTACTTGCTGAGATGGTAATAGCAAATAATATGAAACACGTATACTACACTATCATGGCGTCCCTTTGACGTCGAAAATGCATATCCGGTTCCACCCGCTCTAGTCAATGGTGGTAGAGTCACCACGCATGGTCCACTCCCCTGTCTGTTTGAAAGATCCCTCGAAAGCCTTTTACATTCAACACAGAGACGATGTTCGCGAAGCCTTGGTCCCTCGATTTGAGAACACCAGTACACTTTTCCGAACCATCGTCACCAAAACACAGCGTATACGTCAAAATAACCTAACACATGTGACCTTCACATCACCCAATTATATATAATACCTATATATAACGAAGCATACACAAAGGCAGCTTACACAAAAACAAACATACACAAGGTACCCTACACGGCACCACACACGGGCAGCATAGACAAACCCCGCACACGTTCACTACAACATGGCACCACACCACGGGCAGCATAGACAAGCCCCACGATCACTCACGGACCCCACGGTCACCCCAACATGGCACCGCACACGGGCACCACCATACAACACGGTCAGCTCCGGACCACAGTCACCCACGATCACCCCACGGTCACTACAACATGGCACCGTACCCGGGCGCCCACAGACCCCAGTCACCACACGGACCACATCAGCTAAAAATAAACACAACCAAACCGTGTAATACATTTGACGCGGTAAAGTACTTTTACATTCATATATGATGCGCATGCGCGCACATGACATAGTTATTCATGTACTTTAGACGTTCAAGGCATGCTGTGTATAATTAAAGTTCTGTTCAGTTACAAAACAAACTACCTTGAAACAGACTATAGTATTACTAATATAATGGCGCTGCATAACCTAGCTATTTATTCTGCAGAATTTAGAATAAATACTAAAACATCTACTATGTCAAACAATTATGTCATAATACAAATAGCAATAAGAACATAATCTTAAATCTACTTTACCTCTTTAGCTGAAAGTTTGCTCCTTTAAGGATAGAAGCTTTTTCGACAAGACTGGATCGTAATGTGACATCTGCTTAGAATTTTGTATATATATATACCCCTAGCTGTGACCAATATGCGCAGCTAGGTACGTTTAAACTGCAGGCAATTCGCACATGCAGCATGAGCTGAGTTTTCACTCACCATTTCAAAATAACTAAAAGCCAATAATGAATAAACCACCCTCGGTAAGGCAATACGCAGTAGCGAAATAAGAGTATATTTTTGACCACATACAGTATACATATTGATACCAGTCATACACATTTCCGTGACACCCTACAAGCACTATCACATAATACAATGAGCTCTATGGTAGGTTTCACTGCAGCATCCAATTGTTATTTAAATAACTTGTCCTTCCGGTTTAGTTCCAACTAAACAAAGTAAGTGCAAACAATTTAAGGGAATACATAACTTTCAAGTTAATTTTCTAATGTCAACAATCCGTACGACAATAATAATTTACAAAACATCACGTATAACTCCTGGTTTTTATTATATGGTAATTTCAAATAAATAAATATAGACAAATTAATAACAAATAGTTAGATTTAAGTTCAAATATTAAAGTAGTAAACACAATCGTTCATTTTTATAGTGATATTACATGGCTGTGATGTAATTATTATTGCAATATACTTAGAAAAGTGTGTAAGCAATAAATACAAATTTCCAAAAATTAAATTGTCTTGCTGTTTTGAACCTCCGAGTGAAACTTCTTACATCAAGAGCATTCTATATCAGCATCTGCCTCCGTTTGCATATGTCCTTTTGTGTGTTTTGTCTGTTCTTGTTTCTTCTGTATTTCTGTCACAAATTTGATAAGGGATCCGATCATGCGAACTATGCAATCGTCTAGGGCGTTGGGCTAAGGGTTTATTTCATGATGGAAGGATGGGGAAGACGTGAGTGGAAGGGGGCGCCAGATATCTGATCTCGCCTAGGGCACCAAAATGCCTTGCACCGGCGATGGATCAGATTATGAATAATTGTAAACAAGTATGGAATAAATAGACCAATAACCAGTTTCAAATTGCGCATGCGTACACTGTTACGCAAGAGCTGTTGTTCTTGAATTGCGAATAAAAATGGCGTTAATGTGTGCTGTGAAGATTTAACTGGAGGAAGTCAAGTCATATTTGATTATGGAAATAAACAAAAATAATTTTAAAAATGTGTTTCCAGTTGGCGGAATGTCCCTGTTTCTCATTGCCAACCCTCGACTTGTCTCCCAGTGGTACAACATTTGTTTTAAAACCAAATCACTTTGCCAATATTGATTTGTGTATATATAGTCTAACCATATATCCCATTTGTTTGTACCCCCTACGGATTCCAATAGTGAAAACGTTTAATGTGATAAAAAAGTTATTGTTTTCGTTTAGAACTAATTGCAAGATCACAAGATAATCTCTTGTTTACTGGTATTTTATACAGAGCCTTGAAAAGTAACTCGCTCATCCGGGCTCTACTAACAAATTACAGCGGTGTTGAAACTGTTTATCGGTATATTTTGTGTATGTTCGTACCAACAAAACTGATCACACACTTTCTATAACCTAACGTCATACACCTACACGTAATAGTCTATCCTGTTTATAAACACAGAAATAGTTTTTGAAGAACGTAATTAGACCAATCGCGTGCTAGGTGTCAGAACAGTGATGAATATGCCAAATCACATCAGTCTAGAAACACATAATTCTTACAATCATGACATCGTGATTTTAAATATTGAGCTTCCACTTTGATTACACAATGTCCATCAGGGTAAAATATAAACATCATGGTACAATTGTTTAAATTCCATACATGGGCTTCCTTGGGGCATTATTAATCAGATAATAAAGTCAACTGAATCATTGATTTATAATTTCTAACGTTAATGGCCAGAATGGCAATAATACTGGCATCCCCTGCACATTTCATGCTTTACAAACTTTCCAAACAAACAAACGGGTTGGTATAGTCCGATTATAATTTAACCGGTTTTGCCCAGTACTTTGAAATGCCAGAAATATTATTTGATTTATAAATAATGTTTATAAATCATTGTGGAAAACCTGCTAAACCTAATTTTAAAATCAGTGAAATAGAAATAACACATCACAACCTTTATTCGGTCAAAAACAATATTTTATTTCTGAACCCATTTTTAAAAAAAATACTAATTTGTGTCTAAATAGTTTTTCATACTAGTATATAGAACATAATTAAAAATTACTTTCGCACATCATGAAGTTTTTGTTTTTATTTAGAACTAATTGCAAGATAACAAGATAATCTATTGTTTACTGGTATTTGAAGAACGTAATCAGATAGCTCGAGTGACAGAACAGTGATGAACATGCCAAATCACATTTAGTCAGTCTAGAAACGCATACATTCTTACAGCCATGAATCGTGATTTTAAATATTGAGATTCCACTTCGAATACACAATGTCCTTTAGGGTAAAATATAAACAGCATGGTAGAATTGTTCGAATTCCAAGCTTCCTTAGGGCATTATTGTTGATAGCAATACGCCAGTTCCACCGATAACAGGAGATGCCGAATATAATATTATATCAACGACAACGATATATATATTTTTACTTTGGCTATATACACTCATTAACTATAAGTTTTTAGTTAAGCTATTCACGCACTTGATTGTATCGGTACTCTTGCACCTTAATTGGGCAGCTCATTATCTAAGTAGGTGGTGGTTTAGCGATTAATTCAAGACCACAAGTCTTCTTTCTTCATGTTCCACTTCAAAATATTATTTAGTCATTGTATTCTAGTAATGGTAAGACAGATCCAGAAGATTTTGTTTGTGGATAGGGCCGTGGTATTGTAGTAGATATTGTAAATACAATAACACTTAGTACTGAGAACCTGTATATACTCGTAACCTCAGAGAGGAGTTTAAAAGTTATTAGGCGGTGACCACAATACTGATCCAGACGTTACCGTATATACTACGTTGTCGGTGATCTATGCAAATGATTTTAATGTCGATAACCCTTGGACTTCCAAAAGGCTCGTTAATGTTTCTGTTTATGTTTCTAAGAAAACTTAATAATGTTTTTATGTGGGCAGTATAATAAGATCTAAGATTGATTACTTCATTATTGAAAGTCGTTAAAGAGTTCATCATTGGGAAGTCTCTGTGATCGATGTATTTCTTCGTTACAACGTAATTGTTTGTTGCGTGTGCTCCATGACCAGTAATTTTATTATTATTCATATTGAGAGAACCAGTCATTGTATCACCGGATCCTTGTACTCGATTGCGAATATTATTTGATATCGCTGACATAACAAAACCAGGCTTAATGTTTCCATTACTATCAAACACAGATATGCTGTTTTCGGTTACTCCATTAATTCTGATAATATCTTGTAATGAAAGATCACATGCTTTTACACTTCCTTGCTTATCTTGAATTACAACCATTTCCTTTTGATCTACATTTGCAAGATTTAGTAACTCGGAAATTTCATCACTAATGATTGTATTTACATTTTCGTGTGATATTCCGTTAGTTGTGTGTTTCCATTTTAGAAAATCTTCCGTAAATATCAACCATTATACATTAAGGTCTATTTGAAACGATATATCGTGCTTGACTTTATAAGATGGTTTGGTTGATTTTGATACAGCGTTACGTTCAGCAATTACTTCACCATCACATATTGGCGGATCAGTTACTGTCTATGTTGATAATGTTCAATACAAAATCAGAGTTTGATGTCTGCCGACATATTTTAAAAACTCCTTTAGTTGGGCCAGTTCATACGAATCAAAATGAACAATTCCACGTGGATCAATTGCGTAAGCGGCCCAATGGATACCTGGACTAGAACGTTTGTCAAGATTAATGATACCGGTTTCAGCATTACTTGGTTGTTTTGGTAATTGTTTGCGCACAGAAACACCTATATAACTATGTCAGCATCATTAAGTAAATCAAAATTAAACATTGGGAGTATCAACAAAGCGGCCAGAGAAGTCTCAGACTTTTCCAATGTTGATGAGTTCCTGGTAATCGTAGTCTTTTTCTTCTTTTCTTAAAAAATCCCTTTCCCGTTTTTTTATCAACAGTCATTTTACTAAGACCTCAGTCAGCACCGCTTAAAACTCCAAATGTAGCTGGTTTTGTCCGAGTTTTAAATTAATACTGACATTTTTATCATTTTTTACTTACATAGAACTTTTTCGGGACTATTTTGGATTGACTTCATAATAACGTAAGCTCCTCTCACATTTTCATTTGTATCTTTGATCATGAAATTATTTGTGAAGTTTACAAAAACTTGCTTGGTTTGCTTGTTTCTGTTACCAAGTCTATTATCATAGAGGCGTAACAACGGATGAACACGAAATTTTGATATACTTCTTTCGAAAGTGAAGGTATTAATACTAACTTTAGTAAAGAAATATAAAAATACCATTCACTCTATTCTAATTGTTCATTGAAGTTAATCATCTTGTTAACAAACCCAATTAATCAGTGCAAAATTAACGATTATACGTGTCCCACAAATTCCTTCCTATTGAATGAATTTGACACACGTTGTACGTAAGAATCTAATTTAATATTGTTTAGTTCGGATTCAGTATATTCTGACTATGTCAATCGTAAAAGATCATATCAACTGATGCTGAACTGGTTTTGTGGGTTTTCTGCACAAGAGAGACTAGCGCATTTGGTGAAGGAAGAAACCATGAAAACACTGTGAAAAGACACAGAACCACGGGAAGATATGGCAAGATATTTATCAAACAAATTGACTAAAATCAGCATAAAAATAAATGTTATAAATATACACATAATATTATAAGATGTATCACTCTGAATAATAATATATTGTTTTAATCCAATCAAAGTCATTACAGATATGCACATAATTCGGAAAATATTCTCTATCACACCTACGCATAATATTTTCTCGCCCCAGTTCATTTGCCTGCTCAGGTTTAAACAAAACATCTGTATTGCCATATTTGTTAATAGTTATGTCAACACTACAATGCTCTGCCCCGACTGAGGGTAGTATAAATATTGTTCTAATGTCATTTTCAAGTACCTATTTGTTGTGTATAAAACCCTCACATGTTGATACAATATGTAATATATCCCATCGATTAACTCGTTATCAGTCGTTAAGATTTTACTTTGAGATGCATTGATAAAACTTTGTCTTAATCAAAAAGGTATCCGCTTTGTTCAGGAAGTTTTAAATGAATCCTTTAATCACGGATAATGATTTCGTACAATAAACGAATTAATGGGTTCTTGTACAATCAAATATCCAGGAGGTGCTTGCGGGAGTAAATTTATGTAGAACATATCCATGATGAGCTTGATTTGATTCTTCAAGACTTGCATGAAATATGACGACATCCACCGTATGGATAATTGTCATGTTTGAGAATAACTGCTGGTCAGTTTATTTTTATCCATGACTCGATGAATGACGGTGTTGCATTAATGACGATATGTTGTTGTAATGCTAGCGATGACGAAATTATTATTTTCTAAATCAGACGTTGTCCTTAACTGGTTATTTTTGCAATATCTCATAATATTTCATAACTCAGACCTGATGATATCGCTGTAGATAATTTAGAGTATTCTAGAGTCACTGTATGCAACTGTATTATATACAGTAATGCCTCGAACATTTGCGATTATGGATTCTCGAATTCACGGATTCGCAAAAGTTTCATTGGAACCTAAGTAATTTGCATCCGCGATTTTTTCACAGATCTACGAAATATTTCCAATTTGTTACTTGGTTTTACCGTATTGTGAGTGCAAAAGAAAATGGCAGGAAATGAATTAGTATAGCAGCTATATTAGTATACCGTACTGTAAATGTGCTAGTGTGGCAAATATCCATTTAGTCCCGAGTTTCCTCTGACTCTTGCTGGCCCATTTTTGATATTTAGACATTTATGTTGGGGTGTAGGATCAGAGCACATTCCTTATCGAAAAGTTAGAATTCGCCGACACCATTTGTCGGCATGGAATAGCCGCTTTCTTGCCAGCCCAGCAAACTTGAACGATCTTCATCGATATATACCTGCATGAAATCAATAGGAATACGATTTATTTTCTCAATAATCGTGATAATAGCATTTGTTACGCCTTTAATCTGCTGATAGACGAGACGAAACAAGATCGTCCCTGAAATTTGACCCGATCTAGTCATTTGCATTTTTAGTCACGTGCCTACACAACTCTCTCAACCTACATGTTAACGACTACAAAGGTCAGACAGTCACGTAATATCAACAATACGCCATTTCTAGTGTTCTGTAGGAAATCAAATCCAACATAAAAATAAACGTCAGGTAAAATATTGTTTTTGCTCAATGAAGAGGTAAATCATATTACTATCGATTTCATGCAGGTATTTATCGATAAAAGATCGTTCAAGTTTGCTGGGCCGACAAGGAAACGGCTACCTCAAATGTCCAAATATCAACATTTGGGTGGCAAGGGTCAGAGGAACAATACCCATTAGGCGATACTGTACTCTATTTTTTACGCCAACCATTTATTTCTTTTTTAAGGGGAATGCATTGAACTAACTTTTAAATTAACTTAAAGTGCGTTGGGAGCATTATTTGGGTCATATTTAGGGTGTGAACTCTAGAAATAAGCATTTATTAGCATTTTTAGTGATTCGTACCATTAATTCGCGATTCCTCCTGATCCGCGATGGGTTATGGAACCTAACCTCGCGAATGTTCGAGGTATTACTCTACCCGTCATTTAATTCGCTACGTGTAGATATTTTTGTCAATGATATTAAGAACACCAGTAATTGTTGTAGCAACTGAAACACAAATTGTTACAACATATACTGCCATCGCAAGCGATGGTGCTATTGCTGATAGCTATACGCCAGTTTCAGCGACAACATGAGACGCCGAATATACAATTATATCAACGACAGCTATACTTTTTTACATTTGCTGTATATACTCATTAATTATATTTGTTTTGTTTTACTATTCACGAACTGGATTGTATCAGTACTATTGCACCTTAATTGGGCAGTTCATTATCTAAGTAGGTGGTGGTTTAGCGATTAATTCAAGACCACAAGTCTTCTTTCTTCATTTTCCACTTCAAATGTGATTTAGTCATTTTATTCTAGTAATACTAAGACAGATCCAGAAGATTTTGTTTGTGGATAACGCCGTGGTATTGTAGTAGATATTGTAAATACAACAACACTTAGTACTGAGAACCTGTATATACCCGTAACCTCAGAGAGGAGTTTAAAAGTTATTAGGCGGTGGCCACGATACTGATCCAGACGCTACCATATATACGTTGTCGGTGAGTTTTTATGTAAATAAAATTTAATGTTGATAACCCTTAGACTTTCAAAGAGCTCGTTAATGTTTCTGTTTACGTTTCTATGAAAACTTAATAGGTGTTTGTGTGGGCAGTATAATAAGATCTAAGATTGATTACTTCATTATTGATTGTCTTTAAAGATTTCATCCTTGTGAAGTCTCTCATCGACGTATTTCTTCGTTAGAGCGTAATTGTTTGTTGCTGGTGCTCCACGACTAGTAATTTTATTATTATTCATATTGAGAACCAGTCATTATATCACCGAATACTTGTACTCAATTGCGAATATTATCTGATATCGTTGACATAACAACACCAGGCTTAATGTTTCCACTACTATCAAAACACCGATATGCTGTTTTCGGTTACTCCATTAATTCTGATATTATCTTGTAATGAAAGATTACATGCTTTTACTCTTCCTTGCTTATTTTCAAATACATCCATTGCATTTGCAAGATTTAGTAACTCGGAAATGTTATCACTAATGATGGTATTTACATTTTCGTGTGATATTCCATCAGTTGTGTGTTTCTTTTTAGACATTCTTCTGTAAATATCAACTATTATACCTTAAGGTCTATTTGAAACAACATACTCGTGCGTGGCTTTATAAGATGGTTTGGTTGATTTTGATACAGCGTTACGGTCAGCAATTGTTTCACCGTCACATATTGGCGGATCAGTTACTGTCTGCGTTGACAATGTTGAATACCAGATCAGAATTTGATGTCTGCCGACATATTTTAAAAACTCTTGGTTAAGCCAGTCCATACGAATCAAAATAACAATTCCACGTGGATCAATTGCGTAAGCGGCCCAATAAATACCTGGACTAGAACTTTTGTCAAGATTAATGATAATAAGCATAATTTGGTTGTTTTTTTTAATTGATTGCGCACAGGAACACCTCTATCGTTCTGTCAGCATTATTAAATAAATCAAAATTAACCATTTAAGTATCAACAAAGCGGCCAAAGAAGTCTCAGTCTTTTTCCACGTCGATGTGTTCCTGGTAATCGTGGTCTTTTTCCTCATTTTTTAAAATCCTTTTCCTGTTATTTTCTCAACAGTCGTTTTACCAAGACCTCTGGCAGCACCGCTAAAATCTCCAAACGCAGCTGGTTTTGTCCGAGTTTTAAAATTAATACCAACATTTTTATCCTTTTTACTTACATAGAACTTTTTCAGGACTATTTTGGATTGACTTCATAATAGCGTATGCTACTCTAACATTTTCATTCGTATCTTTGATAATGAAATTATTTGTTAAGTTTTTAATAAACTTGCTGGTTTTGCTTGTTTCGTTTAACAACCTTATTACAGAAGAGACATAACAATGGACGAACACGAATTTCTGATATACATCTTTCGAAAGTGAAGGTATTAATACTAACTTTAGTAAAGAAATATAACAATACCATTTACTATATTCTAACTATTCACTGAAGTTAATCATCTTGTTATCTTCTTAACAAACCCGATTGATAAATAAGTGCCAAATTAATATGATTATATGTGGCACATAAATTCCTTGCTATTGAATAAATGTGGCACACAATATACGTAAGAATCTAATTTAATATCGTTTAGTTCGGATTCAGTATATTCTATGTTAATAATAAAAAATAATATCAACCGATGCTGAACTGGTTTTGTGGGTTATTCAGCACAAAACTAGCGCATTTGGTGAAGGAAGACACCATGAAAACACTGTGAAAGGCACAGAATCACGGGAAGATATGGCATGTTTTCTCGCATGACCAAGTAGGCAGAGGTGAAACATGAACCTATGGGGACAGATGTGAGATGTCAGTGATCTGTATTTGTAAGCATCATAGATCCATAAACCAACCGGAATCCTCCAAAAGCTGCAGATATTTCATCACGTATGGCATAATACACTATGCATTGCTATAATGTTTTTTATTAATTAGCTTAAAATATGAATATTTTGGTGAGATCATTAATGTTTATTTTAATCCCCAATGCTGCCGTGTATCATAAAGTTCAACCTTATCCTGAACTAAGCTAATTTGAAAGGATCGAAATGATTTGTTTAAGAAAATGCTATCCATTATAAACCGTTCTTAGGAATATTAAATATTTTAGGTTTAAACAATGTTCAAATATTTAGTTTAGAATTACGTGAAGTTGCTTGTAATTACATTCTTTTTGAGTGCTCGAATGAAAGTAATGTGATATGTTTGTCGAATTCCGTTAATGACTATAACAACAATGCACATACAACGATTTGAGAGGTAATGAAGTGAACAGAGGACGCTTTAACCGGACAAACGAAGACAAATTGTGCATTAATAAAATAAAATAAGATTTTAGTGAATACTGGTGATCAGCTGGGCCACTGCATTGCTTTTTAGCGTGAACTTGTGCGGAAGACAATCCAACATATCATGATGTTAGTTTCATATATTTACAGCAGTAACGTCACTAAATCTTGCGTTCCATTTTTCGGCTGAAATCGGTTCATCAATAGTTGTCGCCGCACATAAATTGATTTGAGAGGTAAGGAAGTGAACGGAGGACGCTTTAAGCGGACAAACGAAGACAAATTCGGCTGAAATCGGTTCATCAATAGTTGTCGCTGCTCAATATCAGATGAATTCTTACACATCTGGAAAATAGTTAGGTTTAATTTAGTCCAAGTGGGAAATTGCATGGCACATACTGTGATGAAAGTCTATCTAGTTTTAATGGAACCCAGCAACATTTATGTCTAATACATTTTATGATTCAACAGTATTCAGATGATTTTGGCATATTGGACTTTTTTCACGTAACAGTGGCATTGGGATTTAAAGTCACATGCTAGTAAACAATGTCTTTACTGCACTTGTAAATAACCCACGTTTGATGCCACCATAATTCTTTGTCCATCACTTCTTCCACTGGAACAGATGGCTGTTGCAACGAAATGAAACCTGTAAAGGACTTTAGATTATCATCTTTATCAGATTTGTTTTGTGCATGAATCATTTTGGATTATTTTCATTCTTTATGTACCAGAGTACTTCCTTTGTTATACTGTCTTTCTCTTTATTGCAATAAGAGATACAGTATAATACTTAATCTCCATACCTGTCAGACTACAGATACAGAATAACTCGTCTCCCAGTGTGTAAAACAATGAGACTCACTTCACCTTTCTTCACTGAATGTCAACTTCTGAGCATGCACGCCACTACAACTAATCATCCGAGGTATTGCGTTCAAAGAGAAAGTAAAACTATACCCGAAAACTGGCATGTAGATACAAGTTTTAATGCATTGTTACAATATACATACATAGAGAAAAAATATAATTTTCAGATACTTCCAAAAGGATCCCAAACAGTGAATGCAGTCATGTTCCGCTTCATAATAAATATTGAATTATACCGCATTATACCGCATTGTGCCATAAATACAAATACTATATTACCTATACTTTCCTTTAGTTTGGAAAATCTTAATATATTAACATCTTAATATATTGACACATGTGTCAAGACCATTTAGCAGCGGCCTTAACAAACGCATGGCCCGATTTTAATTATTTCGGATATTTACAAGCAAGAAGTTTTATATTATATGGAATTTAAAATTATTTCATTTTAATTAGTATTATTATTATTGGTATTCTCATCAACTTTATTAAACATCATCTAATGTGATATAGTAACTTAATTTCTTAAATATTAACAATATTAACATCTTATTTTAAATAGATATTTTGTTCTTTTTATTTGAAATTTCAGATTTTTAATTTTGCTTTCTAAGCTGGTTTTTACAAGTGATGCTCTTTCCTTTTGAACTTGTTCTTCTTTTCTGGGGTGTGTGTGTGGTGGTGTATGGTCGAGTGGTAAATAAGACAAAAAGCGAAACAACAACAATTGTGCAACATATTGACAAGTTTTATGTTAATTTAGTTGGTTTAAATTAGTTAAAAGGAATATATTGTCTTGTGATCTTTAAAAATTTCTTGTTTGTCAGGCAAAATTATGATATGGATTAATACCTAAGCTATATATATATATATATATATATATATATATATATATATATATACAAGATGGTAGATCTCATGATTCACGTGATATTATACTGCTGAAACTGAAACAGCTGGTTTGTTTGTTTATAGATTATTTTGAAATACAAAGAATATTTCATTCATTGGAATTATAATCATAATGCTTGAATATTCATTCAAAGGATATTTGGATAAACCTCTGTTTGGGATTACTGTGAATTCATTCAAATGCATTTGGATTCATAGCTGTATTGGATTAGTGTGATATCATTTAAAAACAGTGACATTATTTGGAATACCTCTCAAATGTATTCGGATTGCATGACACAATTGGAATTAATAAAAATTTTAGAATTTGGGGAATGTATTCATCCTACATTATTGATGTTCTGGCTGTACTGATGGCTAGAGGTATTTAAATTTAACACCAACAATATAATGTGATGAGTTGAATAATGAATAAACAATACCGATTCCCTCTGAAAAGTTACAAACATAACAAAACTGGTCAGGGATAGGTGATTAGATCACTTCAGCAGATTGGAGATTAAGTCTCTTTCCTCTATCATTACGTGAGTAAAACATAAGATCGGGTCAAAGTATTTAGCCAAGATCGTTATTTCATCAAGAGAACATTAAATAGTTTTGTTAGTGTCTCTGGTAATAATATATAAAGCCAGAAGCGCTTTTGTATCATATAACATACCAGTATTTGTTTTTCATTGTAAACAAGAACCGCGGGAAGAATTCATTTTTTAAATCTTTTAATTATCCATTAATTATTTTGTAGGAGAGAGAAATTCTTATTTATAATTAATTTTTTCTGAAGGAAACAGAATGTCTTTAAAACAGCTGTGTTAATGTGTTTGTGTCCCCAAATAATGTTTAAATATGTAAGTACCATTGGTATTACATTGACTCTGTAATACATTTTAGTTTTTGTAGTACATGTAGTATGCTCAGCTGAATTTTTAAACATTTGTTATATTTTTAGTGATAAATGTTGATACATTGCTAACTTATTTGGGTATGTTGGTATTGGATTATTTAGTCTACATATTATCCAAATCCCCGTCACCATTTTATGTTACCAGATTCATCCGATTCGTGATTTATTTCTACATATCAACTGGAATGTAAATGGGAATCTCTGATGATCATTTGAATACGGATGTGTAAAACTCAAGCTAAACAAAATTAATGCAAGGACGGTTTTGAAATTTCTAGTGCTGTTATGTATAACAAGAAATGTTTGATTTCGGTATTTGCTGGGTCAGTAAGATTGGAAGTTACTATGCAAGTTTGCGTCTTGATGAATATGACCGCACACACCAATACACATGTGTGTCTATACTAGACTAAATACTAGATTCTTTTTCATGAACATCCTAAAACATTTAAAACATGATCAATTTTGATTAGACTGTCATATTGATGAACACTATATATAGTTAAAAATAAATAAAAGTGTAATTCTTCAGCAACTAGAACAGTGTCCTCTATACATGTATCACAGTTAAAGGTATCATAAATTGTTGTCTCCTCTATAATTGTCTCTGAAATCTAATGATAAATTCAGGATGTGACAGTTGAATGTCTATTCTTCACATTGTTGAAGTATGCATCGTGTTGGTGTAGAGGTACTTTGTGGAACCTGGCTGCTTTTCAGACCCTGTGAAAATAGAAATCATAATACCAGATGTGAAGGAACTTGTAATTAGAGTTAATGGTTATGTTATGGAGAGTATTACATGTGCTTTGGTTATGTTATGGTGAGTATTACATGTGCTTTGGTTATGATGTGGTGAGTATTACATGTGCTTTGGTTATGTTATGGTGAGTATTACATGTGCTTTGGTTATGATGTGGTGAGTATTACATGTGCTTTGGTTATGATATGGTGAGTATTAAATGTGCTTTGGTTATGTTATGGAGAGTATTACATGTGCTTTGGTTATGATGTGGTGAGTATTACATGTGCTTTGGTTATGATATGGTGAGTATTAAATGTGCTTTGGTTATGTTATGGAGAGTATTACATGTGCTTTGGTTATGATGTGGTGAGTATTACATGTGCTTTGGTTATGTTATGGTGAGTATTACATGTGCTTTGGTTATGTTATGGTGAGTATTACATGTGCTTTGGTTATGATGTGGTGAGTATTACATGTGCTTTGGTTATGATATGGTGAGTATTAAATGTGCTTTGGTTATGTTATGGAGAGTATTACATGTGCTTTGGTTATGTTATGGTGAGTATTACATGTGCTTTGGTTATGATGTGGTGAGTATTACATGTGCTTTGGTTATGTTATGGTGAGTATTACATGTGCTTTGGTTATGTTATGGAGAGTATTACATGTGCTTTGGTTATGATGTGGTGAGTATTACATGTGCTTTGGTTATGATGTGGTGAGTATTACATGTGCTTTGGTTATGTTATGGTGAGTATTAAATATGCTTTGGTTATGTTATGGAGAGTATTACATGTGCTTTGGTTATGATGTGGTGAGTATTACATGTGCTTTGGTTATGTTATGGTGAGTATTACATGTGCTTTGGTTATGTTATGGTGAGTATTACATGTGCTTTGGTTATGATGTGGTGAGTATTACATGTGCTTTGGTTATGATATGGTGAGTATTAAATGTGCTTTGGTATGTTATGGAGAGTATTACATGTGCTTTGGTTATGTTATAATGAGTATTAAATGTGTATTGGTTATGTTATGGTGAGTATTAAATGTGCATTGGTTATGTTATGGTGAGTATTACATGTGCTTCGGTTATGATGTGGTGAGTATTACATGTGCTTTGGTTATGATATGGTGAGTATTAAATGTGCTTTGGTTATGTTATGGAGAGTATTACATGTGCTTTGGTTATGTTATGGTGAGTATTAAATGTGCTTTGGTTATGTTATGGTGAGTATTACATGTGCTTTGGTTATGTTATGGAGAGTATTACATGTGCTTTGATTATGATGTGGTGAGTATTAAATGTGCTTTGGTTATGTTATGGTGAGTATTAAATGTGCTTTGGTTATGTTATGGAGAGTATTACATGTGCTTTGATTATGATGTGGTGAGTATTAAATGTGCTTTGGTTATGTTATGGTGAGTATTACATGTGCTTTGGTTATGTTATGGTGAGTATTAAATGTGCTTTGATTATGATGTGGTGAGTATTAAATGTGCTTTGATTATGTTATGGTGAGTATTAAATGTGCTTTGGTTATGTTATGGTGAGTATTAAATGTGCTTTGGTTATGTTATGGAGAGTATTACATGTGCTTTGATTATGATGTGGTGAGTATTAAATGTGCTTTGGTTATGTTATGGTGAGTATTAAATGTGCTTTGGTTATGTTATGGTGAGTATTAAATGTGCTTTGGTTATGTTATGGTGAGTATTAAATGTGCTTTGATTATGATGTGGTGAGTATTAAATGTGCTTTGGTTATGTTATGGAGAGTATTACATGTGCTTTGGTTATGATGTGGTGAGTATTACGTGTGCTTTGGTTATGATATGGTGAGTATTACATGTGCTTTGGTTATGTTATGGTGAGTATTACATGTGCTTTGGTTATGTTATGGTGAGTATTAAATGTGCTTTGGTTATGTTATGGTGAGTATTACATGTGCTTTGGTTATGATATGGTGAGTATTACATTTGCTTTGGTTATGTTATGGAGAGTATTACATGTGCTTTGATTATGATGTGGTGAGTATTAAATGTGCTTTGGTTATGATGTGGTGAGTATTAAATGTGCTTTGGTTATGTTATGGTGAGTATTAAATGTGCTTTGATTATGTTATGGTGAGTATTAAATGTATTTTGGTTATGTTATAGTGAGTATTACATGTGCTTTGGTTATGTTATGGTGAGTATTAAATGTGCTTTGATTATGATGTGGTGAGTATTAAATGTGCTTTGGTTATGTTATGGAGAGTATTACATGTGCTTTGGTTATGATGTGGTGAGTATTACATGTGCTTTGGTTATGATATGGTGAGTATTACATGTGCTTTGGTTATGTTATGGTGAGTATTACATGTGCTTTGGTTATGTTATGGTGAGTATTACATGTGCTTTGGTTATGATATGGTGAGTATTACATTTGCTTTGGTTATGATGTGGTGAGTATTAAATGTGCTTTGGTTATGTTATGGTGAGTATTAAATATGGTTTGGTTATGTTTAAACAGCTGAGGTAAATAATACAAAATAACAGAACCTTTTAAAAACAAAAATTAGTCTAAACTTTAATATTTGAAAAAAGTTAATATCTTTATTTGATTATTTCTTTTACTGTTTTAGTTACAATGCATTCCAACATTAAAACTATATGGTTTTAAACTAAGTAACATAAAAAACAAAAAGCAAATGCTTTGTAAAATTCAACAAATAGTCAAAAGAGTTTCATCAAAACTTATTCAAAGCTGGATACAAACATGATATATAATGTTATATTTATACAATTTTCTTAAGTCTAAAAAACTTTAGTTATCAAAGCAACAAAAATATAAAAAAGCAGCTAGAAAAGGACTTGTAGAAAGGTTTAATGACAGGTTCAAATCAGGAAAAGATTTTTCGAAATTACAAGATTCTACTTGTATCAAAAAGTTTCAAGGCTGTTATGAAAATTCCGAATGTAAAATAAGTATTAAGATCGATTCATTTTAATATATTTCTTATATGTCTATGAGGGACAGTTTGTTTCTAAGGTTTTCTATTTTCTAACTATTTGATCCTTAAAATTTCCCAGCAGCATTGGAAATTGTTCTTGTTCAGTGAATATAAACATATGCTACTAGTACGTTTGTTTGATCTTAAAATTTCATGACAATCGTATGCAAGTATTGTGTTAGATTGTACTTTAGTATTAATGATGGAGGAATAACCTGGAAAACCACGGAAAAAACCACCGACCCACGAGAAGCTACTGGCAAGCATTCTCACATACCCACATTGGCCAAATCTTAGACTCGAACCCACGCAGACAGAGGTGAGATGGCAGTGATCCATAACAGACAGTGCTTTAGACCACTAGGCCACTCGGGGCCCCTTGTATTATCTTTTAAGACAATGAAATTGATGCAAATATTTGAATGAATGAGTTTGAAATATCGATTACAATTTTCATTGAACCACTTTCCTATTCTGTTTCACGATAAGAAAAATCTCTAAGTTAATGTTGATCAACTTATTCCATCATGTTTCTAATTAAAAAGCATTTGAAATAAACATTTTTTTACAATATTTTAAGAATTTACACACCTGTTTATAGTGATTTGAATGGCTTGCAAAGGTATTTATTGTTTAATTATGAATTTCATTAAACGGTTCGAGTAACACAAAATCTGATATTAATTACTAAAACTGTGTGAGGATTCCATGTAATCACTATACTTATTATTAAAGGGACTACACAAATATCTAACGTTGATGTGTGCAAGTATTTCCTGGTCTGTATCATATGTTGACAGGTTTTGTACCTTTTATTACAACAGGGTCCAGATTGACTAGGGTGGTTTTTATTAGTCATTGGCTTTAGCTTCGCCCTGACTAGGATGTCCGTGAGATTTCATGGTGTCTGGTCAGTTACAACAGGTTTGTTGGGGGGATTAACTCTGTAGTAGTATTGTTACTACATCAGGTTTCAGGAATCAGCGCTTGGATATAGAGTAAAATTACTACATAGATTTAGGGATAACTATGTAGTATTGTTACTTCATCAAGTTTTACAGGTCACAAACCACTACAACAGGTTTCCAAGGTTACAGAATAAGTGCCTGGGGATATAGTAAAATTACTACATAGATTTAGGGATAACTATGTAGTATTATTACTACATCTGCTCTCAGAGATCAGAAAATCTCTATTTGTAATGAGGTTAATGTTACTAAATGGGTTTTGGGGATAGCTATGTAGCATTGTTACTACATCAAGATTTGGAGGTCACAACTTACTGCATCAGGTTTTCGAGGTTTCAGAATCAGTGCCTGGAGATATGATAATGCTACTACATAAGGTTATGGAAACCACAACACATCCGTGCTTGGAATTATAGTAATGCTACTACATAGGTTTGGCATGAACCATGTGGTAGAATTGCTTGTAAAACTCCTTTGAAAAATGACAAACAAGCAATTCTTTTTTATTCTGATAGTCAATAATTGTGAAAAGTGACAGGGTAAGAGAAGATAAGATACGGAAGATTTGATACTCCTATTATTTACTTGCCATGTGAACGTTCTTCATACTCAGTTGTAGGACTACTGCTAGCATTCACATCCTCATAATGACATCGTGTTTCACTGCAATTAATTAGACACAAAATCAAATGCCTTTTTTCCCTGCTTTCAACAGAATAATCATAATGTTATCTTGTTTCCCTACTCTCAACAGAACAAACATAATGTTATCTTGTTTCCCTACTTTCAGCATAACAATCATAATGTTATTTTGTTTTCCTACTCTCAACAGAACAAACATTATGTTATTTTGTTTCCTTACTTTTAACAGAACAGTCATAATGTTATATTGTTTCCCTACTTTCAACAGAACAATCACAATGTTACCATGTTTCCCTACTCTCAACAGAACAAACATGTTATCTTGTTTCCCTACTTTTAACAAAACAATCATAATGTTATTGTGTTTTCCTACCTTCAACAGAACAATCATAATGTTATCTTGTTTCCCTACCCTCAACAGAACAATCATAATGTTATCTTGTTTTCCTACTTTGAGCAGAACAATCATAATGTTATCTTGTTTCCATCTTGCATGCAGAACAATTATTTAGACTATCTTTCCCTACTGCAAGCAGAAAAAAATCATTATGATATATTGTGTCTCTACCTAATCAGAACAATCTAATTGGCATTCAAAAATAAAAGATGATATCTGAGTACATTATCAATATTTGTGATACATTAGTTTAATGATTGCATTGAAAGGTTTCATGGTTTATTTTCATAAGTAGGTACCTAAAGGTAATTAGAATTCAGAAAAAAATAAAATAGGTACATCAGAAACATCAGAGGCTTCTAAGATAACAGAAGAAAAATTGCTACAAACTTGCAAATACAAAATCATCTCTTTTGACTTGTCAACTGATACAAAATGGCTCCAAATATTGTATATTTTAACCAGCTCCAAAGTTGATTTATTTAGTTAATGCTTTCGTTTATTGTGTGCATTATGTTTGCTATTTTTACAGATTTGTTTTTAAATCCTTGCATTACCAAGCTACATCTTCATCAACACAACTATGCTATACTGATCTGGATTCGGCTAAGATTGCTCAATCACGAGATTTTATGTGGACAATGCAAACAAGATTGGTGTTCTTGCCAGATGCGTTTTAATGTAACTAACAAAGGTAAAGTTTCACTGGTCTTTATATTTTTGCATTTTAAAGCCAATTAGTAAACAATTCTACATTTTTTGAGTTTAGTTTTTGAATACCAACATGAACTATATCAATCTTCTGCTGCCAATCACATAGCTAGTACAAGAACCTGTCAATCAGTCATGCTTTTATTCAGCTCACAGCATGATATAATATATATGTAACTCTTTCAATCAATATAAAGATATATGCTGACCTGACAACATAAACTACAGATGTCATTTTGTATGCCCATTTTGAGAAAATTGTTCAATGATGTTTCTTTGTTTCTTTCGTTGTTCAGCTTTTGTTTATATTTCAACCATCATTCAAATAATCAATGGTCCAGATTATTTCCTGACTTTGTGTTTTAGTGAAGGTTGTATGGATCCTAGTAGTTCCTTCTCCTGATAAAGAGTTCATTTAGCTCAAAATGATTATCTATTTCTGCCATGATTAATGATTACACATTGTATGTGTATACTTACATATCTACCCATAGCTGTCGGTATATAACAAACCATCTATGGCTAAAGACAGACTATACGAGAATGTTGTATCCTACAGGGAAATGTGTGTGTCAGAGATTGATATAGATACATGCAACCTAGATTTTAAATAGTATGAGTGGTCTCAAATCTCATTTAGTCTTTGTTAAAGACAACATTACACAACACAGACAAGAAAGAAAACAAAACTCAAAAGAAATCCATTGCATATTTTTTAATGTTTCAAAATGTAATATCATGTCATATGATTTTTTGTTTTGATGCTAAACCAACCCTCTATGTGGTATTGATAAGGGATAAAACATTCTTTTATAATAGCTGCAGTCTAGTTATGGTATTAATTAAAATTTAACCATGCATACAAGATTATTTACATTGGCAATAATTTTAATAACAAACAATAAAATATTTTTTTTTAATAAAAATGTATTATTATCATATAATTGTAAACTATCCATATCCATAATTATATTTATCAGATTGTTTCATTCATTCAGATTTCATCTTCAAATGTGCTACTCTACGCTTACTGTTCTACCATGTTGCAGATAATAATGTTGTGAGAGAAAAATAAATTTGTGAGTATGTGTAAAATGAACCTACTCTTTACACATGAATAATTATGAAAACATGAAACAGTGAATTTGTCATGATTATATTACATCATGTAGTTTTTATAGAAACAAACAACTTTCTAATCAGCTTCAAAGCTGGTGATATTACGAGTATTATAAAAATACAACGAAGAAAAAAAACACCCTCTCAAAAAGAAATGCCCCCGACCCACAGACCCAACAGATATGAAAGAATCTAATTCAGGTACTCTATTTACAATTCAGACTAGATGATATGTCAAGTCCACTATTTTGGGGAACATGTATGAAATTTTGTTCATACAGTTACTATTATACAGTGCCAATCATAATTTACACCAATACCACCATACCTTCCTGAGTCCCAGTAAGTTTTAGCCAGTGTTAAATGATTATTTAACATCCCTTTCAATGAGAAACATTAATCCTATCAATTTTGTCTGCTGCAAGTTGTACGTCCATAGCAGTCGACTTGGTTTTGAAACATTGTCAAAACGTTTTCTTACAGTGCAGCAGTATTTTTGCCACCAAATGCCTAAGATTTAGGAATGTCTTTGGGGAGTTATGAGTGGCTTTGAGCCACAAGAATGTAGTAGTTGTTGTTGTTATAGGGTTTAACGCCTGTTTTCAGAACAAGATAGGCTATAAAAGGCAGCCAGTATTAATGGTGGAGGAAGAACCTGGGAAAAGCCCAGAAAGAAACACCGATCCATGAGAAGCAATCAGCACGCTTTATATTATAACATACCCACATTGACTAAGCCCGAGACACGAACCCATGCAGACAGAGTGAGATGGTAATGAACCATAACACTGAACACTTTAGACTACTTGTGGTCTTTTAAGAATGTCGTAAGTGGAATTTTAAGTTTTGGTTACACATGCTACCTTTGTAAAACGATGTCATGTATAACAAATACACATGTCTGATTACAATACCTTATTTATATTGACATTATAAAACCTCGCAAAAAAGACGCATCATAGACAAGCAAAGTCACTAAATTATGATTCAATTTCAAGAGTTAAGAAACAAAGGAAAGACAATGTGAAAGTGAAGTACCGTATTTTCGCGCATATAAGACGCACCTAATTATAAGACGCACCCATATATACGACGCGGGTTTTGCCGATTTGTGTAAACAAATATTTTACATATGACGCACGTGGCCTAGCCATCTGCCGCACTAAACAATTTATATCCAATGGTTTCCTTTCCTTTATCATAAATTAAAATTTGTCCAATGTTCAATCACCCGTCGGATGTAAACAAGGCTTCATTACCATTTTTAGTTGAGATCAAAGGCCAATAGCAGATGGGTTTAGTACCTGGCATCTAGATTCTAGAACAATAAACGCCGAATGTAAAGGCGGCTTCTTTGATCCGCTAGGCCATGTCTTCAGCGGGTGGGCTTAGTACTTAGACCAATAAACGCCCGATGTATGCAGTTAGCATATATAAACGTGGGAATAGTCTCTTTGCTATATATAAATGTGTGATCAATTTGCTTAGCATTTTTAAAATTTATAAAATTGACTCGATGCCAAAGCGAAAATCATATATGGCATGGGAGAAAGTGAAAATTACGACAATCATCAATGGCTTCAGAAAGTGTGGGATAATACCCGAATCGGCTAGCTATATCAGTTCTTCGGACGACGACCCAGCTGCATCCGATACCACTGATGCCAATGAGGATCGATTAGCATCAGTTATGGAGTTATTCTGCAACGACAACAGTGAATTTGATTCGAGTTTCAGTGGATTTGAAGCCGAAACTGATGACGATTGTCACAGAATTAGGCGAAAATTGAATTTATTTTTTTCTTGAATTACAAACTAATTTCATCATTTTTTTTGTTTCGTCGTACATGCGTTACCTGGGGTGAATAAGTGGTTTTCTCCAAGGTAAGCGGCGTGTAACGATTTGCATGTGCCTGATTTTGAATTACATGAAGTCCGGAACATTAAATTCACAGGGTGCACGGTAATCTTGCCGTGATTTCTGCTCACCTATTTGAGGGTATATAAGGCAGAATATTTCTGATCAATATTACGGGACCTAGAGTATCTAATCACAGGATATATAGCTCGTCTTTCAATCTCCAGGCAAAGGGGTGAGTGTTAAATTTATATTTCGTTTTATTGTGAATTTTATTCAGTTTATCATTTCATATAATGATGCCTTTATTGAAATGCAGATTTTAAACGTGGAATATTTGGAATTACTAGTCACTATTAAACTTTAAATGCAATAGCGTGATCTAAGGATTAGATTATTTTTTAAGACAACTATTATTAGTCTGGTTTCTTTATTGTAGCTGATAACGCATCTGATAGCATCTCTGATAACGCATCTGATAGCATCTCTGATAACGTCTGGTATCGTAGCTGAAATTGTAGATGATTTGCTGATAGCATCTCTGATAGCGCATCTGATAACATCTCTGAGAACATCTCTGATAACATCTCTGAGAACATCTCTGATAACGTCTTTGAGATCGTAGCTGAAATTGTAGCTGATTTGTTGCGGAACATCTCTGAATCATAGCTGAATGTGATTGATTGTGCCGTTTAATTGTGCAATCGAATTGAAGTATCTGACTCTGTCTGTCAGATTGTCTGTCAGATTGTCTGTCCGTCTACATCTGTCGTGACATGTAAATATCCGGAAATCTAGAAGTCCGAGTGTCGGAGCTGTCTAGAGTTGTAAACAACCGGGGTGGCATCTTAAGTATTTGGGACCGTTGGTTCTAGTAGATGTTGTATGCTGTCTGTACGTATAACTGTGGTGGATCCGTGAAAGGCAAGTGACCGATAAAAGTATTGTGTCAACCCTAGGTCTTCGGGGGAACTGGGCGGCGATTCAACTGTTGGTGAATCGTACGGTTATACAGGGTCGAGACACATATGTGTGTGTTGCAATTGTAGTACAATTGAATACATTGTTGTATTTACATAGTTACTTCAAATCACAACAGTATTTCAAGGGATTGCATGAATCTCAATAAAAGCTAGCAACTTGATTAAATACATGTATATATTCGTGCTAGTTGTCGCAATCCATACGTGCGATAGTATAGTTTGATGTTTTGTATTTGTTATCGTAATTTATACTTGCGGTAATACAACGTTTGTAAAGGTTCCTTGGATCTATGTATAGTCCAAGAGATTCCTTTGTATCTGTGTTATATTTTGTATTAATATTTAATTTATTCATGTATTGTGAATGGTTGTGAGTGTAATTGTGGGTTGAACGCACGAGTTATTGTGTTGATACATCATTATTTTTCATTAATAATTTATTTCATAAATTTATATTTTCTTTCACATATTGTGTTTGTGTTGTTCATTTAATCCACCATCCTCTCGGTAACA
This sequence comes from Unio delphinus, assembly GCA_029339505.1. Classification (NCBI taxonomy): domain Eukaryota; kingdom Metazoa; phylum Mollusca; class Bivalvia; order Unionida; family Unionidae; genus Unio; species Unio delphinus. The sequence goes on from JAQISU010000258.1 coordinate 538,886, forward strand.
ATTCTGTTACAATGATGAAAATGAAAATGAACAGAACAATACGGTACATTGATTTTTGATCAAATCAAACACTATTTAGTAAAAGTTTATTATATTGTGTTTAATAAAAAAATTTAAATAGATGGTATAACTGATTTTCATATTTAAGTCCAATATTGAACAAATTCTTGTCTTGTTTTCGAACTATTTAGTCTTGTCTTGTTTTCAAACGCACCCACTGAAGATACTAAAAATTTAAGTATCTTTGAACCCAACCGGATGTATAGGTAATATAGCCACCATAGCTTTTGCTGTGATAATTAATAACAATAAACAAAACTATTTAAACATACTATATTATATAAATTTAAAACATTTACTCCGACTAAACTTAGATCTGCAATAATTACGGTATACAAAACATTGAAATGAAAGGATTTTAAATTTGAAGTGGCCTGCATTGGATTGGTACACGTGGTAATTACTGAACACTTAGCCAATTGTTTTACAACTAGGAATGAAAATCGTGAAAAGTGAATATCGACCGCAATAATCGTCCTTCAATATCACACATTGTACTGTTCGTTCGTGTTAAAAGATACTTAGATAAGATGCCAATTAATATAAGACGCACCCTGGGTACGGGGTACGTAAAACTTTGTATAAGACGCGTCTTATATGCGCAAAAATACGGTACATGCGGCATAAATATGTTCACTTACCCAGTATCAGCTTGCAAATTAGATACGCCTGAAATGTATAAAGCCAAAATAAACAGAATTACAATTAATAAGTAAATGAAACTAAAAGGACTAATATATATATATTAATATATTGATGGTGTTGGTATATATATATATATATATATATATATATATATATATATATATATATATATATATATATATATATATATATATATATATATATTACAAAGCAATCATAATGGTTTAAAGAAGTAATTTAGTGCATTTCCAACATTCATAATCATCATCAGTCCCTTGACCTAGTGTGGTCATCAAGTCACTGTGTTGCTGACCAGTTTCCTCCACTTGTCTTGATCATGTGCCAATGCCTCTGTCTCTGCAAAATTTTACAAAGTCAATTCTGTGATGTTGTCAGCTCACTTTTGTCACTGTCTACCTCTACTTCTGCCACCCTGGATGCTGCTCTGCTGTATTTTTGTGGATGGACTGTTGGCTCCAGTGACATTTCAGCTTTCTCTTTTTGATGATCGTGAGGAGGTCTTCATAATGGCCTACTTTATCCCTGATGGTGTTATGTACTTCTTCATTTGTGATGTGGTCCATGCAAAAGATGCCAAGGATGGTTCTGTAGCATATTTCATTTGAAAAGCATGGATTCTTCGTTTTGTAATTCTGCTGTCAGGGTCCAGGCCTCACATGAATACACAAATATACTAGTGACTAGTGTTCTCAATAATAGTATAATATGGGTCAAAAGTTGACCAACACCATCAAGCAGCTGTACGCCAAGGCTACCAGTGCAGTAATTGCTCAAGGTTCTGTGGGAGATTGGTTCAAGACTACAGTTGGAGTATGGCAAGGCTGTCTCCTGTCACCCACACTTTTCAACATCTACTTAGAGCACATTATGAGCGAAGCCCTGGGAAACCACTGTGGGACAGTCAGCATTAGAGGGCGTAACATCACCAACCTCCGCTTTGCAGATGACATTGATGGGCTGGCAGGCAGTGAAAATGAGCTTGCCACTTTAGTGAAAAACCTGGATAATACATCTTCCAGATTTGACATGGAGATAAGTACCAAGAAGACAAAGCTGATGACAAACAGTGGCAAATAAATCTCAACCAAGATTAAAATCAGAAGACAGGAACTGGAAACAGTGGCCAATTCAAATATCTTGGTTCCATAATCACGGAAGAGGGATCAAGAGCAGAAATTTTGTCACGAGCAGCACAAACAACAGCAGCTATGTCAATGCCAAACCCATCTGGAGAGACAAGAACATCCATCTGAAAACTAAAATCTGCAATTGAGCAATTACTGCATTTGTAGCCTTGCTGTACAGGTGCTTGATGGTGTTGGTCAATGTTTGACCCATGTTGTACTTCATTGTGGCCCACAATGCCCCATGCCACACAGTCAAAAGCCTTTTTAAAATATATGAACACTTGATAGATGTCTAGTTGATGTTGTGAGTACTTTTCACACAGAACCCTAGGATTGAATATTTGTTCTGTTGTGTTTCTTCCACTCCAAACCCTGCCTTTCTTCAGCGAATATTTCTTCTGCTTGTGGTTTCAGTCTGTTCAAGATGATCTTCAGCGTCACCTTACTAGCATGGCTGATTAAACATAGTTCTGTAGTTGTGGCACAGCTGGAGATTGCCTTTTTTGTTATAATCATTGACTCCAGGGTCCACTGTGTTGGCTATTTGCCTGTCTGCCAGATCTTGTTGCAGATTTTTGTTAATAGTTCTTTCAATGGTTCTCCACCATTCTTGACAAGTTCAGCTGGATGTTGTCTACTCCAGCTGCCTTCTCATTCTTCATTGCTCTTATTGCTGACTCCACTTCTTTGAGACTGGGGAAATCGTCATCATTTGTGGAGTTTAGAACTTCAAGCACCTCTGGGTCTTCTGTGGATGGATGGTTGCAGAGTTCTTTACAATACTCAGTCCATCTTTCTGCAATGTCACTTGTTTCTGTGAGGCATTTTTCATTTTCATCTTGAATGATACTGACTCTTGGTTGATTCTGTCTGGTAAGGCCTTTCACAATTTGGAATGTCGCTTTTATTCTTTATCAGACTGCTCTCCATTTCTGTGCATATTTGTCCAATCCAAATTAGTTTCTTGCTTTCTTCATTTTTTTCTAATATTCTTATTTATTTCATGGTACTCAATTGACCCTGTTTTGTGTCTGGTGTTTTTGAGGTTTCTTCATGCATCACACTGATTCAGAATCTCTTCTGTAACCCTCAGCTTTTCTTTGGGGGGGGGAGAGAGAGGGAGAAAGAGAGAGAATATTTTGAATTAACTTTCATTATATTGCGTATAGTTACTCTAGATTCCCCTATCAGAATGTGTTTAAAGGTTAAGATGAGCTACAAACACAAACCAGGGTATGAAGAAACTGGCTAATCCTATAGGTGGATACATGATAATATGAAGTGAAATGAAAGTATATATAGTGAATAAATATATGTAGGCTAGAGATCAACATATTTAATAAGACAGAGAATGATCAATATAGAGGGAGAAAAATAGAATATAAAAAAGATAGAGATTCATGAAGATAAAAAGACAGAAACAAGGATAGAGAAAACAAAACACAATAAAAAGCAAATCTTTGTATTGTTAGCTTACCACTACATACGCCTTTCCTTGAATGGATAAATAATACAAGGGCAGCAACAAAGAGGCATGCAGCAAGGCTGAAAAGAACTCCTGATACTATCAGTGTAGTTTGGTTGGTATTTTCCATGGTGTCTGAAAGAAAATCAAGTGCTTTCTCAGCTTGAAGATGTTCGGGAACTGATCTTTATGCCTGTTATTTACAACTTCTGGATTCATTTGCTCCAAAATCACTAATGTAAACTTACTTTCGTGATTAAGTAGTTTACTGACTCTAATGCCAGATGCCTGTTTTGTAAAGCAGTATTACGGTTTTGTGTCCATCAATGCCATATGCTTCTTGTTCAGAAAAAGGTACTGTTCAAACAAATATCTTTACTTCTTAATATATCGTTTTTCTCCCTTTATTATTCACTATATCTTAACCCTGATACAGATATATTGTTTGGCAGCATAAGATTCACATGGTTAAATAGATTGATAAAAAAGATGAAATCTCCACTTGACTTTTATTGTTTCAGGTCTACTATTATGCCCTTTCTACATTCAATTTTTTAAATACCACTGACAAGGAGATTGACTGTCTTGCCGTCTATTATTGTTCATCTAACAAATACATTTGACTGGTATTTAAAAAAAAAAAATATTTGTAAACCATCCATCACGAAATGTTTAAAATCATAACGCTTATTCCAATCCACAATGTGCCAATCAAATTTAATTTAACAGCTGTTCATGTCATGCTTGCAGAAGCCAGACGTGTAAACAATTACCCACCCGAAAAGTGGAAACAAGAATGAATAAATAAATTACTTTGACTAGCACATTTTCATATGAGAAACTTTCAACTAATTTGCGTACACATTCATAACAAATTTGCGCAACTCATTTGCCTGACAGAATCTCTCTTTAAGTACTACAGATACTTTTGTATAAAGTTTTTGTTGCTTTGATAGTACTTCCTGTTTGAAACACAGAAAATAAGCCACACTAATTCCTGATTGGTTATTATTTCACCTAGACCAGTACAAGCATTAACCACCAATGATATTTGAATGTAACACATTTCACATAGGGACACATCAGTAGTGTAGCTTTCAAAAAGACCAATGTAGAGAAGATAAAATTCAACACAAAATATTAGCATAAAAATGATCATTAAATGATGAGTAAAATAATTCATTATGCATGTAGAACACGTATGGAACGTGCATGGAATTGGGCGGGAGGCAGATTATTAACCATGTCATTTTTATTTATTTTGCAGATGGTTGGTATTATGACCATAGTTTTTATCAATTTTCAATAATAGTATTGATTTCCATCTCTTGCATTGATACATGTATCATTACAGCAAAGGTATCAACGCATCAATATTTTGATCATTTCAAACTTCAAATAACTCATGATATGATATTTCTTTTCAGTAAATCATATATTTTAAAGAGAAATTAATTTAAACGCTATGCAGTTTAGTAATGTGGTAGGAAATAACTGGTTTTAAGCTAATTATTGTCATGCACCTTTGAGCCACACGGTATTTAAAAAGCATTACATACAATTGTGTTCAGATCAAAATATTGCTATTGTAATATAGATTATGGATAATACACTGCTTGAAACTAAGCTGATCCATTAGTTTAAATCATATTTTAGAATAATTTATAGTTATATATGCATATTATTTTTTACAACTGCAAGTTCAAAACTATATTGTTTATAAAAGAGTTATTTTACACTTGGATGCAGTTATTTACAATTGTATTGATACAGCTTTCATCTTTCTTGTCAATCCACAAGAAAATTGTTTGTTTGGAAAATAAATCTGCACGAGCGATACCTCAAAACTGAACCTCGATTATAATATAAACAGTCTCCATTGGCTGAATCCATTATGATGACAAAATATATAACTGCTAAAACCCTCAAATACAACGAAAAGTACTGTGGAATTCTCTGTGGTCAAAAATGCTTTTGAGAGATATGATGAGAAAGAACATTACAATGGGGGAATGGGCTTTATAAGCTCGTAGTGCTCATTTACATGGCAATATTGGGACTAATGGGGAATGAACAAAATTACCACATAATGTCCAATTATCATTACAAAAATAAAATAAATATAGGGTCAACAAAAAACATAATTTTAAAACATCTGCTATCCTTCAACCTGATACACTATCTGGATCTGAATGACATTACTCCACACTTCACAGCAAATGAAATGTGTAAGACATAAAGATGAAACCAGACACAAAACAATTATTTTTTGAGCCTTTACATAACATATTCAGGTTACAAAAAACAATGATTGAGTAGTATCTAGACTGGGCCACTGGTATGGTTAGCCAAGGTTTACATGTGATTCACGTATGGTCTCTCTGTACTTAATATATGTAATACCCCATTGATTGCTTGATGAACTTCATACCCTCCAGAATGTATCCTTTCCTTAACGATTTCCATCCTGTGCTGACAAGTTCTTGCTTCCTCTTTTATCTGTCTCTCCAATTTCTCTGTCTCCTTAACCCAATCTCTCTCTATTTCTGGCTGTGTTTTTTTTACTTTATTATTTCCTGAAGGCATTATTCCCCTTCGTAAAGTAATTTTAATTTTTAGACAGCTTGAACTAGTGGGGTAGTAATTTATCTCATTTGGCCAAAGAAGCAATTTGTTCAGTCTCTTTATGGATTTTTCTTAGCTTTCCAACATACCGCTCCAGTGGCCTAGAGGTTTGAACGTCCACCATGGATGTGGGAGGTCATGGGTTCAATCACTGGCCAAGTCACAACAAAGACTTGTACAATTGGCACTAAGAGCTGCCTTGCTTGCCTCTCAGCATTATGAGCTTAGTGTTAGGACTGGTTGGCCTGGTGTCAGAATAATATGACTGGGTGGGACATCATGCAACATGTCTTCATCATGGTGATATGTATCACTATAAACTGCCACACTGGTCAGTCAATGTTCTAAGCTGATGGGTACGGGAAATGGTAAGACTAGCAAACACGCCATTTAATATCACAGATATGGAGACATAAAATGGAAAATTTTCTTCACAGTGGAGAGTGACGAGGATTTGGAGGACAATATATCTAGATGCATTACTCAGAGAGCATATACTATAATAAGCTCTTCCTTCCTTTTTATCTGTCTCTCCAATTCCTTTGTCTCCTTAGCCCAATCTCTATATTGTTGGCTGTGTTCTACCTTATTATTTCCCAAAGGCATTATTCCCCTTTGTAAAGTAATTAATTTCATTTTTAGATGGCTTGAATTAGTGGGGTAGTAGTTTATCTCATTTGGCCAAAGAAGCAAATTTGTTCCATTTCTTTATGGATTGATTCATAGCTTCCCAACTGACAGCTCCAGTGTCCTAGTGGTTTGAGCGTCCACCTTGGATGTAGGAAGTCATGGGTTCGATCCCTGGCCAAGTCACAACAAAGACTTATACAAATGGCACTAACAGCTGCCTTGTTTGGCTCTCAGCATTAAGAGGTTAGTGTTAGGACTGGTTGGCCTGGTGTCAGGATAATTTGACTGGGTGAAACATCGTGCTACATGTCTGCATCATGGTGCCACAGTGCTAGACATCACAATAAACTGTCACACCGCAAACTTTTGTAGCGATATGACTGAATGTATTCTAAAGCTAAGTTAAAAATCTAAATTACACAAACACACACATCCCAATCTAATGTTACTGGTCAGTCATTGTTCTAAGCTGTTGAGTTACGAGGAATGATAAGACTAGCTAACACGCCATGTAATATCACAGAGATGGAGACATAAAGGAACATTTTCTTCACAGTGGAGAGTAATGAGGATTTGGAGGACAGTATCCCTAGATGTAGTACTCGGAGAGTATAGAATATAAATTATGTTAAATCATTCATACCAAGAAGAAACTTGTTTTCTAAGAAAAATGAAAAATTGACAGAGAGACATCAAAAAGACAAAACATTGTGAAATATCACAGAACAATATTAGCACATATTTCACACAAGCCCAACAAGGGTGTATAAACAAGCTATACCCACAAACACACTAGTACACTGGGGGTTAAGATTGATATTTTAGCTGTAGACGCACACACACTCACACACACACACATACATATATACACACATTTAAGTCTTAATGCACATGACACATTTATCATTTAGCCAATGATTGAACATCATCTCTTTTCTAAGTGATTTAGGTGGCCTTGAAATGGTCTGTTTATGTTTGTTATGATCATCTGCATCTATCTCCCAATTTTCAGACAGGCATTTCTTGCAATACACTTTCTAATCTCTTCCGTGCCCAACACTACTTTATTTTTCTTACTTCTTTGTCCAAAATTTTCAATCTTAAGTTCATTATCTTAAAAAGGCTTCCATTATTCACTTGACTATTGTAAGCGTAAACTTCTGTTTCTTCAAATCCACTTGGTAGCTCCTATATCCTGAATAAATTATGCAACATATTTCGTGACTGGTAAAATCTTCCTAGAAGTTTCTATCCGGCCAAGATTCTCTAAAGAGAGCACTGTGTCAACTGAGTTCAAGACAACGACGTTATTGTTTTCCAAATGCTTTTAAGTTACATCTACCCCGTGTATGGCAGTACAATGTGGGCAAACATGACAATCAGAAGTGGTTTGAAAAAAAAAATGTATGTGGAAAGGTAAATGTGCTTGAAAAGTAATTCATATCAGGACTGGCCATAATACAAAGCTGGAGATCGAAGATCCATTCCACCATTCAATTGCTAAACACGCCCTTAACGGCTAAATAATCTAAGAAATCCTTGCCAATATGAATTTCTACAACAGTCATTTACTCTCTCTACTTAAGTAAGACTTTCATAAAGAGCTAGAGCAAAAAGCAAAGAAAAAGAACTATTCTAGCAAATTTCTCATTTGCTAAACACTCCCTTTAAAGACTAAATTATCTATGAAAGCCATGTTAATATGAATTGTGATTAATTTACTCTCTTATGTTATACAAAATCAAGCATTTTTAAGGATCAGTTGGTAAAACTTTTTTCCACAATCAGAACAGTACTGGCCTAATTTAGAAAACAGTCCCTTCATTGCTTAAGTTTCAGTATCGATTATTTTCATAAATGTGATGATGGTGTTGGTATAAGGTTTCTTCTGAAAAAAACATACAAACAGCTTACATCTACTTCTGGAGATTTCTCTCTGTGAATACATAAATAAATATATGTTCAATCACAAAATCATTAAATAATAACACAGAATGATAAATTAAATGTATATCTGGAAATGAGAGCAAAATCTATGAAACAAGGCCACAAGGCCACAGAGCACACATTTTCACATATCATTATATATATATATATATATATACATATACATATACATACATACATACACACACACACACACACACACAAATATTACCTGGAGTCTTCCATGTACAACAGTTACCTGTTAATAGAAGACAATTTAGATTATTTATGCAATGTGAACATATTACCAATGAAAATAACCTACAATTTGCAATCACATTTCAGCAACTGTCAAGATTAAAAGGGTCAAAGATTAAATAAATAACATAGCAAGATTAAATAAATAACATAGCAAGCAATTAATTTAGTTATTTGGTTATACCAATCTTACATCAATGAAAAACTGTTGTTAATAGATCTGGAGAAAGTACTGTACCGCTGAGAGAGTGAGATGAAAGTACTGAAGCAAAATCAGTCTTTCTTCAAATTTCCTGACCAAACCTTAACACTTATTGATTTGGCATCTATAAGTTAAAAGTTTCTTCCTATTGATTGAAAAGATCCTTAAGTCACCCTGATACTCTAAAATTTTAAAAATTCTAAATTTTCAATTCCATGATTATAAAGTGACGTAATATACATAGTATACATTCTGCCTACATGAGACAACTAGGAATTTAAACTGGCATATTGACCACTTGAACAGTTTATTTCCAACACAAGACATTAATGTTCAACACTGCTCATGTGAAAATGTTAAAGATTAAGAGAGTGGTATGCGCTGTATGTACATTACAGATAATTTAAACAGCTACAATATATCATGTCGGTACAGAAGAATAATAACAAAGATGCTTCCCTTGCACTATTAGGGAACATACAAACTGGCACAAATACAAGGCTTTCCATTAGATTTAATGTAGGCAGTCACTGTAAAAGTAGGTGGGGTCATTGGGGGTCCTACCACAATGACAACAATTATTTTTGTAAAGTAGCCGCGTTTTAAGTTATTCACTCTACATCAGATGACATTAAATATTATTAAAAAGTTTGGTGCAATATCAATTAAGAAATTGGTCATTATAATTGCAAAAACCTAGTTGCAGTGGCCCACAGAAATGACCAATCATGGACCATATTACCTTTCGCTGGTTGTGACCAACTTAACATTTGACATTTAACCTAGGGCACAATATCTAGGTTACAAGCTATGAAACATTTGCTACAAACCTTGACTGCATGCCTTCAAAAACACAGTTATAACAAATACAAAAGGAATAGAGATTATGTACAACAATTCTCCAAATTTGCATGAAAACATGGACCAGTGGCTGCCAAACCAATTTAGTCAGGCCATTGTTCATTAAACATTTAAGAAAAATGCCCAGATTACTGACATTTAAACTTAGTTAACATAATACATTGGAAAACTGGTCACCTATATCAACAACTTTGAAAAACTGTTGTCACAAAAACACTGCTTATCAAGTATCTAAACAAATGAATATACATACTCTACAAAGTTGTAAAACTACATACTTTAAGTTGTTTGTTAAATTTAACAGATCAGCATCATATACAACATAGAAAAGTGAAGATTATTTTGAGGTAATTCCAAGTGGAGTAATATGTTCTGTTAGAGACTATAACGTTTTGTGTCATTATATCCAGCTCGTTTGTGACCTATTCATTGTCCTCAATCTGCATAATTAGCAATACAACCCCATTAACATTTAATGCATGGTACGAACAAAGTATAATATGATTTCTTTCAATTGAAAATGAAAATTAGATATACACAAGGAAAAGGATATAATATTCAGCACCTACATAACAGACTATAGTTGTCATGGCTCCTACTGTTAGAATTTAAAGTACAATAACAATGTATCTACATTTATTTAGTTTATTTCTTGGTGAATGAGAATATATATATTCAAAATATATGAATGTAAACAATCTGATTAAAAAGTTTCAGTAATAACTGCACGGGAGCCTGACATCAGATTTTGTACACTTGTTGCAAACAAAGGCAGAGTTGGTATAATCATATTATAAAAAAGTCTTCAGAAACTTAAAAAAAAACTGCAATTCTGAAGACAGTGAATTGTCACTGTCCTGTGGGTCTTCACCATTCGAAGGTGGTGATTTAGTAAGCTCAGAAGATTATGATAATGGTGTAGAAGTAGTTGCTGATACCCAAATTAATCCATACCAGTTTAAACTCAATATATCCAATACCGATGAATCCGAAGTTGCAGATGAAGATGACGAAGAAGAAAGACAAGATAGATTGATGGACAATTCATGGTAATTTTTTCCTGAATATGTCTACGGCTTATGTTATGATATATTGACTGAACCCCTGTTCTTGAGGACTACACTGTCGAAACTGCATACCACAGTGATACTGATAAATCATGAGCAAAAACAATACATATACATGTTCAAAAATATTGCAATATTTCATTTTTTGTGTCAGCAAATCAACTGGTTATATATATATATATATATATATATATATATATATATATATATATATATATATATATATATATATATAATTTAGTTTTCTTTATATACAAAATAACAATAAATCACACTGGGCCATTGCTAACACTATCTGCTAGATCTTTTGATTTTCTAATTTGATTTAATTCATATAGCATATTTTATTTTAACTTAGTTTGTTTAATTTTATTTCAGAAGACATCGGTTTACAGCATATAAACAATTTACTAGGACATGTTGACACTTCTTCAAGTCATGTTCATCATACCATCATGTGTTGTTCAGGGGATCCACATTGCATTTCCTGATCAGATCCAGAACTGAACTACACTGACTTTCACGGCTGACAGTCAATAAATCTGCTAAGAAGCTTTTAGTAGCAATATCCTTGTCAGGCCTCTCATACTGCCCACATAATGGTGGTGGTACATCTACCAGAAGTTTTACTCCTTCATCATGCATCAGTTCCAGCGATAACAGCAGATGCCGAATATATATTTACATGTACATGTATATCAATGATAACTATATGTCTGTGATTTTTTAAAACTTTTGCTGTACACTCATCATCGCATTATATAGTTTAGTTTACAATTCATACACCTGACCGTACCTGTACTATTGCACGTTGGTTATTCAGCATATTATATAAAGTAGGTGGTAGTTTAGCAAAAAACTAATTCAAAATACAAATAGTAAATCAAGCCGAGTCTTTTTTCAAGTTCAATGCATGATTTTAACTGCACCTCTTTACCAAATGTAAATACAATATAAATATTTTAGATTTTTCATTATTACAACTTCCAATTTCAACAGTAAATAACATTTATTTATTTTCTATTTTTGTATATACAAATTACGATACTTAAGGTTTCGGGCAATATTTATTTTTCTGTAGTAGAGACATGTCTGTTTTCTAGTCTCAAAAATAATGAAATTCATTATACTCTCCCTCTGATATCAGATTTGAATTCATTTTATTTTCTTTTCTCACCATTGAACATATCTAACTGGCACCAGTTTGAACAACTCTTTTGTTAGAATTTTCAATGCTACCTTACTTAATTTCAAACATGAAGAAACAACAGCATCTACCTTAGAATTATTCATAGACAGAACTAAATTCTTTAAATGTAACAATAAAGTATCCTCTCTTACTTGTTACTATTGTATGAGAATTTAATTTAATTTTAATTGCATAATATCTTTTATATATTGGTAATCACCTGAATCAATTCCGCTTACTAGTTTTTAATATTCTGCTTGTATTAGTTGTTGGTTCTTTCATTATCCATCCTGCATTTGTAACATCAGACCTTTACACTGAGCACTGATTCACAGTAGATTTTTGTAAAGTGTTTAGTTCATTTTGATTTTTATTACATTTAGTACAAATCAATCTTAGCATTAATTATATTGTGTAATTTTCATTATCGCTATCTTTCTTTCTAATATTTTTAAAGAATGAAACGTCAACCTTCTATTTCAGAAGATATTTCATACAAGTATGAGACACAAACTAGATAGACGGACGGATGGATGGATAGATAAATAGATACATGTAGACAGACAGACAGATAGATAGATGTGTTTTCAGTCTCATATCTGAATTATGTCTATTTTCCAACATTGATATTTCTATATAACATTAGTTTTAAGTTTCATTTATTTCAAGTAGACAATGTTTGTGAGCTGCGTGTTTATTACAATTACATATAGTACTGTTCAATCATTAAAAAATTCGCTGAACTGTAACTTCAAGCCATATCACTTTAAATGAGAACACCAGATAAATTGCAATGAATTTTAACTGAATAACTAGATTACAGTATTGTAATTACAAATTAGTAAAGCTGCCTAATCAACTTCTTAAGGAATAAATTTTTGTTTACTTTTTTGAAGTTCATTATGAATGACACTAAACTTGTTTGAAACAACCCTTCTACTATGTACATGCATTCTTGAATATCACAACATAGAACTGTCCATATATTTATGACCTATATAATTGTATTTTAAAGCTAAATCTTCAATAACATAATATTACACATTGCCTTGTATAAACTGTATACTTGTCAGAATATATTTTACCCAATGGTTTACAAAAACAAACGATACAATAAAGTATTACTTCCCAGAAACAGTGATGTCCAATTATTTCTCCATAACAGGTTTATTTATAGTTCTAAACTGATTGTAAGAAAAAATGTACATGTGGCAGTTAAAATATTCCAATTATATTTATAAAACCCAAATTGCTCACTAAATATTATTCTTTAAGTTTTGAAACACAAGTTTCCATGTTTTTATCATGCAAGGATACTTGTGGAAATCAGCAGTGATAGTTAATAGGAAAGGATTAATGGTTTGTTAGCTAAAAATGCAATGTCAATGAATGTGCAAGTGTTTGTTGTCAGCACAATTGACATCAACACTTGTTATCTGTAGCCATGAGCAACACTGGAACTACATATACAACACATTTATTGTCACAATTCTACACATTAAGCCAGGCTATGGTCATCAAGTAGTTAATGTGACAAATATATGTATTATTTGTATCCAAGTACTGTAAGAATAAGATATATTATTAACCTTATTAAACAAGAGCCATGTATATTTTCTAAGCAAAGTTTGGATTTGGTATCTCAAAAAGCTTTTCAACTGTCTATGTAATAAGGCTGATGTACTCATCTGCATGTATTTACTTTTGTATGGGTCAGTTGATTCAATCCAACTTGATTTTATGTGCTTCAGCTTGCTTAAACAAAGTTAGTTTCTTTTCCCTCTTCAAAATCTGTATTTATTAAAAGATAGTTACGTAGTTTTCTTTTGATAATTCAGATTGGTTAAGTTTTTTGGACAATTCAGTATATGTATATTCTAGTTCTTCATATTATAGCAGCTTGCTTAAATAAAAAAAAAACTTAAACTTCAACATATTCTAACTTCCAGTTATTCAATTAGTGTGAAACTTGTTTGATGCATCATGGTGACTGAACATTTTTTCTCATTAAAAAATTCAATCTAATAACAAACAAAACATTTTTTTGTTTCCTTTATATAGAAGAAGAAAGGTACCTATGAATATTATAATGATTTTCAAGACTGTTAAAAAGGGACAAACCTTATCGAGACACATGTTTGGACTATATTGTTGTCATCATCTATTTCTTTCATATAAACATGTACATTTGCAGAGAAAGTGAAATCAAGTAATAAGAACTATCAATGCAATTCATAATTATATTTTTCATATATATTATATGCACACTCAACTTGCCTAGTCAATGGATTTGTTATACACCTCGAGTTGTTTCCTTTGGTTTAATTATAATGGGGCAACAAAGTCGACAAAAATAGTGCTACTCTTGATACAGACTCGATTCACAATGACAAATTATACTTGCCTATCATGCTTGGTTACATTTCTGGTTCACTCACCTTCTCTTTTTATTCACGAATGTGTCCAGATTAACGTCAATGTGAAGTGTCAGTCCCAAGTTTTCGTACAGTACCTTATTCTCTAATGTATTTCTTTGATTAGCTAGAACTTAATTAAGTATTAATTTACTTACATTTCCAAAGAACAATTACATGACAGCTACAGAAAATATACAATGGGACTGTAAAGTAATTATGATGAATATGCACTTAAATTTAAATAATACAGTTCATCATATGTCAGTTGCAAAAACATGAAATGAATCATGTAAACTAGTTCTTGCTCATTTAACACAAGTTAGGGAGTATCCATAGAAAAATATTACGTCACGTGTCAGTTGGAAGTAACCATATTTACCGGTGAATGCAAAATATCATAAACATTAATAAATAATGTGTATATTACCTTCAGGAATGAATATTGTAATCACTGCTGAGTAAGGACTTCTGCCTATCTCATTCCAGGAGTACATCCTGTACTCATAATTTCCTGGGGGAGGATGGGAAATATTAACATAATAAGTTCCGCTATGGGTCTGTGTCTCCTTTAGATCTGTAACGCTTGAGTTCTTCCAGGGCAAGTTAGGACTGGCTGTGGACTTGTATTCTATGGCAAATGTCTGGACACGACCACCATTAAATCCAGGCTTGAAGCAAAGTTCAATCTCATTTACCATAAATCTGCTGATGCAAAATATGTCAACCATATGGGGAGGACCTGTAAACATTGGAAAATCAATTTTCACTTTATATTGAATGCTTATAATATCTAGGAAACTACTCTCTCTGACGATATAAAGTAGATATGCCAATCTGTGAGCAGGATTATCAGGAATCCTAACTTTAATTTGTTTCTGAATCTACAAAGACTGTCTGGAAGGATGAAAATGTTTATTAAAATAAATATAAATTAAAATCAGACTTACATGCATTAAGCTTGCATCTGCCATGAAAATACAAATGTCTGGCCAAAAAAAAACAACCATACACATTCATACACCTTATGAGTTATCAGATTCAGTTTTTCTCTTTAACTTTACAGCTATTTTACAAAACAAATCTGGAATGGCTGGCATATCTAAAATGTAGTGATGGGAATCGTTCAGAAATTCATAATCAATAATTGGTTCCCCTTAACCAACAGATCATCGATTATAATCGGTTACTAAGAGCAAATTTTAATTTTTGTTACACAGTTGTATCTTTGATCAAGAGTTCAATATGTTTATAAATGTACAGGAGTAATCTCTTTTAATGACATGTATACTTTAACCTGACAATATTATTACATTGTGTGTTACTTTTGTTCCACAACTTTGTTAAATGAATGCAACGTTTTATGACTGGTCAGCCATATGTAACACAAATACTACTACAATTTCCTGAAATTCTTTCATTCATGTGTGAAGTGTCTATAATTTAAAGTATGGAAGGACATAATTGTCAAAAGATGTTCCAATTTAACAAAAACAAATGAACAAAATGTTATTAAAATTTATTAACTAACTAACTAACTAACTACAGTTTATCAAATGTGGATACACATCTCAAATCTTTCTCTGAACTAAGTTTTATTACATCAAATTCTCTGGTGGCTCATGCTGCCTTTCTTTATTACTACAACATAAGCCTTCTGTGAAACTAGGCAGATATGGTCTTGTAGGAAGGTGTAATTGAAGCCTCTTGATACACAAAGGAAACAGGACAAGTGAACCAGCATTAGTTAAAATAAAGCAGATATTGGCAGTAAGAAGGAACTGGGAATGTGCTGGTTCTATGTATGACATGCATAAAATGCCACATTGAACAAACAGCACAAGAATACAGGAAAAAAATATTCTCATATAATACAATATGCAGTTGTCTTTCCTTTAACTAAGACATGATTGACCATAAATTGTAATGCTCTTTTAGACAATAAAACTTCGGTCAGCGAGAGCATATATTTTATTGGGATATTTCAATTCCAGCGCTTTATTTCCTGATGTAACGTATTGAATCAAGTTGTGGAGAACATGTAATTACATTGTATCATACTTTGCCAGACTTGTAAATGTTGAGAATTGAACTCAACAGAGTTCTCATAAATATCATTATTTTTTGCCCTCTCCTTGGGATTTGATTATAATAGCTGGTCACAGAAAGGACAAAAAAAAAACAACCTTTGTATCAGGACAGGTGGATGGACCCTTTGAAACATAAATGACTTAAATTCTTACTGTGCTGATACATTACATGGCTGAGTAATGATTTATAATAATTCCTTGTAATCCAATCCACCACAAAACAGTTAATATGTACATGTTAATAAATTAATTCCTGTTTGTCAGACTAGGTGAATGGAAGATGTGAAAGATAAAAAGGGGAGCAAGAATGAATTTATAAAATGGAACCTAATAACTGTGTTGTGGTGATGATTAGATGGAACTGTTATTTCGTAACTTCCATATATAGGGGTAGTCAAGTAAAGAGAATGATGGGTCCCAAACTAAAACTGAATCATCAATCATTACTCAGCCATGTAATGTTTCAGTACAGTAATAATTTAAGTCATATACTATAGTATACTTCGTAGTGTATCAATCAATATGATGCCAAGAAACAATTCCCTTAATCTCTGCAATTTAACAATAAAATTTTTACAAGAGCAAGGAAATATGCATTTGGTATTTAAACATTTAAGGGAGTTTATGTTATGTATACCATCTTAAACTTATACTCAAATCACATTGATTTGTTTTAGATATAATGAAATTTCTCAATTTCTCTATTTTGGATTACCTAGCAAAATTTTCATTTTAAACCAGGTCAACCATGAGATGAGTCTGTTTTTCCAAGTTTCAGGAGAACTGTCTAACCAGTTTAGGGTAAGATGAGATAACCGACAACTGATGGCTGAATGAAGGACAAAAGATATTTCCAAATGCTCTTCTTAACCATGACCAGTAGATTCAATAATACAATGAAAATATTATCAATGCAAAATGAATGCTTCAAGAAGTGTCCCATTGTTTAGTATGACCGAGCTATGTTGGATTTAACTATAAATTATACACATTAAATGAGAAACCTTCAAGTTTTAATAGTTTAGTGTGATTATTTTCTTAATGAAGAAATGTTCATACATGAATATTGTCATTATAAAAATGTAACTTCATGCATTCTTAGGACAGAAATTTAAAGGTACATCAAAACATGTTTTTATACATTCACACTCAATACATCTCATGGCTTAATCGTATCATAGCTCTGAAGTAGAGTTGTTGAACTATAAGATACTGAGGCGAATGGTGACATTGGTAAGATCTGATACATTCTGGACAATCAGGTTGGGTTAAGGAAATTCTTGTATTGTTATCTTTTGTTCCTTTTTTCAACATGAGCATTGAAGAATGAAATACATACACTCTAGTGATTTCAGTTAGGTTCGATTACACATGCCACAGTGTTCATTGACGTGAATATTGATAAACAAATTATGTGTGGTTGTGCTTAAAGGTTTTAATGTTATCTGACTGAAAACTGGAATCAACAAAATAGCAAACAAGAGGGAAATTTTTAAATGATGTCTTGAAGACACCATTCACGCACGACAAAGTGTTAGGTGCAAAATAATCAAGATTGAATTATATTCAGGTCTACTATATGACAGTATCGTGCAAATAAAAATCATTATTTGAATCCAAATTTATTTGAGTGTAAGTGACAATCTTTCACCAGCTCGGGTTACAGAAATATCCTACCTATTTACCCATAGATATCAATGCTCCTTTGTATTAATTGTAACTACAGATGCCAAGCAAATAGAAGCCATGGTGGTGAGTAACCACGCCTGGCAGTGAGCAGTTAACTCCGTCTTTGAACCTACCAACATAATATCAACGACAACAGGTTAGTTTTATTACGAAGCAAGACAATCTACGAAGCCGACTTTGGTTACTCTTTTTTGTAACCATATTAATACAAAGGTTATTTTAATACAAAGAAAGCTGATTTCAGAACCCAACTATGAAAGCAAACTTGGGTTTCTTTTCACCAGTATTCACAGAAATTTAAAAAAAAAACTAAATTGAAACAATGGAATAGATTTTAAAGTTACACAATACAGTGCTTCATGCATGAACGTCGATGACCTTGCGTCGCGCAGACGATTTGGCAAAATTAAAATCACATGAAGAATTTGTAAAGGCCCGAAGAGAAACCAATCATTTTTCCAACGATAAAATCATTAATATGGATGAAATTCTAGAGCATTTTGATGACATTTCTGGATGGACTGACGATCATTGGGTGGTCAAAAGTGTGAGAATTAGCAAGACTAAAGCAAATTTGAAAAAAATATGACTTTCTTCCTTGCAGTTTCTGCTCCTGCACCAGGCAATATGTAGCCTCTAATAAATTTTTCATGGTATGAGGAAGCTACAAATATTCATGTTACCGAAAGAATGGATCATACATGTGTAGGAGAAGGGTTCTGTTGATGAGATGCTGCTGCAGTGGATTAAAATGTTTTATCTCAAGTATACATTTTTATAATATTTTTTAAAATAAAATTTCAGTTGAAGTGCATTTTCCAACATGTAATTTTCAAATGATTTAAAAGTGTCCCAAGGAATACAGTCTTCCACATATATGGTAAATACAGTAGTTGCCCCACAGGTGTTGCATAAAATAATTATGGTAGATACTGTCAACATAAAAAAAGTAACTGTAAAATATTAAAAAAACTGTTTCCATAACAGAGGCCATATTTTCATAAGTTTATAGGATGCAAAACTGGGAAAAGTATTAGTGTGATTAGTAATGGACATAAATAATTCTAATAAGTCCTTGTGCACATTTGATTGGGCAACAAAAATGTGTTGCTAGTAAAGCTGATTTCGGGACATTCCGGTTCGCTTATTCATTAATATGACAGTCTGGCATGACTGGCTGGGGTGGGTCAGATGACTGGGTTAATACGGATGGTTGTCTTGGGCAGTTAAACTACTGTACATTGTTACCTAATGAGCCAACAATGCAGCAAAGTCAGTATAAGAGATTGTTGCTTATGATATAGATGAAAAATATTTGAAAACTCATCCTGAACTGTATCTACTGTGTACAGTTATTTTTGTCAATACCCTGAACTGCAAATATATTACTGTGTGTCAGATTGCATGCCAAATAGCTTGCTGGTTTTGGTGAACAGAGTAATAAATAACTCTTGATACAAATGACACTTGTGGGACTGCATTGTCACCAAAATCAGAAAACATTCAGCAAGTCCAGCTTATTTGCCTGTATCATGTTCAGGCGGGATGCTGGAATTATACCCAGTGAGTTGCCTAGATTTGTTGAGACAAATATGTTATAAGAACTCCTTGATTCTTTTTGATAAAGCTTTAATAAAGGAACTCAAATGGGTAATGATTTAATATTGAATTTATGAATTTCAAATAAGTTGAATAATGTCCTGCTTTTGCAAGCCTTGGTGAACACCTCTGGTCATGGCAAGCAAAGCTGGACATTATTCAACAAGTTTCATTAATTTAATATTAATCATTACCTTTATGAGATTCCTTTTATCGCATAGTTTAATATCAGTAGAAATAATTTACAAAGGAAGAAGAAACAAATAATTGTGTTCTTTCTGATAGACGGTGCATCCTTCATTTGTTGTGCATAAATATAGTCTTAAACATAGCTGAACTAGTAAACTGTACATGTTTATGAACTATAAATAATAGAATAAGCTTCCATCTGAATAAACAGAACATTTTATAATGACAAAATCATTTTTCAAAGCAGAAAAAGTAATGTGATGCGATGCCACATTGATACGGTATGCACTAGGCCTAGAGTACATGTTTACCATAAAATGTCACTTGCAGAGCTAAACATTACATTGTTGTAATTTTTATGTGAAATAGGATTACTAGACGCATAAATCATTACGTTCACTGCAATGCATTTGTGACCAGATATTTACATTCTTTGACTGGAACATTAGTTTGTTTGCTTGCTTAAATTTTAATGGCGCACCAGCACTTTTAGGCTATTTAGCGCCATACAATAGGTTAGATATTTAAAAATAAAAAAGATTTAACATCGACCAGTGATATAAAAAACCATAATAGTTAAATATAAAATGGTAAGATGTTGGTAACAGGAAAATATGAAGCTTCCTAATCAACGGGAGATTTAAATGGTGTATGTTGATGATAAGATGTTGTAAATAAGAGGTGGTATTTGCATTAGATAAAAATATTCTAGGTGATGGCACACAAGTTATAGTTTAAAATAGAGATTTACTTCCTTTAGGAAATCTAAAATACAAGTGATTTGTATTGTATCAAAAAGTTCCTTCATGTCTTGTACATTATAGTATTTAGCATGCGTAGGTTGCAGGTCGGAACACTCGGTCATGAAGTGTTTAACAGTGAATGGTTCATTGCAAGAAATGCACTCTGGTGGATCTTCACCTTTTAGTATGTGGGAGTAGGTAATTATGTATGACCGATTCTGATTCTTGCAACAGGACTGGAACATTAGACTGTACATAAGACTTAAACAAATTTCTTTCTGAGGCAGATTTGCATCCCATATATACTGCATAAAGATACTGTGGTTTCATAAAGTTCTGTCAGTTAGGAGACCCATTTATGTCCAAATTATTCTGTGGATGAAGTGAGTTTATTCACTTCTGTAAATTAACATTTAAGCTACGCTTGTATATACAGTGGATTTTATATCTATGTTACATTATGCATGACATAACAAACCTGGCTGGGGTAACATATCCTTATTCAGATAGCCGAGATAATATTTTTAAAATTTCCTTTCACAAGTCCAGTTCAAAAATGGCCGCAAAAAATGTTCATTCAAAACCAGTCATTCCAGAAGGTAGGATTAAAACCTAGTTCCCATGATCCCAGCCAATCAGTAAAGAGGTTACTGTACAAACATTTCATGGCCTTATTTGGACCAGTTAGTCTGGTCCCCTGCTTAGTATGCTCCCATGCGTTGCACTCCGCTATACTAAGTCAGGCGAACGCCGACGCCATATTGTCACGTGATCAAAACAAATGGCCTCACATGGAGAGACATCGGTTATCTAACAGTGGCACATTTATTGCTTTTATATTCTGTTTGTTAGTGACACAATGCAAATTTTACTAATACTTTCGATTTGAAATATAACAGGTGCTATCTTGTGTTTAAGCTTAACCAGCAAATCGGACACGAAGGTATTTTTTAAAATATTTATGCAATTAGGCGACTACGAAGTATAGGGATACACACAACAATTTTTGTAAAATATTGCACCTTTCCCACTGGATCATCTCAAACATTTTAATTCCAATCGATTCCTTGATAAATTTTACATCGAAATTGATATGAGGTTATGTACGGCAGCTTTATTTTTCCCCAAGACTAAGACGAAAATATCTTCCCCATTTTACCAGGGGTGAGGGTAACGATTGTTTCGCAAATAATGCACATTTTACACTGCGTCATCTAAAATATTTAAGTTGCAACAAATTTCTTGACCAAATTAATATAAATATGCATATATCGTTTTCCATGACAGCTCAAATTTTGTCAAATATTAGGATTAATATAACAACCCTCTTCTCATAATGGTTGAAAGGGACATTTTGTCAAATATTGCACAATTCGACTGCATAAAGTACGATATTTCATTTGCTTTCGATTACTTGATAGTTATTACGTCGGACTTTGCATAAGGTGGTAGATGACATCCTTGACTGGCCACAAAGGTTGATATCAAATCCCTTCAATCAAGCGGGGGTGGGTGGGGGGTGGGGTCAAATATTGCCAAAGATGGAATATTTTCGACATCATCATTTCAATGTTCCATTTTAAATCAATTGCTTGATCAATTTTACACTGACATTAATATATTGGTATATGTAACAGCACAGGTTTTGACATTTGCCAAAGATTAATCATGATTTAGCAATGATTTCCTCAAATTGGGTAGTACATTTTTTGCAATAAAATGACTTGATGCATCTTTATCAGTTTTGGATATCATCTTTTTAGGCAATAGAGACAAAACATCATTCATGATTTCATGTTAGATTATATAAACATTTAAAATAAGAGGAGTCAATATAAAACAACACAGTTTAAAGGAATTGTTTAATACTTGTGTTGAGAGAAAGTGGAGAAATTTAGAAGGGCATAGGGAGGGTAAAGGATTCCTCTGTTCATGTGTAGCTATCACTTTTTAAAACCAAAACACTAGCTTTCATTTATAAGTGTTTGCTGAAGGCTTTGATTGAGATTGAGTATAGAATGAAAAATCACATTTTGACTGATTCAACCAAAATGTACCAAATTGGTAAAATCTTATTTACTCTGGTGTTCTGGCATATTTAAAAAAAAAAAATCAATTATTAAATTAAACCATATATATATGCCAAAGTTTATGATGAAATCTTCATGGTATTAAGTTAAATAAATATCCTTTTTAAGGGAACTTAAATTTAACATTGTATGTTTAAAGACTGACAATAACACAAGATATGTGAAGCATTTATCATAAAAAGATGCTTTCAAAAATATATATATATTATGTCTATATTTTGGTTACAATACAAAATTGTTACAAAATTAATACCAGTAATAATTATTGTGTCATTTGAAAAGACACTGAGTTGATTCTTTGATACCTAATGAGAATAAAAAATAAAAACATTTTTCTTGAAATGTTCTAATTTTTTTATTTTAGAATGGAGCATTATCCTAGCTTCCACACCTATTGTAAAAGACAGAGGTCATCACCAACAGGAAAGACTCCTGTGCAAATAGAGAAGCGCAGACAGTTAGAGGTATATCAATATCTATTTACATTTGCAGTTGGCAACATTCTGTACCGATTAACTTTGCAAAAAATTCTAAATGTATATCCTCAAGATTTACATTCAAGACCTTGTTTAAAGAGATGCTCATTTTATGTTGATAATTTGAATCAGATATGTTACAAAAATGAAACAGATATTCTCTTAAAACTATACATGACTTTTTTGTATTTAACTCATCAGTAAGACAAGTAAATAAGAATGAATGTCAATTGTTTATCTTTATTTATGCATTTGTAAGGTACACATGGGAATATAAAAAATATTTATAATTATAATGAGGTACTGTAACTAAAAAATATTTAATCACTGATTATATATTAATGTTTACCATGCCATTATTATAGGCATACATCAAACACAGTGTGACACTCACATTTACTGTATTGCAGGACCAATGTATTGTATTTTATGACATCAAATGTATTTTTACATTGATATATAAATGACATACAAGCACACATTTTATTGGCTTGTAGCTTGTCATCTAGTATTATTTTCATTATACACGTATATTCTAGTGCTTTGTTTTGTTTGTTATAATAGTTGTTAGCAGGTAATTATATTTCATTATCATGCAATTAGCAGCCTTGTAACATTAAGGATTGAAGACGAAGACAATAGGTAAATATTTGCATTATTAAGTTGCCATAGGTATTTTACTAAGTTATTTGTCTTTTCAAATTCTTGAAGTATTTGTTACTGAGTCTGAGATTTATATGACAAGTACCAACTTGTACTTACAGTTAATTTCAAACATTATAGCTCATAACTGTTTCTTTATTCCAGTTTCCAAACCAAACTAGATCGTACAAGAAATGGAGTAAAGAAGAGAAGTTAGCAATGATGGAGTTTGTGAAGGAGCATGGGCTACCATCAGTAAATGTTAACAAATTCTGGGAGGAGTGTGCACGCTACATTTCCCAAACTACTGGCTTTGTGAAATCAGGTTAGACTTTGCAAAATATATGCAGAATATGAATCTCTTTGGATCTTAACACTACCTACCTTTTAACTGTACCATCACCAACTCAGAAGCAGTATACTTAAATTGAATGCATTCCATTAACTAGCATGACAGATAATTATGATACATTTTGTGATTTTAAAATATTTTATTAATGGTCTTTGATTACGAAATATTAGTTTTTATTGTCAGCTTGGTTTGGTTGTATACTTCACACTTTGTCCAGGTCTTTTGTTTTAAAGGCCCATGAATTTCTAATTGCTAGAACTGGTGAATAGTCTTAGTTTAGTGTATCATAATGGGCGTGCTTCATTTTCTTGAGTTTGTGTGGCAAAAAGTATATGCTAGATCATCAAAAATCCAAAGGTTGATAGTTCAAAGAAAATGTTTGTTGCATATATTTCCTTGTCTTTGAATCATGTTTGGCATTATTTGCCACTTGCCATAGTTCAGGCATTATTAGCCACATGCCATATGTTAGGCATTATTAGCCACATATCATAGGTAAGGCATTTTTATCCACTTGAGATAGGTAGGCATTATTAGCCACTTGCCATAGGTAGGCATTATTAGTCACTTGCCATTAGACAGGCATTTATAGCCACCTGCCATGTCAAGTATTATGAACCACTTGCCATACGTTAGGCATCATTAGCCACTTGCCATAGGTCAGACATTATGAGCCACTTTTTATGGGCCAGGCATTAAGAGCAGCTTGCCATAGGTCAGGCATTATTAGCCTTTTTCAGTTCTTGTTGTCAATGATTTTGAAGCATAAGTGCCATAATAAGGATTTACATTTAGAGCTAATTAATTGATATTGTTGAGTAATTAATCTTATTAGTCCATGCCAAGTCATTAAAGCCAAGGCCACACTATACAAAAATAATGGAATTTGGTGTTAACTTCAAGTCTTGCTTGCCCGATGTGGGTGAGGAAGCTTGCCAGTAGCTTCTCATGGGTCAGTGGTTCCTCCCAGGGTTTTCTTTGGTTCTTCCTACACCAGTTAACTGGGAAATGGCAATAAGTTCACAGCAACAACAATAAATCAATCACACCCAAGAGTCCAATATGGCTACCTGGAGGTGTTTGTCTACTATTTTCATGTAAATAAAACTCTGAAGCTAAATTGATGTGTATATTTTGAGTGAATTTTTTTTTAAAGAAACTCCACTTACATATTTAGCCTAATGTTTTTAATTATTTGGTTGTAGCATGTACAGTAATATAGATTATGTCTGTGTAATCCTTTTATGTTTTACACTGAATAGATATGTTTTTGTTTTCAAAAACTTTATATGAATTTTTTTCTTTTTGATTGTTTAGGAGCTTCATGCAAATCACAGCATGCCAGGGTGAAATGTTTGTTCCCTTCTGCATGTTTGACCACCGATGAAAGCACCACCATTTGTGACGTGTCCAACAGTTCAAGAAAAAATGAAGCATCGACTCAGTACGATCACATTTATACTTGTACAGTATCTACACAAACAGACCCAGTCTTACCAGTCTTGGACATAAGGTATAAAACGTGAGGTATATATTTGTTTAAAAAGCATCACACTGTAATACAAATTTTGAGGTAAAGACAATTGATAAGGTAGGTTCTTGAGCTGGCATTTTAAGTTTAAATTAAACATAGAGAAATATCAATAAATTGTGATACCATAATTCAAAACCTTTTACACAATGTCAGTCTGTGGATATAAATAAAACTGACAGGCACTGAAGTCCAAAAATCAGAAAAGGCTGTTAAACTATAATCTTCATTTGTTTCAGCAGATAATATCTTACACGCATTACTACAGCCAGTCAATCTGGAGAAATGGCTTTACATACGCTATACCTCAATAGTCCATTGACAAAATACAAAAAAACTTCGTTGTGGTAGCCAAAATACTTCTATCTGAACGTCACTCTTTTAACTACACACAACATGTAGTCCTTCCACTTAATATTAATTTTAAAAAACATGATATATGTATTATTTGATCTTTACATATCTCTATTTCAGAGAAACTGAAAGAGAGTGGAGCTATATTTCTGTAAGTGATAAATTGCCAAAATCAAAAAATGAAGTGGAAACATTAGCTATGAAATTATCAAATACAAGATTATCATCATTTGATGATGTAACTCTCTCTGATAGAGCAACATTGCTGCATGCTGCTCTATATACTTCCACTGAAACAATTGCCGAGACTGTGTTAAATAGTGAGTCACTCAGAAAAGCTGTAAAGATGTTACTTTTTATCGGGATTTAACTGCATTTTCATGGAATGATATATGCACAGAACTTTTTCAGATTAACCCTTTATTGGCTGAAGTATTACTAGCAGTAGCATTGCCAACAGGCAAACTTGGCATGATTCAACCCATTAGGTCACTTCTGCCTAAGTTAGGACTTGTATACTCAATACTTATGAGCAATAGGTTTGCGGAATTATCACTTGTACAGAAGATAATAGCTATCACTATGAAAAATGAACAGGCTCATGAAAAGGTCCAAGTGATTTTAGTTTGTTATGTATTGTTATGATTTCAATATTCCAACAGTTTAACTTGTTGACAATCCATGGCATGCTTTCTGAATTTTCAAGGTTTTAAACATTGTAACCCCAATTTTTTTCAGTGCTTGAACACTTTAATAGGAAGCCAGCACTCAGTATATTATTTAGTCAAATGTTGCATCTCGGAATTATTATTATTATTTTCAGAAGATGTTATTGCTACTTGCATGTTTTGTTGAGCTATGGTTCGTCTTTCCTTCATGTCACAGGAAACTTACTTTAGACCAACACTAAAACAGACATTGAATTCTCATCATTTTAAAATATGCATAATCGAGAAGTCAGTAGTTGTGACCAGTCTTGGCAGCAAGTAGGAAAAGTTATTTCCTATTTACATGTTTGACTTTTATCATACATGATCAAATTTGGGTGATACAATGATTGAGTTGGACACTTTTATTCACCTGATCTTATTTGTTACAAGATTGATGCCCTCTTACCCAAATGTTTCTAACTGCTGCTTGATATTTTGCATGTATATTTTCAAAATCTTGCATGTGAATTTGTTATAATGTTTTTATAAATTTATTTCTGGCCCTGTTCTTACCCTTTTTTCAGATTTCTAAAGGAATGCACACCTAATGGAGGTCTTACAAAGTGACAACAACTATAATAAACTTTTACTCTACCATAGAAATTAAGTTTTCAAGGAATATACAAGCCATTTCCAGTTCTATTTACATGTTCTTTAGATTAAATAACAGGTAATAACTTGAAATTTTATATGGATAACTGATGAATAAAATTTCAAACCCTTCTTAGCTGAATAATAAGTGCATAACCTTTATGCTTAGAAATGTAACCAAATTCAAGTAATTATTATTTAAACTTGAATGGATCAAACATGAAAGACAATTTCATAAAGGAACTTCAGTTTTCAATAAAATGTTATACAGTATTATTTTTAAAAATACTGGCATACATTGTAAATGGCTGACAAAATATGATCAAACTATATTGTTCAATGCACATTGTGAATCAATATTATGATATAACACTCATTTTGTCTATTTATAAGGTTTATTTTGGATGATGGTTTGGCATTGTAAGCTAATATATCTTAGTGGCAGAGCATTTGTAGATACAGATTCAGATTCAAATTATACGTCAGGCTCATCACACACATGCTGCAAGTTTATTATGCATCTGTCAATTTTATAAGCAGTCGGCTATCACAGACAAGAATATTTTATGTTTCAGTGGTCATCAAGTTCAGTATCTTATCTTTTATTGTTAATACAGTGAAGCATATGAGACCTTTTCTCTAGTATAAATAATAGGAGACATCAGTATGATAACATGATACAAGAAGGTTTAATTTTTTTTCTTTTCTTGTTCCCAACAGGTTTTTGATAGGTTGCAAATTCTGGGTGTTTCCAGTAGTTATGAAGCTACCATCAGAGAAATGGACAAATTAGCCAATTCATGTTTTAAGGAGCTGCAGTTAGCAGTCAGGGAAGGAAGAGTTTTCAGATTTGTTGGGGACAATGTAAATTTTACAACTGGGGTGCGACATGAAAGGGAAAATTATCATGGAGGGACAAAACATTGGTTTGCATCTGCAGCTATTGTGCAACACATGAATTTTGCTAATCTACCAGACCAGCCACAGGGGTCAATTCAAGACCTAGCATTGGATCAGTTATCTCCTTCACAGAGAGATCAGAGAAGGTTAAAATCCAACTACACAACCCTGATTTTAAATGCAGCAGTGTATTATCTCCCCTTTCTGAAAAAGTTTCAAGATTTTTATTGTAGTGAAATTGAAGGTGAATTCTCTGATGAGCTTGCAAATAAATCAGTTATAGTTCCACTTCCAGTTCTTCCTTACAATGAACAACAGTATAGTGATGTCTGTAAGATAATGCAGTCATACAATGAAACAATAGATGAAATCTATGGATGCACAAATCATCCTCCAGTGCATATAGGTGGTGATCAATTGACCAGGGAGAGATTTAGTGGTGCAAAAGGATTACATCAAGGTGCTTTTGATGCGAGAGAAAGACTGAGGGATCTGTATCCAATTACTTTTGAACTCTGGCATACAGCCGTGAATTTCTTGACAATGGTTTTTCAGAAGCTCTTTAGCTTGGATGGTTTTGAAACTGGCTCTATGAATGGAGAGAGAATTCGTATAAGACGGCATGATGTGAACGCTGACGTGAAGAATCATTATGATGTAGACAAAGATTTCTTTTTGTCATTTGTTAAATCATACATTGTTGAGGCACTGTGCGATTTCTTCGGACTTTGTGATCTAAACAGTACTCCAACCAAGAACATACCTCCAGACCCTATGACAGATTTGTGGCTCCAGCAGACTATGGATCACTTTATTGAAATATATGTCTTCTCAGGGCACATGATTCACATGACTGTTGAAGAAACGGTCAAGGATTCACTGATCCTCATTACAGTTAAAGTTAGTGATGTGGAAGTGAAAACCATATACATTTTAAAGCAAGGAAAGAAGACAGTTTCAAAGCCAAAGGACACTGATCATGTGCAACAGTATGGCCATACTGTATTACAGGTTGGTTTACTGTACATGGAGTTTTTGGATGTGATACACAGACCTGACAGGGATAGGTTACTTGGTTGCCTTAAATACATGATGTTGATGTTCAAGAGTCATAACAGCAGAAGTAAATATGCTTTTGAAATCTTGCGCCTATTATGCCATCAACAAGCATCATATAGTTTGCGCACTGCATATCAGAGTATCTATGGCCTTTTTGTCAACATCAGGGGGAAGAAAGATAGTCATATACACATCTGCAAATAGGATGAAAATGAGAAGGCTTTGATAATATAACACTGGCAAACAACCATGTTTATGAAGGTTGCAATATATCAATAAGTGTACATGTGATTATGTAATGGAAAACAACCATGTTTATGAAGGTTGCAATATATCAATAAGTGTACATGTGATTATGTAATGGCAAACAACAATGTTTATGAAGGTTGCAATATATCAATAAGTGTACATGTGACTAAATTAATTTTTCCAGTCAGCAAAGCAATCATATTATGAAGCCATTTATCCAATTGTTTCTTCTGAAACATTTTTACAAATAGCATGTCATTAAAATATTGTGATTTTTACTGTCAGTAAAATCTATCTCAATTGATCTGAAGCAAGTTTGTTTAGAGGTTTCTGTGTGTGCGTATGTGTTTTTGAAGATACCATTACTATCTGAATGATAAAGAATATTAAAGACCATACAATGTATTTTGCGTCATCCAGTTTAGTTGAAATATGTTGATGTTGGGGAAAAAATCCTTAGAAAGTGTTCATGCTTACTACCTTTTTAGTTTTCTTTCTGTAGCACATCTTAAGTAGAATAGAAACCCTGTATGCTTCAAAAGGACTGCACATACATGTATCTCATACATATACTTGACAAATACTTAACTGATTAACACTTTACCAAGTTTGAGTAATATTCTGTTGATGCATATTTAATAATTATCATGAAAACTACATGCATCTTGATAGGCTGATATGTGTTTCAGTACTAATACTGTACAAAGTGTCTGCAGAATTTGTGTTTAAGTTGATGTTAATCATAAAACAAGTATAATTGATACTTGTTATTTAATTCTTTTGAATTAGTTGATATGAATGTTACACAACTTATTTCTTATTAATGAACTCATTTGAGATATATACACACACAAAACAATTTTAAGACATGTTGCCATGTTCAAGTTTTTTTCTTTTAGTATATATATATATATATATATATATATATATATATATATATATACACACAATGGCATAAATTAAAATATGTATCACATTTGCATATAACTATCAGAATATTACAATGACAGATGAAAAAGAGAAACTAAGAAGGACACATGTGCATGTGTTTATTTGATACCTTTCCATCTAAATGGAAGTAACTTGAGAGTTATTGCTGTTAATATTTAATCATACAAGGCTCAATGATTGCTTTAATGAACATGTCAGTGTGTTTTTATTGGTTTTTATATTTAAATATAACAACACATTTGGTTAAATTGATAAATCAGTGTTAGGACATATATTGGATGAATGATTGTGACAGTATAAGAAATGTAAATACTGTTCAATTTCATGTTCTACTTCAGTAATGATGAAAAATACAAAATAAAAATATGAAACATTTGTCTCAACTTGTCTACAATGTTAGCCTTAATAATGCATCTCCATTACATTGATACTTAAAATTAAGTTTACACTAAGTTTTGGAATTTTATTAACTGAATAATGAAAATAGCATTCATTATGGAAGCAAATCAAATTAGTGATAATAAAATGTAAACTTCTGTACAGTGCTTAACATTAAATGTACTAACATTGTCTTTCAGTTATGATGATATATTGAGTGACGTTTGAAGAATCTTACCAAGCATGTAAATGGGACCTGAATTCAGTTCATCGTTTATGTTAGAAATCTTGCAACACAGTAGCACATTAAATTTTTATCATTTGGAGGCAATTAAAGTGCCATGCTAATGAATAGAATATATTTACAGTAATAATGTAGAAACTGTCTTGAAAGACCACCCCTTCTGCTAAACAATAATAATATCTCAAGAAAAGTTGTCCTTCCTAACAGGTCATAACACGATATAATGAATAAATCTGTGCATGGTGATTGTGGTCTCTCAAGACAGGTTTTACTGTACATCACTATCAATGCACGTGAAGTGGCAATACATTTGGCTCATACTCTCCCAAAGATTTATTGATAGGACACAATCCCAGTCAAGTCTGTCTGATAGTATTTTAGACCCCTTCACCACCACCCCAGGTTGTAGGGGATGCTATGCCACTTTCTTTTCATGAAATCAATTTGAAATGGAACTGACAGAAATGTTGGTATTTTGGTCTTAATCTTTTACAAAATGTGGGTTGTCAGGTTCAATGATACATCAATATCAATGTAAAGTTGATCAAGCAATTGATTTAAAATGGAACATTGAAATGATGATGTCGAAAATATTCCATCTTTGGCAATATTTGACCCCACCCCCCACCCACCCCCGCTTGATTGAAGGGATTTGATATCAACCTTTGTGGCCAGTCAAGGATGTCATCTACCACCTTATGCAAAGTCCGACGTAATAACTATCAAGTAATCGAAAGCAAATGAAATATCGTACTTTATGCAGTCGAACTGTGCAATATTTGACAAAATATCCCTTTCAACCATTATGAGAAGAGGGTTGTTATATTAATCCTAATATTTGACAAAATTTGAGCTGTCATGGAAAACGATATATGCATATTTATATTAATTTGGTCAAGAAATTCGTTGCAACTTAAATATTTTAGATGACGCAGTGTAAAATGTGCATTATTTGCGAAACAATCGTTACCCTCACCCCTGGTAAAATGGGGAAGATATTTTCGTCTTAGTCTTGGGGAAAAATAAAGCTGCCGTACATAACCTCATATCAATTTCGATGTAAAATTTATCAAGGAATCGATTGGAATTAAAATTTTTGAGATGATCCAGTGGGAAAGGTGCAATATTTTACAAAAATTGTTGTGTGTATCCCTATACTTCGTAGTCACCTAATTGCATAAATATTTTAAAAAATACCTTCGTGTCCGATTTGCTGGTTAAGCTTAAACACAAGATAGCACCTGTTATATTTCAAATCGAAAGTATTAGTAAAATTCGCATTGTGTCACTAACAAACAGAATATAAAAGCAATAAATGTGCCACTGTTAGATAACCGATGTCTCTCCATGTGAGGCCATTTGTTTTGATCACGTGACAATATGGCGTCGGCGTTCGCCTGACTTAGTATAGCGGAGTGCAACGCATGGGAGCATACTAAGCAGGGGACCAGACTATGGACCAGTCAGAATCACAAAGTGATAGGTTAACGTGTGGTAATATAACACATATGACACTATACCTACTACATTGATTCTCAGAAGCTTATTAACAGATTGACTATATTCGGTATATAGGGAACCAGCTATGATGGTAGGGGGAGGTAATCTCTACTTACAGACTGTATCAAATCTGTGTAAGGACTGGATAATTATAATGTAATAAAGTCAGTGCTGGATTGATTATATTTATTCTTTATTAATGATCTCCAAAATAATTCCCAAAGGTTAATGTTATGAAACATTCAGCATATATCCTTTGAGATGAACCTTTCGATTTGATTTCTAAATTATATTTCAAGGGAACCGTCAAGAAAACTGACTATAAGAAAGCTAGGTGAATTGTTTGGAACAATGTGCCTTTTCAATTGTTTCTGGAAGTGACAAGTAAGCATTTTAAGAATGTTTTCAATTGGACAATGTAGAGATCCAAACTAATAAAACACAAGAAGCAATACTGCAATACTAAAATTAATGATTGTAACTGTAAGGGAGAGGACTATTAGGAGCTCAATCTACACATTTACATTTAAATAGACCATTTCATGCACACTTTGGCGAACTTCATAATTTGCTCTAAATTTTTATCACATGGCGGGTGGTCGGCTGACCACAAAAGCCACTTGATGGGTGGTGGGCAAAATATGGCTGATGCTTCAGAATCAGCATAAATTTTCAAACTATGTCAACATCGTTTATCGAGTTGGAAAATGCCAATTCTGTCACAGATATTGACAAAATTTAACATTAATATTTAATATTTTCTGGAAACCAGGGCGGATTTCAAAGCCATACGAGAGAGTACTTTTGAGTTGTTTTACATCTGAACATGTACATGTAAGTAAGAAAATGGTGTCGCAGTACCGGTAAACAAATTTAATCCTGACAATCAAAGAACAGGTTATTCAAACTATTTCTATGCATCTGAAACGTCACTGTAATAAGTGAATTTATAATTTTGTTTTTGAAAGTCTGTGAATAATTTACATGTAACTTTCAATCATTTAATTAGCTCCAGTTGCTGGATTTGGAAAAAGCTGAAAATATTGGCATCACTAGTAATCGATCTCTATAACTTTCATGGACAAGTACAAAACTATCAAGTCGCAATACTAATACATGTAATAATCATCTCTCCATGGCAGATGATGGAATTTAATGCCACACCCTTGATTGGAGCGACTTTTGCAACCTTTGACGATACAAGTAGCGGGTTTTTCTTAACGTTTTATCTCTGAAATATTTACAAACAACAATGGTCACCAATTTGATATGTACATGTACCCACTAGTGCTTGATTGGCTGAAGTATAAAGTGACTCCAGAGGTTATTCAGAAAATTACCGGAGAAACTCGGTTAAATCCAGTATGAAATGGTCTATGGTAGACTTACTCTCTTGTATGACCTGGAAGATGAGATCATAAATTCCAAAAATGTTAGTCATATTCACAAGGTAGTCTCCAAAATCTGCCGGACTGCCAAGATGAACTGTGATATTAGAAAAAAGTCCATTAGAGAAAGTGGGTTGATTTGGAACCTGCTGCCATTTGTCTGTCTTATTTCCTCGATGGTACCACATGATGTCTGTTGGCT
The DNA here is from genome assembly GCA_029339505.1 of Unio delphinus. Lineage (NCBI taxonomy): Eukaryota > Metazoa > Mollusca > Bivalvia > Unionida > Unionidae > Unio > Unio delphinus. Next base: position 573,303 of record JAQISU010000258.1, read on the forward strand.
CTGGGTAGGCTATTACATGGACTTCAAATGCCACATTGTCTTTCAGAGATCTATAATACATGGTTGAAATGTTCTTTCTATAATCAAGCCTTGGACCACCTAAATAGAAAAAGAATAATAAGAATTAGGCATTATCTAAAACAGATCAAACTCTTTTCTAACAGAGACTAGAATCACATGTGGTGCTTCACTTAGTTTAAACTAACCAAATTCCAGTTTGAAATGTAAGGGACCGGTACTGGAAAACGGAATACAATTAAAAAATGTGCACCTTTTCTAAAATCTCCCCCAAATGGTGTTCTTTCCAGATGATTGGATCTAGCCTGCTGCATTTGCCTATCCAATTGACCTATGCTGGAAAAAAATGTCACCCCCACAACAACAACAAAATATGAAAAACAACATTCAGTCAATGACCAACTCCAGGCAAATGTATCAAACACAACCATATGAACAAAACGTTCTATGCCTAACATTCATTTTTTTTCATAACATTTAGTTTTTAAGTACTATAGTATACTCCATGTTCATATTTATAATGATGAATTACAAACTAGTTCTGTGATAATTTACTATAGTTATTTCATATTTGATCCCAAAAATTTATTATCTTTAAAATTTCTATTGAAAATGCAAACTCTTCATATGTGTGAACAATGCTACAATTTCTTGTCTCCTGGTCTGCGTATATTGCCATCTATATTTGTAGAATGTGTTCAACTTTGTTCGACTTTAATGCATGAGACGCAAGTTTAAAATAGCTATCATTATGCAACTTTTCATTCTGAAATTTTTATTTCAGAATCCTTCATTGGAGTTTATATACATTTTTATTCAATCAGAACTAACCTGTTTGTCATGGAATTGTGTATGACTGGTATCAATATGTATGTAATCAAAACTGTACTAGGGTTTTGCTGCTGTGTACAGCGTCACCGATGGTGGTTTATCATTTATCGGCTCTAATTATTTTGAAACACTGAGCGTGACTCAACCCATGCTGCATGTGCAAATTGCCTGCAGTTTAAAAATCAAAGTACCTATATGCACATACCTGTCACAGCTAGTGTATATTATAGAGCAAATTCTCTGTAAACATTACATTACGAGTTTTGTCAGGAAGCTTACCACTTTACTGAGGAAAAATCTTCAGCTAAAGAGGTAATTTAAATTTAAGATTGTATTCTTATCGCTATTTGTTTTATATGACAGAATTATTTCATATATCAGATGTTTTAGTATTTCTTCTAAATTCTACAGAGTAAATACCTAGGTTATACCACACCATGATATTAGAAATAATATACTCTGCTTCGAGATAGCTATTTGTTGTAACTGAACAAACTGAATTTAATTATACGTTGCAAGCATTGAACGTTTAATGTAAATGGGTAACTAATTCATGTGCGCGCATGCACAACATACATTAATGTAGAAGTACTTAACCGTGTCATATGTATTACATGGTTTAGTTGTTTTAATTTTAGCTGCCGTGTGTATGGTGCCTTGTGTATGGTTGGTGTTCTCGATGTGAGGGACCTCAAGGGATCCTTCAACAGACAGGGAGGAGTGGACTGTGCATGGCGACTATTTGACCATTGACTAGAGAATGGGTGGAACCTGAGATTCATCTTGGATGTCAAATGGGTGTAATGATAGTTATATAATACGTGTTCCATGTTATTGCTATTGCCATCTTAGCAAAAATTTCACATTTACATATCAAAATCGTTATTTGAACGATAAATTCATAATTTCACATTTACATTGCTAAAATGATAAAATCATAACTTACATGCCTTTACCTTTTTAAATCATTATACGAACGATATAACCAAAATTACAGGCATTCCATCTCAGTCTCGTTATATGAGCGATATATTCGTAAATTTATACATATACTTGAATTTGTTGATCGGGTGATAAGATGTTATTAACATTAGTTTTAAATTCCTTTCATGGAAATTATCCTTTGAGGGGTTTTTTTTGTTGAGTTACTTGTTGTTTTGATAGTTCAAGGTTAGGAAATTTATAAGTTTTTTGTTTATAATGGTGTCAGATTTGTTTATATTTCAACTGCGTTTGTAAATAAAGATCTTATTAACGCAGATGCTCTCTATGTCTTCACTAATCCAGTCCCAACCTGGCTTCATCCTGTGACACTTAAAAAAGAACTATTAGCGGTACAGTGGGACCCCACCATAACAAAGTAGTTGGGAGTCATAGAATCCGACCGTGTTATGAACCGAACCGTGTTATAAGCAACCATGTACAATACCAACACATTTTTGGATTTAATTGGGGTGGGGGGTGTACATAAAGACGGGTGCGAAAATGCATGGCACAATTAACATTTTTGATCAATATATATTAAATGAGAAAAACATTTGCTGTGGAAACAGTAATTGCAGATATACCGGTAATATATTACTTTATTCAGAGAACCATGCATTGGTACATCATCATCAGTCTCTTGACCTAGTGTGGTCGTTGAGGCACTGTGCTGCTGAACATCTGACCAGTTCCCTCCACTTGACTCGATCATGTGCCAATGCCTGTGTCTCTGCAAAACTTTTCCTGGTCCATTCTGTGATGATGTCACTCCACTTTTTTCTCTGTCTACCTCTCCTTCTACCACCTTGGACACTACCCTGCATTACTGTTGTGGATAGACTGTTGGCTCTAGTGACATGGCCATACCATTTGAGCTTTCTCTTTTTGACAATGGTGAGGTCTTCATAATGGCCTACTTTGTGCCTGATGGTGTTGCACACTTCTTCCTTGGTGATGTGGTCCATGTAAGAGATCCCAAGGATGGTTCTGTAGCATCTCATTTCAAGTGCCTGAATTCTTCGTTGTAATTCTGCTGTCAGGGTCCAGAAAGACCGAGATGACTAGTGCTCTCAATAGTTTGATTTTAGTTTTCAGACAAATGTTCTTGTCTTTCCAGATGGGTCTTAGCTTTGACATAGCTGCCGTTGTTTGTGCTGCTCATGACAAAATTTATTATCTTCATCACTCTTCCGTGATTATCGAACCAATCTTATCTCATATAAAAATAATTTACATCTACTAATCATCTGAAAAAATACTTTATAGTGCCCAGTTTATACATAACATCATTGTAATCTGTTTTTCACCAACCTTCTATGGAGTATTCTAAAAGAGAAGTAGGAGAACTATAATTTGTTATTCTGACTATTATATTGTCTTGTACACACAATGCAACCACTGCTGATCATGGAGTTTCATTGTTCAATTTCCAGTACAAACTATGTCTCATATGAAGATACACCAGTTTAGTATTAAAAAAACATTAACTCCTGAGCCAAACATCTAGGCAGTCCCCATCAGCATACAAGTACTTGCAGAGATCGCCTAAAGCAGTATTAGCCTTAACAGTACCTGTGTCCCTGAGACTTGTTGAGAATACTTGGCTTGCATATTTTTTTTTGAGACAGCTACGAGTAATAAATGTTATTTTTTTAATATATTTACGTTCCTTTAATTAAGCTAAAATTTGGCACAGCAGTTCTTCATAAAATTACGAACAAAAAGGGTATAAAAATTTCGAACTGCATGCAGAAATAAACTGACACATACAGATAAAATGAATTTCTTACCAATTTGTTTCACCTGCCATTAATAATCTATTAAAAATCCATGATGAATTCATACTTAATAATTAGCACTATCAACACATTCAATATACTTCTTCAGTCTGTCAAGTAAAAGTCTACTTCCAGTGGCTGATTCTCGTAATTTTCTTCATTTTCTAAACTAAATATTTCCACCAATTTTGCCACTATCGAAGTGAAATTCCCCCTCCCCCTTTCTTCCGCAAAGTACACTCTATCTATATAAGCTAAGATTTTATTGGTTAAACTGCCTGCATAATTATAAAATGGCTTCAAATCAACCAATGATTTGGGCCAATTTAAATCGTCGTTCGGGATACAAGCATAGAAAAATACTGCCACTCAACCTTGGCGTTTATCGCAATTTGCAGATGATAGTGGACTATGGAGAGCAGGAAACCCATGCAACCACAAAATTATAACAGATATTCAAGATAGTTTGAATAATATAGGAGAATGGGCAAATAAAATAGGGATTCAAACTATCGCACCAAAAAACGGTAGCAGTACTATTTACCCCACATAACAGAAATAAAAAACAATACCCTAAGCTAACCATACAAAATCAAGAAATACATTTTTTAAAAGTAGCCCGATTTATGGGTATGTATTACGATTAACATCTCAAATGGGCATATGACACAGATGAACTAGTACAAAAATATAATCAGGACTTAAACTTATTAAGAAATCTAAAAGGTAACAAATGGGGAGCAAATCGAGAAACAACCCTAACCTTATACTGGGCTTTAATAAGATCTAAACTAGACTATGGTTGCCAAATACACAACACGGCACCCAAATATCAATTAAATAAATTAGATAAATTTCAGAGAAAAGCCCTACTGATTGGCACTGATGCACTACCATCAACCTCACTAGCTGAGCTACAAATCTTAACAGGAGAACTAAAGTTACATCTAAGAAAGCAGGAACTTATCCAAAAATATGCAGCCAGACTTTCTACACACCCAAAAACTCGCCCAACTTACCAGGCAATAAATTATTGTAATATACCCTTCAGGGCAACTATGATAAAATCCCCCCCTCCCCCAATAGGATAACTAGTTCATGATTTTAAACAACCAACTACCAACAGATTTATTCCAGGCCGAAAATATTATCTCATATGGCAAGGAGCCTTGGAATAACATAACACCAATAGTCAATATAGCAGAAAGTAAGATTACATATGACAAAGAACCCATATTCAATATCTCTCTTTCACCTAAAGGAAACAAGAAAAACCATGCAAACTAAAATCATTATCTAAAATCATTAGCTTTAGAAGAAATTAACAACAAATATCAAAATTACCTTAAAATATACACAGATAGATCCAAAATAATAAATCCTTGCAAAACAGCTGCAGCAATGGTAATACCTGAGCTGAATATACAAATGGGGTGGCATCTACCTGACTACTGTTCCATATACACAGATGAATTCTGGGCCATCTTAGAAGCACTAAAAAGGATTGAAAAAACCAAACCAAACCAAACAAGAATTTCCTAAACCAAACCAATGCAATAATGAAACAAATAAATACAAACAAATTAAGCATATAATACATGTGGATCCCATCCCACATCAATATCCAGGGAAATGACTTAGCAGACCAGATAGCTAATGAAAGATTCAATTAAAGAAATTACATGCCTGTCACAAAATTAGGCGAAAATTGAATTTATTTCTTCTTGAATACAAACTAATTTCACCATTTTTTTTGTTTCGTCGTACATGCGTTACCTGGGGTGAATAAGTGTTTTTCAAGGTAAGCGACGTTTAGGGATTTACATGTACCTGACTAGAAATCACTTGAAGTCAGGAACATTATAATCACGGGGTGCACAAGAGTTTTGCCGTGAATTCTGCCCACCTATTTGGGGACATATAAGGCAGAATATTTCTAAAAAAGATTACGAGTCAAAAGTATCTTGTCAAAGGAGAGATAGCTTGTCATTCTTTCTTCAGCCAAAGGGGTGAGTGTTAAATTTATATTTCGTTTCATTGTGAATTTTATTCAGTTTATCATTTCATGTAATGATGCCTTTATTACAATGCAGATTTAAACCGTTGAATATTTGGAATAACTGGTCACTATTAGACTTTAAATGCAATAGAGTAATCTAAATTTTGGATTGTTTTAGAAACAACTATTATTAGTCTGGTTTCTTTATTGTAGCTGAATGTCTCTGAATGTCTCTGAATGTGATTGATTGTTCCAGCAAAAGAGCTGAATGTGATTGATTGTGCCGTCATTGTGCTGTTTAATTGTGCCATTTGATTGTGTGATCAAACTGAAGCGTCTGACTGTGTCAGACTGTCTGTCCGTCTACATTTGTATCTGGCGTAAACAGGAGGTCATGATGTCTGAGGATATCTGTTGAGGTGTGTAAATATCCGGAAATCTAGAAGTCTAAATGTCCGAGTGTCGGAGCTGTCTAGAGGTGTAAACGTCCGGGGTAGCATCTAGGTGTTAGAGACCGGTGGTTCTAGTAGGTGCTGTATGCTGTCTGTACGTATAACTGTAGTGGATCCATGAAGGGCAAGCGGCCGATAAAAGTATTGGGTCAACCCTAGGTATTCGGAGAAGCTGTGTGGCGATTCAACAGTTGGTGAATCGTACGGTTGTACAGAGTTGAGACGCATGTGTGTGTTTCAATTGTGGTTACAATTGAATACATTGTTATATTTACACATAGTTACTTTGAATCACAGTAGTATTCTAAGGGATTACATGAATCTCAATAACAGTTAGGAACTTGATTAATACATGTAGATGTTTGTATTTGTTATCGCAATTTATACGTGCGATAATACAACTTTTGTAAAGGTTCTATTTTATTTGAAACATTTGTGTAGTCCAGGAAGTTCCTTGGATCTGTGTTTAGTCAAGGAGATTCCTTGGATGTGTTTATTTTTTTTATTAATATTTGATTTATTTTTTAATTGTGAATGGTTGCGAAGTGTGATCGTGGGTTGAAAGCATGAGTTATTGTATTGATACATCATTATTTTTCATTAATAATTTATTTCATAAATTTACATCATCTTTCACATATTGTGATTGTGTTGTTCATTTAATCCACCAACCACTCGGTAACAATTCTGTTACAATGGTGTCAGAAGTGGGATCGCTGGATTAAGTGAACTGTCAATCATTTTGCTTGTGAAAGTATACATTTAATGTTTATATTTGAGCGTGACCTTCTTGACAAGATAATCCTCAAGTAGGGGTTTATTTTTGTTTAGTTTATCTAGGTCCGTGTGTCCAGTATAAACGTATTTAAAGCATTGGTTTGGTTACCTTCATCAGGAAGATAAGGTCAGCTTTTGGTATATATATCTATAATCATATTACAATTGTCATTGTCATGTCATCCCTTAAGGACTTGGTTGCCTTAGGCAAAGAATTTGGGTATGAAGGTGAAAGTTTAAGGAAATTTATTCAGGAAGAACAAGCCCGGAAAGGGAAGAAAGGGTAAGAGCAAGGGAATTAGGAAAGGAAGAAAGGGTAAGGGCAAGGGAATTAGAAAGGGAATCCGAAGAAAGGAAACTGGAATTAGAAAGGGAATCCGAAGAAAAGAAACGGGAATGGGAAAGGGAAGCGGAGGAAAGGTGAATAGGGTTAGAAGAAAAAGCAAAGCAACGGGATCATGAGCGTAAGGTAGAATTAGCAACAGCTAGAAGAGAACACGATTCTGCCTATAGCAAATTAAGGGTCCCCAAACTAACTCCCTTTGATGATGAAAAAGATAACATGGATAGCTATCTTCATCGGTTTGAGCGGTATGCCGAAAACCAGAAGTGGAGTCGAAATGACTGGGCACTGCATCTTAGCGCTCTAATAAAAGGTAAAGCGCTAGGTGTATACTCACGACTTCCTAGAGACGATGTGTTTAAGTACGACGTCCTAAAGGAAGCACTTCTTAAAAGGTACGAGCTCACTGAACAGGGTTTTCACAAAAAGTTCAGGTATAGCAAGCCCGATAAGGGAGAAACCTTTGGTCAGTTCCCCTGCGAAATGGAGTTCTTGAAATAAAGAACAGTTCATGAACAGTTCATGAACTTTATGAACTATTCTTGAACTGAACATGAAATGTTCTTGAAATAGTTTTTGGGCTGTTCATGAACAACTGTTCTTGAACAGTTCATGAACAACTTTTAAGAACAAATTAAGTACAATTCAAGAACAATAATAATTTACAAGAGTTTAAGAACTGTTCTTGAATGAGTTCTTGAACAGGTCAAGAACAGTTAATGAACTAATATGAATTTAAATAGTTCATAAAAAGCTCATGAATAGTTCTTGACAGAATTTTGGAACATGTCAAGAATGGTTAATGAACTAAAATTACTTTAAATAATTCATAAAAAGCTCATGAATAGTTCTTGACAGAATTCTGGATCATGTCAAGAAGTTAAATAACAAACAAAAAGAATGGCAATTAAAAATCATGCAATAATAGCTGAAAAATATCTTTAAAGTAAAAATCACAAGACTGAACATTTGAATTTGCTTGAAATGAAGTGTCAACAGTATTATCTCAACTTCTGATTTGTAACACTGCTTTTCATTAAACATCAATTGGGGAATTACATAATTATAATGTGATAGATTGAAAAAAAAATTGTACAAACTGTGACAATTTAAACGGATGCCCTCAGAAATTGTTTTGAACCATTTTAGATTTTAAAAAAAGCAAACGTAGTGATGTTTTAGAAATAAATTCGACAATATAATTATGGCATCCAGCATTAATTGTATTCGTATTTCAACCACGGACTTATATTATTATTTTTAGTTTTTACACCCAAGTACAGGACAATGCCCGAACTGATCTCATTTTATTGATTAAAATTTAAAAAATTACGGCACGCTTCATATTGTTAAACCAACACTTACTGATGTTATGTACTTCATGCAAATGCAGCAGAATATTTTGTTTTGATGCCAAACTCCTTGTGCAAATCAAACATTTGTATTTTCCTTCTGCTGTTCTTTGAAATTTATTTGTTTTGCTGCTGGAGCAGCTTTGTACAACTTCGTCTGATATGCAATTGTTTGCGATCTTGATCAAAATGACGCTTTAATTGCACGGTTAATACGAGTTATATTGGTTATCAGCAAACGTCTAGGTGATTTTTTTTATACAGTTTTGCTACCGATATTGAAACAAGTTTGTTTGCTGTTGTTTTTATGGAAGAATTTTATTCTTACAATTTTTTTAATAAATAAAATCGATTTTGAGTCTTTTAATGACGGTACGGTAATGGTATAAAATTGGCTATCTTAGAGTTGCAGCATCCGCAACACCGACGTCATTCGAACAAGTCATATGTTGCATCACAGAAATAGCCGATGTCGATCTGAATAACGGTTGATGATGCGGTTGGTCGATTCAAAATCGAAATATTCCGCCAAAGAACACCGTGCGCAATTTGCTGAATATTAAACGAAATGGACTCATTGATAGAAGGTCGAAAATACTGTTTGTTGTTTTGGTATTACAATGAAAGGAATTGGACAATACAAAGCGTCACTACAATACTGAAGCCACGCCATGATGAGTATAGAAGAGGAGATTTGGTTCTGGCCAAATTTCAAAGGAAACCTTACCATGCGGCCGTCATTGGAATTGAAGGTAAGTAATTTAAAACCATTTCTCATACAATAGGCATGATCTTTCACGAGTCTGTGGTTTTTGGACAGTAACATAACAAGATTTACTGTCAAAATGAAAACATAATTCTAAGTAAGTAATAGTTGATTTTTTAAAAAGTTTTTCGCGTGGAATGGTATAATTCAGTCATATGACCGCAATAGTCCTGAAATGATCTCTTGAGCACTTAGTTGAACCAAAGAGACTGGAATTCTTACACCAATCCCCCTCCCTCAGAAAGAATCTTTAAAAATAAAAAGAATAAAATTTAATTAAGTTACTTTAATCTTCAGCAGTCATGTATAATTATTAGTCATTTGCTTTTTTATTCTTTAAACTGAGAATTAATAATCTATTGTATCATAGGCAGTGAATCGTATCAGAATACAGCACAAGTGTAATGTTTCACTCCTATCTTGGACATTCCATTATCTACCAGTTTATAATGGCAGAGAGTAAAGATGTAATTTTATCTTCTCTTTTTTAGTACACTGAAGCGCATAAGAAAATAATTGGAAGATGATGTGAAGGCCCTCAAAGCTGAGCTTAGGAGTGTGCGAAAGAAACTTTAAAAAAAAAATGCTGAAACATCTGAGGAATCAAGCATGCGAGATTCGAATGCAAAAAGGCCCCAAGAAGACGACATTCAGCTGGATAATTGTTTGAAGAAATTACATCATTTGTCAGCCAATACTGAGAAAGAGATAAATGATATTATCAAGAGAGCAACCTTTACCATATTTACGTATGTTGAGCTAATCAACTGCTCTCGTACAGGGAAAAAAAACAGTGAAAAGTCGAGACACGGTGCGGGAATGCCTGGATGATGGAAAATTTAAAATCCTTGAGCAGGTCGTGATAACAAAATGTCCTACAATCGCACAGAATGTTTTTATAAAAAAAATTGAAAATATCCAAAAGGTGGTAAGACGTAAAGCTGCAGTCAGTGCACCATCAGAAAATGCAGCAAGACAGTAAAGTTGTCTGAACAGCAACATTTGTTTCTTTCTTAGTAATGTTTGTGTGTTTTATGTTGATTAAATCATTAACTGCATAACTGTGTTTAAGTATCTAATTTAGGTGTATTTATGAAAGGTTTTAAAGATTTCATCAGAACTGTTGATTCTGATAATAAGTGAGGTGTTCATGTAATCTGATATCTGGATTGTGTCATTCACAGTAACAGACAGGAACAATTCTTGAATTATTCATGAACTCTTTTAGAACACAAGAAATCCTAATAAAATGTACCTTAACATTTCATGAACAGTTCATGAACATTAAATGGCCGAATTTTCAAGAACTTAATTTCATGAATTGTTCTAGAATCTTTGTTCATGAACTGTTCAAGAACATTTTAACAAGGATTGTTCTGTTCAATAACATTTTAACAAGGATTGTTCATGAACTGTTCAAGAACATTTTAACAAGGATTGTTCATGAACTGTTCAAGAACTAAGATTCTAGAACAATTCATGAAATTTAGTTCTTGAAAATTCGGCCATATAATGTTCATGAACTGCTCATGAACTGTTCATGTGCATTTTATGAACGGTTCATGAAAAGTGTTCTAGAACAATTCATGGATAATTCAAGAATTGTTCATGAAATTTTCACAGGGGTTCATCGTTAGAATTGCGAACTATTTTGAGCGGTGGATTGAATGCGGCAATGCGGTGAAAACGTTCGAAGGGTTGACTGATTTCTTGCTCAGAGATCAATTATTTAACACAGTTGGGCGAGAACTAGATCAATTTCTGAAAGAGAAAGTCTTCTCAAACGTAAAAGATATGGCTAAGCAAGCCGATTTCTTCGCCGAAGCTCATGGGGGAACCCATATCGTGGTTTCAAAAGATTTTAAGTCTGGTAACCAGTCGACGAGACCGATGCCTAGGGAGCTTGTGAAATCAGCTGAAGCAAATAGGTCAGTTAGGAATCCAGGTAGTCAGCAAGTGCAATGTTACTTGTGTATGGAGTCATGTTCAAAAAGACTGTCCTAAAAGAAAAGGACTTGTACATAAGGTAGCAGTGGCTATACAAAGTAAAGGTATATCTGATAATATTGTACAGGTAGAACCATGTATTCATTCGCTTGGCACGTGTCTATTTCCCGAAGCGCGAGTACCAGCCACGAGAGGGTTAGTCAACGGTCGAGAACTCGTAGTATTACGTGACACTGGTTGCACGGGCGTAGTGATCAAACGTAGTCTCGTGCAGGATAACCAAACGCTCGGGTGGGAGTCCCAATGTATGCTACTTGATCAGACAATCGGTCGCATTCCCGTAGCAAGGATCACAGTAAAAACACCTTTCCTAACTGGAACTGTTGATGCCCTTTGTATGGAAAACCCTATTTACGATATGACGATCGGTAATGTTGAAGGTTCCCGTCTTCCAACCATGGCAGATTTTAAGATACCTTTGGCCCAGACAATCAAAATGCGAGCGCAAACACGGCGAGAGAAAACCGCGTTTCATAAATTAATAGTCCCTGAATCGATCTCAGGAATTTCACGTGAGGAGTTCAAACGAGAGCAAGAACATGATGAATCCATCAAAACAATTGTTGAGAAAATCGCGTCCGGCACGATTAAACACTGCAAGGGTGGGGGTAGCTCGAGACTCGTAAGGAAGAACGAATTAATTCATAGGGAGTTTAGCGCTCCAGAGGGTAAGAAGTATTGGCAAGTGGTCGTACCCCAGAGATATAGATCATAAGTGCTTAGGGTGGCACATAAGTCGAGCATGGCGGGACTCCTAGGTAAGGCTAAGACCACTAGCAGAGTAGTCGCTGAATTCTGCTGGCCCGGTGTTAATGGCGATGTCACACAGTTCTGTAGGTCATGCGACGTATGTCAGAAAACCGTATGTAAGGGAAGGGTCACAAGGGTGCCCATAGGACAGATGCCATTAATATATACACCGTTTAAAAGAGTGGCAGTAGATATTGTAGGACCAATACAACCAGTTACCGACACAGGTAAATGATGAATAGTATGCTGGGACACCATGAGAACAAGATGGCAGTCTGACATTAGGGGCTACTCAAACATACAAGAAAAAGCAAGACAGAAAAAAATCCGATTACTTTCATTGCCCGGTTAACAGGGTCCTCATTTGATACGAGAACCCTTTTCGAACCATCGATTTCATGAAACCTGAATTTGTATTGCACACCAAACCTGAATTTGTATTGCACACCGTTCAGAATTAACAAGCTATTTTTACCAAACAGTGACTATACTTATTTATGTCGCATAGACATTAGTATTCAAACTTGTTAGGGACTTAATACATGTACACTTTGTACTAAAAATATTGGAAAGTTAAGATAGTTAAATAAATTTTACAACTTCATGGATTTGATTTTATTACATATGTGGCTCACACATTATTGGCATTTTCCTGTCCATTAGTAATAACTGGACCAGATTTGAATTAAGCACGGAATCACTTTTATTGCCACAACTCGGATAGCTCCAAAATAGCGGAGATGTGAAACTAATTTCCACCACTTCCACTTGTGTCATTGCACACCATTAACACACCTATTTGGCAGTTAGGGTTGAGTGTGTGTTGGGTCTGGTCCCACCCACCCAGGGTCCTCCATTCAGGTTGATGGTTACTTCATAGCAACCTTGACCTGACGACAAAATTAAATATTACTCCTTGTTTACATAAATGCCTGGAGGAAGCGGCACCATTCCTCTCCCCCAGGAGTAATTAAATATCCAGCTTTGCTGAAAACTTAAAACAGTGCTTCATCATCATCAACTCGGCACTTTGGATACAAGCTTTGCAATATCAGCCCCATTATTGAGGCACTCGGGAGATGAGGGAGGTAAAGTGTGACGAGTTATCAAAGCGGCAGGGGTAAATGATTATAATACTTCTTTTAGTGCCCCTGTCAAATTTATGATGATTTGAAAGCACCCTGATTTTACTTGTATTCTTCCCTTTTTTATTGGTTACTATATGACATTCATTCACACATGAATTGCTTTGATCTTGAAACAGTGCCCGACCATGCTCCAAGTTCCCTTGTCAGCACTCCTGTCATTTGAAATCCTAGCTTTAACACTGACATACATCGTTATAGATATTTCCAAATATTTTCCCATTTTGAATATAAATACTACATTTTATGTAAGACTATACAAATAAGTCTGTAAGCAGAAATATAATAAGCTGTGTTGTTGTTTTCCTTTGTGCTATTATAATTTAAATTTTTGTAGCATTACAATATACTGAAGAGATCTAGTAAATTAAACTGTCCATCTAGTTCGTTTTATATGGCCTTGACTCCCAACACATTATACATGTAGTATGTCACAAATAGCATTACAATACACTGGAGAGACCTAGTAAATTAGAAAGGTTAATCTGTCCATCTAGTTAATTTTTTTATGGCATTGACTCTCGACACATTATAGTATATCACACGTACTTGTATATTGGGTGTGGAACTACTACACAAAAGCCTAAACAGATTAAATGTGACAGAGAGAATGACATTATGTGTGATTTAAATTACATTTTATTTTGTTAATTGAAGCATCTCTCTTTTATCATTTGGGAATGGTCTAAGAGTGTGTTGTGAAATACCTAAGTATTAACAAGGGATTGTCAGCTCGTAACTTGTTATCTTTCTCACATTTCATTTACGCCAAAGTGTTTTAGTGGCTACATCTTTATTTAATGCGCTGTGTCCAAATAAAAGCCATAGTTTGCTCAGCTGATATGTAAGTACAATTCAACGACGAGAATATCCACTTTCACTTTACTACATTGTTACAACTTTCCAACTTGGCCAATAAAACTTAATCCATCAACTGTAAACCATGACATGGCCATTAATGAGGACCATTACATCTACTCTGTGATGGAAAAAATTTTTGAACTGAAGAACTTCCCTTGTGTAAATGTGGATATTCAGAAATCCACAATGTGTGAATACTCTGATCACCTCCCCTGAAAGATTTCATAATGTTATCACACCACCCATTTTATGTTTGGAGTGGAGAGCAGAGGGCCTGTGATATTATTTGAGAACAAATGTATTTACGTATATATTCCTATCATTTGAGGAAAAGAACTTATTATATCCATTAAACAAGTTTAAAAAGGGAATATAACAAAGTTTTTAGGTTCTGAAGAAAATACCAGACTTTTAGGCTACCTAACCCTTACCCCTGTAAATACACTGATCGGTCCCAATTTATACAGGTTTGTTATGCCATGTTGTATTCGCATGTTGCATTAAGTCCAAACTAAGACATCCATTCCAAATGCATAATTTAGTTCAAATTTTTGTTGGATGTTCAACTACCTCTGCAACTTTTAACTCATTATCAGCACCTTTCAATATACCTGCAACTTTTTTATTTAAATGCATTCATGCATACTGTACCATTTATAAATGTTCTTCAAGATTACTTGCACTGTACTAACTGTTATGTCAACAACTTTCTGTTTCAATTAATCCAAACTCGTTTATCCCATAAACTTGTGTTGTTTTTTGGGGTCAAATGTTATTTGTATTTTTTATATTGTGTAATTTATTTGTGTCCATGGATGTAAGTTGTAATGAGATTGTTTACATATCTAACTTTTGTCCATTATTGTATCTGGTAAACAACATGTTACTGCAAGTTTCTCTTAAATTTTCACTTTGAATTATAGAGAAATAAATTCTTGGTTGATTTTACTTTCTTTCTGTTCTACAACTTTAGACCTAGAGTCATAATACATCCATTGCAAATACTATCCATTAAATGTTAGGATTGCCATTTTCATGCTTGTGTAATACTGTCTACATACAAACCCTTTCAAAATAACAGACCGGTTAATAGGCCCATGAACACTAACTTTTCTAAGCACTTCAGAATGGTATACTGGTCCCAAGTGCATCTCATTTTGCCAGTTTTCTCTGACTGGTTAATATTGGGGATCACCCATTTGTTTAATAATTATGTCATAGTATGATTCTTTTGCACACCATTTGGATACAGTCAGACTTAAAGATATGTTGTTAACAAGAAAGACAGGCTTTCCATTCTATAAATGTTAATCTTCGTCGTAACTTGGAAGTAGATCCAAATGATGAAACTCATCAAATGATGAGTAAAAATAGTCTAAAGACAAAATAACTGAAAATAAAAATAATTATAATTTTGTAAATATGCATAAGAAAAAAGAGAACATTTGTGAAAAGGGTTGATGGATATTGCTGGTAATATTGATGATAATTAGTGCTTTGAAGGCTTTGAACTTACCAATGTAAACTACATCTAAATTTGGTCAGTGGATTAGATTTCAAAAGGAATAAAAATATTCACTCATTTTCCAAATAGATAGGCCCAGCAAGAGAATTTGATGGATCTTGAACGTCTTTTGAATATTTTAAGATATTTTATAGTGACAATGTCATTTTGGAAATGGCAAGATTTTCAAGTATAAATCAGGGATCGTCCTGGGCTTCGCCAATGTCGCAAATTGCGATTTTTTTCCCTTATTGGCGACATAAATGTCCCATCTGGCGATTTTTTTGGCGACAGACTTTTTGGTTATTTAATTTGTACAAATAATCATGGAGTTGAACTGGATAAATTAAAAGGGAGAATGAAAGGAAGCCACAAACTTGACTAAGCAATGCATTGGAATCAATCTGTACACAAATGATCCTTTGTTTGTATCGACAACCCCATCTTAGCAGTGCATTGTTACATCACAATCTGCTTATGCTGACATCTGGGCAGAGTACTGTATGCTGTGATACAGTCAATCAAGCTACCGTACTATACCTACAACTGACCGATTTCTTTAGACGCGAATAGAACAGATAAAATTAATTGAATGGCTAATCCTTCTGTTTGTTTTTTTTGTTTTTTTACATATACCAAATACAATAGTTTTGCTGAACCTTCATAGAAAACTGATAACCTTTGAAGTACCGACTACTGTGTATACATACAAAGCAAATGGAAAAAAATCTCAATCACAATTATATCTGTCACCAGTGCAACAATATCATGAGCAAACGGAAGTTAGACGTTGCGTGTTCATCATCTCCTCCTAAGTTAACAAAATTAACGGCGTTTGGATTTAGTGCAAATTCATCCAGACAATACAGTCACTGAACCCGATGATAAACCTTGCAGTCCAACATCATCTACATGTAGTGCTTCAAGTGCAACACCACATAATGATGAACAGGGCAAAAATCCCCCAAAATTTCTAGACAGTTGGAAACTTGGGCGTCCATGGCTGAGATATGATAAAAAGTTAAGACAGATGTTCTGTGATGTATGTATCAAGGCAAAGTTTGTCAATTCATTTACAACTGGCTGTGATATTTTGAAGAAGGAGCGTGTCACCAAACATGAATTAAAGGCATACAACCTAAGTAAAAACGAATGAAATTATATATTTATTTTTTCAGTTCACGATTACTTAATTAGATGAATAATTACGATTCAGGCTGTTTCTGAGGCCGAAATCAGGCTAGTATCAGAAATTTTGTGATAAAAAACGCGGTTCTAAATTATTCTCTGCAGACAATAATTCGCTGTTTGCCACGCCTATATTCATGTAACCTCTGTGTTGACCTCTCCTGAAGATTAAGAATTTTAGCCATGTGCAAACACGTGTTTACAAAAATAATGGCGTCTTCACAACGAGATCGAAAACCAAAACTTAGATTCTGAAAGGAGGGGGGGGGGGGAAAAGCTCTTTGGGCAAATTATGGCAGCACACGTATATGTATTGGTGACCAGCATGAACGATGGAATAAAAAGAAGTCCACTTTGAGCCTGGAAACTAATCCAGAGGTTGCCAAATTCTTGCTGGATACCGGTGAGTCTCAATTTTGCAATGAACAATCAAGTTTTTATACCGCTATTTTATATCTGTATTGTTAATTCTTTATCAAAACTCTTAAAATAACATATTTTATATAAACTGGCATTATTCCATTTAGCTTGAAATAAAATATCACAGCCCTGCAACAATATCGCTGAAAACCGCATGTACGTACACCAATGCTGCTATTTTTGAGGGTATCAAAGGGGATTTAATAATCATCATTTTTGCTCGCAACCATAAGACTATTTAGAGGCAAGCAGTCACTTCTGTTTTTTTTTTTAAATAAAAAAAAATATATATAATGTATAATGGCTGTAAATGAAAGTAATGCAATACAGTTAAGTATATATTATGCATACTATTATTTGTAAAGTATATAATATTATTGTGTCTAATAAAACATTTATTTTCCCATGCTATATTAGGTAATGAATTGAATGGCAGTGCAAGGAAAACATCAGAAAAATGTCACAGAAGACATGGCCACAACTTCTACACCTGGGCCAACAATTCATAGGATACAAATTCCTGCTGTGTCTGATATAACCACATCATAATCAGATATGGCATCTGTGTAAGTATTACTACATTAAATTTTTTATGCTTATTGTTTACAAATATTTTGGTAGATGCACATCTAAGGATTTACCTGTAAATGTATCATTCTATATTAGTTTAATATTTTGCAGTTGGTAAAGATTGTACATTTTGTTAAAATCTGGTTTGTTTTATTTAGAATATTTTTGTTGTAAATTGTTTGTTGGCATATGTCTATTTTTTGTTATTGATATGTTCCTCATCATGCTGTATGTATTTTAGTTAAAGGGCCTCAAGGGAGAATAGTCTTTGACTGAATTAGTCACCCCTTTAAATAAGTTATTATTATTATTTCTTGAAGCATTATCATTCAAGTCATAATAACCAAGATAAATGATAATTACTTTTGATACAAAACTAAAGATTCCAAAGTTCAACATTAGTATTTACACATTTCAAAATTTTATTTTAAAGGATTCAGTCTTGTCTTAAGTTGATGGAAAAGTCTAAAAGTTTTATCAACCCATTTGAGAAAGTATACTAACAAGAAATTTGTGATACATACATAAAAGGGAATATTTGAGTTAAGTATACTAAAAAAAACTACCATTATGATACATGCATGATATATGTAACTAAACTAAAAGTAATGTATAGTATTGTATTGGTATTTGTGGATGGTATTTGTGTCTGAAACTGAAAGTTGCTCCCACAAAAGCTTTCTTTTCTGTGTATTATCAAAAAAGTAAAAATTGTGTATTTACAATTTATCTTAAATATAGTATCAATGCATAATTGAAATAATGAAGATATACTGGTTATCACAGAAAGAAAATGAATAAATTGTATTATAAATACAAACCACACTGAGGCCATAGTTATGGTTTGTCCATTTAATACACATGGAGAGGGCAAGAGGGGGATTTACCCAAATGCATATGCTTGTGTATGGGGGTGGGTGGTCTACTGATAATATACATACACATATACCTCGATAGTAATTTGTCTAATATGTAACCTGCTTGACTGGGTTCAGTTGGTGTTTGAGTTTTAGTGGACAATAGACAAACTTTTTAAAGTTATGCTGCTTATTTCTTTGATGCAGCCAGACATTCAACATTGGTGGACTATCTGTTACATTAAATACATATTATTGTTAATCCTTGATCTTTTCTGTGTGGATTAAATATTGGCTGTTCTACAGAATGGGGAGGGCAATCACATGTATGCAGATGGTGTGTGTGTAAATAAAAAGTATGCATGTGTACAGGGAGGGAAGGGTCAAGCTTTGTCTGATTTTTGCACACATGTCCATAGTTGGAATCAGATTTTGTTTCTGGACTTTTTACTTTTTTGCTTGCAATCTAATTCACACCGGTCTGTGCTATACATATACAGGTGAACAATTGCAAAAAGTAGGATAAATTGGGGATGGAAGTAAAAAGTGGCCAGGAGGAAAATGATGGGTCAGAAGAAGAAAAAACTCCCACTTTTACCCTTATGCCGAATGATGTTTCTAGCACACCTAGGTGTATATCTAATCAAATCTCTTGGAAACAGATGTATTTCAGTGTATTCAAAATTAGCCCACAAATGCCCTCCCTACCCCCAGGTGACAAGGAAAAAAAAAATAGTATGGGTGGAATGAGTTGATTATTCTCTGCCTGTATAATGCTACTGTACATTGGCATTTTCATCGAAACAGATTAATGGGGATTTATAAATGTTAATAGTTCTATGCATCTGAATCAATTTATTTATTTAGTCATTTTACTTTGTTTCAGAAGTACAGCAGAACTGGAGAATTTCCAGAAGTTTGATTTTATTGTATGCCTCCAAAAGACATTCATATAAGCCATCAGCTTTCAGAGCTAGGAATCTGTTGGCAGCTCTTGATTATAACAATCATATTGACAGAGATGTGATTGTAAACACAGATAGAACAATAAGGTAATAAACTTTATTCTTGTTAACGTAATAATTCATCTGTGTTAAAATATTAATGCTTTACCTGAAAGTTGATAAACCATCTGTTTGTGGTACAATTTTATCTTTCACAGAAGACATTTTTTAAAATAAATTTCAAAAACCAATTTTGGTTAGAATTAGTCTAATGTAATTAGAAAATTCTGTAAAGAATCTAAACATTTTTATGTTATATGGGTAAGATACAGATTTGCTATTTTGACATTTTCATCTGTAGCAAAATGATTTGTTACATGTAATTGTATGCAGTTTTTATTTGGACTTTTGAGAATTAAAAAAATATAAAATGACATTGTCAGTGAAATGTTTGCATTTTCTTGTCAGATACCAAAGGTCATTCAACAAAAAAGGGGAGAGATGGTCTGCATACCGAAAGAATGCTGATCAACAGTACCTGTATATTCCAGAAATATATATGAAAATATTGAAATGAGGTTAGATGAGTTGGCATGAACCAGCCAGTTGTTTTGGACATAAATGATCCTAGGTGAATATCTGATGTACTTGCTCCAATACCACCACCACATACAGAAGAGATTGTTACAAAGCAGAAATCTCATTTTAAGTTAAAATGATTTAGGCCCTTTAGTCAGGTAACACCTGTTGATATCAAATTGTTATGGAGAGACTGTTCTAGTGATTGTATGGTAAGAAATGGTCCCTACCATGGACCCATATAGACTTTGACTAAGTCTTTCTGGAAGTGCCTACCATGAACTGAAGTCCAGCATCTGTTTGATTTCCAAGTAGCAGTATATCTTCAGACCACTGTTGATTATGTTCTTAAAGGTTTTAATGTAAGACCTTTTCTAACTTTTCATACCCATTGCATTTATACTTGTCTTATATGTATGTTTAAAATGAGGTAAATGCAGTGTATTTTGGCCATATGATGTATAAAAAAGCACAGCAGAGGCTATACATTGTAAATCATTTAATCTTATAGAGGTAACAAGATTAAAATAATGTAATTACAAGTCTGTATTATTGCATAATAAAGTACTTTTTAATAATTTTATTTTCTAAATGTTTTGTGTAAAATTGCAGTCAGAAAGATTTCTAGTATACTTTGAAAAAGAAAAAATATGTACATTGGAGCAAATGACTTCAATCCATACTCTTCATCTTGATTTAACTGCTCCTGCTAAACATGCCATTAAAGGTTCACATTCAGTTTTAAACTGATTTTATAAAGAAAATAATGCTGTTAACTTCTTTTTTTTTAATTAAAAAAATAAATAAATTAGAAATGATATTCACCGACTATATTTGGTAACAAATTACTATTTACATACTGGTGTTGACCGTTCCAGTGGCCTAGTATTAAAGGAAAAGGGAACTTACAGTTAAAGTTGTGGTTATATTACTCATTTTGATACATATGATAAATTAAATAGTAGTTTGGGGTGACCCAGTTGCACCGAAAAAAATATACAGTACATTATAGGGTAAGAATTGCGTGAGTGTTCCGATATGCATATTTATCGAGTGGAAACGAGGCTGAATAAACGTGACGTCACAAGATCTTAACAGCTATCGGCTCAGTGTTATGTTGATCCACTAGTGCTTGAGAGTAGGCAGATTATTAGTGTTTATATTAGAGTTTATTTTCCAAGAATCTTCCAAAATGCACCTCTGTGCAGCGTTTGGATGCAACAACAATTCGACTAGTACATTTTTCCGATTTCCGAAAGACAAAATCCGACGAACGGCTTGGATCTATTACTGTCGCCATGACCCCGTGAGAACTTTGAGCCGGTAACTCATAGACTTTGCAGTCTTCATTTTTCAAACGATGAGTATAAAAGTTGACCCAGAAAGATGTGCAGAATTGGGATATTTAAATGACAGTCGAGGCTGAGGCCGACAGCAGTACCAGATATTATTCTAACCCTAGGACTGGGGTAAGATATACCGACAGATCCGAGTGGCGAGTGGTTTACAACTGTCAAACCGAACTTAGCAAGAAGAGCCTATCACAAACTGCGGAATGCAGAGGTAAATAAATATGTTGTATGCACTCTAATTTCTATCAATGTCGTGAGCATAATGAAATTGAAGTATTTAAACAATAATACCTACATAAAATTGAGCTTTATTCATCTCAGATTCTCAAACATTATCGCACCCCACCCCAAGTGCTGCAGAAATTGAATAATTGTGTATACTACTGTATATTTCTGGAAAATATTTATCTCGGAAAGAGTTGTTCATGACACTAACGTTAGAGTAACACTAATGTGTATTTAAAATATAGTGGAATGCATAATTTCATGTTTTTCACTACTGGTATCACCCTAGAAATATGAGCCTTAGGCTATGATATAGGATAAATACTTCTTTGTGCCTCCCCCTCAACTTCCTTTTCCCCTTTAGTGCGGCCATCATTGTAATTAATCAGTTGTTGTCATGTGACTACTCAAATGTTTCAAAGATACTGCAAATGCTTTTTCTTGTCAATAATAATTGTGTTTTTTTTCCTTCAGGTTCTACATCAAGCAATGCAAAGTTACAATGCAAATTCTGTGCTTG
Organism: Unio delphinus; assembly: GCA_029339505.1. Lineage (NCBI taxonomy): Eukaryota > Metazoa > Mollusca > Bivalvia > Unionida > Unionidae > Unio > Unio delphinus. Next base: position 595,525 of record JAQISU010000258.1, read on the forward strand.
ATACACCTGCAAGTGCATGTGCCCTGGTTGAGGTCGATGATGCTAAACTCGGCATACAATTGTTTGTACCAATTCATCAGGCCCAACCACAAAAAATAAAACAAAGTGTGAAGTTCAGGCTAAATTTGATCCCACAAGGACTCACAAAATTCAGGTTCGAGCTGCAAGATCAATAGCAATTCAGTCCAAGCTCCTAAAACCAAGAGAGGATTCAGATAATGAAAATGAACCAAGTAGTGAGGATGACATTGACCCTGATACACACCATTATTCAGAATATGAACCACATTCAGATACTGATGATGAAGAGGATAGTGACTTTAAAGATATGCATATGAACTTTAAGCTTGATAAGATATAAAACCAGAAGATCAGCAACATGTTTTGGTGTCCGAATCTACTTTGGCAGAATTGAGGAATGTATGTAGATCATGTTGTTTGCCCTCCCAGACATTATAGTCTGTACTTTGATAATACAGCTGTATCCAATTTTATCAAGTTGAACTATTTCAAGATAATGCATTAGATTAATTAAATCTTAGCACAAGTAATTGTTAGGTTACTGGGAAGTCGACTTGTTCTTTTGAAATTGTCAGAGATACGTATTTAGACTGCTCAGCAAATTTTAATATCCGCAAAGGCTAGCCAATGCAACCTGCCTTTTGTATCCTTGAAAGTGCTCCCTCATAGCGATACAAAAGCTATTGTTGGGCTGGTGCCTTGAGCATAAGTATAGTGTGCTTAATATAATCCAGCACTGCAAGTCATTAGAAGAAATAAAGTAATATATAGTAAAATCTGAACTAGAAATAAAATAATTAAATACATGTTTAGTTCATGAAATAAATTTTTATTAAAGTTCATTATGTTGGGACACAGGTTAATATCAATCATTAAGAAAATATAAAAGTTCAAAATGAAAAATAAGTTTATTGATTTCATATCTTGTTACATCTTGCCTGCACACACAGAGGCATACATGTTCATGAAAGGGGAATCTTGGTATCCGCCACCGCTCACAGCATCATACCATACAAACAATTTTCAAAAAGATGAACTCATCATAAAGCAAAAATCATGCTTTTTGAAATCCAATAATTTTTATGGTGCAGCATATTTGAAGCCAACATATTCCTCTAAGGAAAAAGATTCTTTTAGTTTTGACAAAACACAGGATGGAAGCACTTTATGGCTGTGTCTGCCTAGTCGATTCCAAATCCATTTGACAAAACGTAGATATGCTAGATGCCTTTATGTTCTGAAAATAAATATAGAATACATGTAAGAGTAAATTCGAACAAGAGTTAAGATATTTCATCTTTCGTAAATTATGCTGAATTGTACTTTTAGTACTTAGGGTGAATTATGTTTGATATATTAATCTTGTTATCAAATTATTAATCTTCTTTGAATACATATACATACATGTGAAATGACCCATATCATTATAAAATAGTTCTATTCCTTTGTTGTTTGTTTACTGTGTTCATGAAGACTTTTTAAACCTAGTTGATACACAAAAAATGTATAAATCATTGTCAACATAAGTATTTAATAGAATTTATACCAAACCTGCTATTCCTTTCTCAAAACAAGCAGTTTTATTTATCGAGGCTATATATTGTTAAAAAAGTTTAGATATCACCCCAAAGAAAAACAAGAAAAAAGGGTAGTCTTAAAAGAGAAAACTACATATTCTTCTTAAAAAAAACTGCATTCTTTTCATAAGTTCAAGACCATCATCTTTTCATAAGTTCAAGACCATCACAGCTTGATCATAATGGAATGCATCCTTCTGCAATAAATGTTGCCTCCATGAGTTGTAATATGAAAACACTTTGAAGAAAATCTTGCTAATTGTTTGTTTTGTAAAATGTATAGGAAAATCTTATATAAAAATATCAACAGGAATTTTGAAGAAATTTATGAAAGATTGGAAAAATGACTTGTGTAATTGGTTCATTATCATCCAAAGGTCCATGATGTTCCCGGTATTCAAACAAAGATACTTCCAGCATGTGTCTGTTTAAACAGTTTGCAATGAAACTTTCATGGAGGGTTATACATGTCAGGTCACCCTTCTTTTTCTCAATCATCTCCACCTTTTGACAGCATAAGGGCTCAATTGCCAAGTGAATCATTTGGCAATATCTACAATCACACCTGTAAGGAAAGAGCACAGCATAATTTTGGCCATTCAAGAATGTTTAAAAATCACTTTTAACATTTTGTAAGCATTCAAATGGAAAGATGTGGATTAGAAATAGCATGTTGATTTTGCATTTGAAATAAAGTTTGACAAAACAACATTATTCCTCAGTGCATGTATGTTGCCCTGCAAAGTTTAGAGTAAGCACTGTAAAGTCCATGTGATATTATGAGTCAAATTGTATTTAATAGATTAATATTCAGTGTAACTTGTGATAACATTGAACCTGGGATTATAATGTTTATAGATGGCAAAAGGAGTTAATCGTTGGTGTGTACTGACATTCATTTGCATAGTCCTGTAGTCTGCATGGGCTTTTGTCCATTATTTGAAAAAGAAAACATATATTTCACTGTGTGAAGGAGTAAATGTAGTTGAAGTTCAAAATAATGAACAACAAAAAAAAAGTATGTGTGTTTACAGTGTACAGCATGTCACTATTCCACTAGAATAAGTGTTCTGCAACAATGCAGCAATTATAAATTTACAAAATATGTGGCTTTCATTGCTTTAAAAATTATGAAAACAAAGCTAATTAATATTTTTAAAAATGTTTAATTTAGCAAGACATAAAGACAAAAATACAGCTTTACGAGCATCTGCTTTGATAACTCGCACTATCGGTAATCTTTAAAAGTGTCAGGCAATCGAGGGACGATTATCGAAATTTGGGTGCACCAAAGCTTGCATATTTATACACAGGAGTTGACAAAGTTTCAGTTAGTGAAATGTAACGTGCGTTCTGCTCATTTTTATATATACAGTATATGAAATGCCTGCTACAAGTATAAATCGGTACAAACCATTGTGTTTTCTCGAGTCGTCCTTCTTCACTCTGCAAATTATCCTCATCTTTCTGACAGTGACATTCGAGGAACATAACGCCGTTGTCATCACAACATTCTTCGTTGTTAAGTCTTCAAACGTGGCTCAAGCTGATACGGTAAATTGTTCACGCTTACAGAGAAGTATGGTAAATCGTTCTCGCAATTTTCCATGATGCAAAAGGGACAGAAATCTGAATCATGCTAGCAACCATTGGAGTATGCTATGTTTACTGTTAGCAATAGATCCTGTGACGTCACTACCGACCACGTGATACGTATCTCATTAACTCTCAGGCACTTGTGCGGATAGCCTAAATATTTCCTTTTAATTACTAAACGGAGCGAGAACGGTGTACGGGAATAAGATAAAGTATAATTTTGAACGACAGGCAATCAGATAATATAAAATCATCTTGTAGGTTCCCTATTCCTTTAAGAGCATCCACCTCATATACAAGAGGCTGGGGTCCTTGATTCCTGGTCAAGTCATACCAAACACATAAAAATGGTATTAACAGCTGCCTCATTTGGTGCTCGGCATTAAGAGGTTAGTGTATGGACTGGTCGTCCTACTGTCAGGATAATGTAACTGGGTGGGATGTCATGCTACATGTCTGTGGATGAAGCATCACTATAAACTGCCACACTTCAAACATCATAGCAATATGACTCAAAAATTGTTCAAGGTATGTTAAAAATCCAAATCACACACACTGTTACAATTTTGAAACAGAATTTGGCATATTTTCATCACTGTATAGTAGGCCCAATTTCATGAACTTGAGCAGTGATATATTGTTGCAAACAGGGTTAATGGTCAAGCAATTAGAACACCCCTGTGAATGTGTAAGAGTTTGTTTGTCTGTGTAGGCTAATTAGTATCAACACTGGTAGCATGACCCCTGCATTCCTGAATTTGATATGTATATCTGAGCCAGTTTTGCATTGTACTTCGTACATTATATATATATATATATATATATATATATATATATATATATATATATATATATATATATATATATATATATATATATATATATATATACGTGTGTGTGTGTGCCTAGCTACCCTAATTTTAAAAGAAATGCAATAGGAAACATACATGGGGGTGAGGGCATGGGCTTAATTTCAAAATTTGTTTCTCTGCAGTAGTTTGTTTAGGTGATGTACTAAAGTTTGGCATTGAGTAAATGGTAATCACTTTTGTCAAAAGTATAAAAAAACAAGCACAAGATACTAAAACATCAATGTAATTTCTATAGAACTGTCTAGTATTTTGGAATTGGATGTCTGTAATCAATCTGTTATAGTAATGGTACACTAGTTTCTCACTGGTTTTTCATATAAAATGTCTCTGAGAGACAAAAAGAAAGGAAGGACGGAGGCAGACATTAGACGGACTGGAGGCAATAGGACTACCAGTCCAGAGAAAGATCATACAGATGAGTAGGAACACAGGACAGGAGGAAAATCAATTACAGTCAGATGATAAAATAGGCCATAACTTGGTCGAGTTAAAGATGAGTGATAGGGTTTTAATTTGAGTTTCATTTGAGAGATGACTGTTATTTAATAATATTAAATTGTTGTTTATTTGACTTTCACATTTTCTGTATTCATTAATTTAACTGTCGGCACCACTGACTGGGAGCTCTGAGCATTGCATCTCTCTATCACTACTTCAATTCCTCATAAAAACAAAGTCTTTTGTAATAATTTAAATAATATAGGGAGCACCCTGCTCAACCTAAATAACATGGAAAACCTCTATATATTATATGCCATAATTATTCTTATATAAGTTTAGTACATTTCATAATATATAACAGTTTAACAGTGTATGCAGTTGTGTACATTCATCTGGGTATTTATATAAAGGGTATAATTATTTCTATGGTAAATGAACACATTTAAAAACTGAAAATTTGATGCATTTAATTGGTGTCAAGTATATTTGATTTAGTTGTAATAAGATGGCTGTTGATGCATATATTATGTGATAGAAGCATTCAATGTTGCTTTTGATGAACTAGTATTTAAGTCTTAAAAACCTTATTTTTGTTTCCAGAGCCAATTTTTTTCACATGTAATTGAAATTAATGAGCAGTATCTGGATAGAATAGTATCCTAGTGTTTGTAGTTCTGTTGATATTTACAAGCCAATCTTTATTCATGAAACACTGCAACAAGTTTTGCTTTCTCAACTCATGACTATGCGTTATTTATCATTTAACTTAATGTGTTACTGTATATGCACAATTAAAATCATGTTCACCAGTGTACTTTTGTTGTTTACATCCTTTGCATCCCAAGACAATGCTAGTCAACTTCAATTCATGTTTTTAATAAGCAGTCTCCTCACAGTTGCTTTCAAAACATAGCCATACATATAATCATTCTTTAGTGGGTAGGTAGCTAAAACAATGTTTAACAAAACTTGTTCATGCAAAATAAAATTGCATACTACAAAAGAAATGCTTTATACAACTTAAAATAAACATAAATTTCATTATTCACACATCATATCATTGGATAGATCACCGAAGTCTTCCTTGAGTAAATCCAAAATGGTACTGGCCAAAATTATTTATCCATTATACACCATACACAACAGCTTTGAATGACATGTCTGTTGCCAGTACTTAGGTATCCATTAAGTCCCAGTACTTAGGTATCCATTAAGTCCATAAAATAAATTGCCTATTAACAGTATGCCATTTCCCCCAGTTGTATTATCTTCTTCTGCTGCCATTTAATAGTGGTTCTGATTACAATGATACAAATTATCACATTTTTAGTTGGTTTATCTTACAACGTAACACAGTCTCACAAACACGAGAAGTAAACACTTTCAAGAATCGCCCCTTAAAGGAACCTCTTATTGTCAGGATTTTTCATCGTATTGACATTTTTGGCTACTTCTTGTAATTTATCATATATAATGAGAAATCTATAAGCAATACATATATTGTGGGTAACTATAAAGAACTAAGGAGAAGGACAGACGAAGAATAGGGCAATAATTACTCAAAATCGAAACATATGCTTACCTCGACTTCACGTGACACTCTGACTACGGAGAAGATCGGTAAATTCCGTTTCTGCATAATTAATTAGCAATCCGTACAGAAAATCGTTATATTTTCATTGATTAAACTTACAAATGTACATTTTTTTAAACTGAATGACCTGTAATTACTCATTATTTCTACTATACTTTTCATAATATCATGCATTTCCAAGAACAAAAAAGTTGAAAATCTTAGGTTGTATGCCTTTAAGGCAGGGAAAATAACATTTGTGCATTTTACTCACTGATCTTTTTCATTTTGCTATCAATCCCGTGTTACAGTTACAGAGACTTTAACTCCGCAAGAAGAAATAGCAAACAAAAAATAAACAAGTTTTGCATAACTAAAAATAATTATTTATTTCTCAAAATACAGGAGTGAAAAATCCCTAAATTGGGTGTTAACTTGTGCTAGTTTATACGGTCCAATATTGCCATGTGTTGACTCGTGTAAGTTTCATTCGTGGAAATGTAGATCCTATTTTGCTTGTTGAGAAAATTTATACAACATTCAGTGATCATTCTTTTGGGATTTAGGAAGCAATTGAGCATTTAATGGAGATTTTGGCAAACTTCGTACTTTGCTTGGAATTTTTATCACGTGACGGGTGGACAGCTGACCGCAATAGCCACTCGATAGGTGGTCGTCAAAATATGGCAAATGCTCCATAATCAGCATCAATTTTCAAACTATGTCAACATCGTTTATCGAGTTGGAAAATGCCTATTCAACAGCGATGATATTGACGAAATTTATTATTGGAACCATTCTGTCTTAGTTGCGCCCCCAGCTGCCCCTGTCCCTTCATTGTTGATACTTTGGACTGATTTGGGCGCTCATTTGGTGCCCCCTAGCCACCGGGGCGAATGCCCCACCTGCCCCCTTTGCTACGCCACTGGGTAACAACAGTCATACATGTGTACAAACGCTGATGCGGGATGCTGACATCAGAAATAAACTCTGCATCTCATCTCTCGAGAGTTTAACGAGAATCAGCATGTACAGATGTGAAAAATTAGACTTTGAAACTGCATTCAACAAGTGGGCAGCAATAAAATCGCGACGGATCTTCATGTTACACTTTTTTAACATTTTGTTAATGCTTGTTGTAATTAAAGTATTAACTAACCCATCTTTTGTAATTTTCATTGCCTGTTACATTAATAGACTAAATTAACACTTGGAAAAATGTACACTACTTGTTCTGGCAATACCTTTTGAAAATTGGAGACATAATGATGAGGTTGGTGAATTTTTTTTGGCGACAGATTTTTAAAAGCCAGGACCATACCTATAAATGCACACTGGATATGCAAGACTGACCCAAATCAACTCAAAGGGGCTTGAAGTGTCACATTATCTGAAATATTTACTTTTTATAGCATTATTTAACATGTATGATTGAATGCCATGACATTACCTTTAACTTTTCATTTACCTGTACATAAATGTACATAGCATATCAGTCAAATTGCTTATCTATTAGCACACAACTGGTTTAAGTTTAGGCTTATATTTCATTACTTTTCTTCTCATAAGCAACAATGCCAAAGAAAAGAAGTTTATTTTCATGACAAAGTTACTGACCAGATTACATCGAGGAACTTGTTTATATACAACACAGATAATAATAGTATGTGGATAATAAAACATATGTATTTCCTTTACTTACATTGAACTTTTAAATTAACTTCTGTGGACACTGTGACTCCATTCATGATTGAGTTGGTGGCACTGCATATATATTTCCCAGAATTCAGGCATCCTGCAGTAGTGTTGAAGATCAATTCATGTGAATCTTGAGTCCTTGATATCAAAACACCAGCAAAGTAAAGTGAGATTGCTGAATATGGATTACTGTCAATATAACAGTACAGCTCTAAAGCGCCATTCTCTCGTATCTCAGAGACGTTTTTTTTTACAACAAATTCTGTAATTGTAGCACTATCTGAAAGGTGAAATATATAAGTAAATATTGCTTCATCCATGCCCAAATTAAAAGCCATCAACAATATTTATCATTAGTCTCTAACCACAAAGATCTGCATAATTAACAAAAAGCACCATAGAGCTGTATTGTATTTCTTTCATTCCAATTTCAAATTAAATAACCCTTCCTTTAAACAATCTACAAAAAGTTTCAAGTTCAATATCAAACTTGAGACTGGACTTTGTGAATCTAACCAATAGATATAAGTCTTATCTATAATTGATAAAACCAATCTTACAAAGGAACAATTAATAAGAAAAATATAAACGCAAACTGGAGCACACGAAATGTATTGAAATATAAAAACAAAATCATAAAAACTAGAAATTATATAAAGCATGAAAATGGAACACTCATTCACAAATAGGACAGTTATATTGGAAGTCTGCACAAGCTGTGTAGTAGCAATTAATCTTAGCAGTTGTACACACCTATTACATTTGCAATAGTTAATGGCTACATTGTACAATGTTCAGAAACTATGTCAAGTTGAATACCTTTCTATCTAGTCCTAGTCTTGGTGTTAGGTTACCTACCTACACTCATACAGGTCTTGGTTGCATGGTATTTCTGGCTAATACTGTTTTTCACTCTAAGTTTCTGTCTGTCACTGTCTCTTTCACTCTCTTTCTCTCTCTCTCTCTCTCTCTCTCTCTCTCTCTCTCTCTCTCTCTCTCTCTCTCTTACACACACGTGTGTATTCAAGCAAGCATGTATGGATACATACATACAAATTTTAGTACACACAACTTGAGCTATTAAATTTATCTAAGCACGCACACATAGGCATGCACACCTACAGGCATGTACTCCTGCATTTAGACTTACAATTGTCAGTATATACATACTAAAGACTGAATCTGAATGAATCTGTTTCCAAACTCATTATTTTTCTCAAGAGCTAAAAATATTCACAATATTATCAATTATGTAAAATATTACCATTACTTACACAGAACATCAATCTGTATTTGACTTGTGTTTATGCCTCTCTGATTTCCTCCAGCTGTTGGTATCATGGTGTTTTGGGCTGTACAACCGTACATCCCACTTTTGGTCCTTGACACAGAGCTAAAGTATAACATGGAGGGCACTGAACCTTCCCCACTGGGGGACCAATATATCTGGTCAGGTGATGGGTTGCTACTGACCCTACAGGTCACATTGAGGGGTTGGTACTCTATCACCTTGTATGGGCTGGTCATCCCCTGTATGGATGGAGGATCTGGAAACAAATGTTTCTCTTTATAATTATTGAACAAACTAGATGTCATTGTGACACTAATGCCTATCATAATAAAACCTCATACCAAATTTCATGAATATATCTCAACAAAGGTTTGGCAGATATTAACTGTCAAAAAGAAAGAAAGTGACAGATGTATCATTTTATGTCATTTTCTTCTAAACATTGGTAGAATTCAATTATATGTTTGGCTGTGATATATCGCTATTCATCTTCCCAGAAACGTAGCTATTATGTCTTTAGTCTGCGAAGAGAATAGACGTCACTACACCATAGATAAAACCAAGACTGGTATTCACAATCTGCATCGCTAAACACATGAGTACACAAAGTTTTACATCCGCTTCTGTAAGATCAATAGTCATATCAATAACAAATGTTTTTTTAGCAGAACAAATTCAAATATATTACATGAAAGTCATAAACCTTTTGTAAAATCCAAAAGAACATTTAATGCTCTACAAATTTATTCAGAGTTAAATGGTCGCAAACCATTTGATGTTGCAACAAACTGGAAAAAGTGTCAATGAGGAAACCACCTGATACAACACAACCCAGGTCAGAATAACTTTATGGAAAACTTTGTATTCTTTTGTTGTCATTTCAAAATTTTTACAAACTGCAATTTGCTTTCATTAAATACTTCTGTCATATTTTCTACAATATTTTAAATGAGTTAATTCATTCATATCACTTGTGTTCTGTGAACTCATGTAACAATTCGTTAAAGATCTATGTTAACTAGAGATTGAAATAATGAATGCAAATGATACTGAAAAAAACAATTCTACCAAACCACAAATGAACAGCTAGCAGTCCATTTGCATGTTTAGATTGATAGCTTCAATATGTGTTGAAATGCCAGGAAATCGAAAATGTTTGATAACAACCAGGTTAGAAATTATAAATCAAATGACTAAGTTTTGTGCATTACTAACATCCTTGATCCTTTCCAATTGTAAAATTTGAATGGAGTATGTGCTAACATTATGGTAATGATGAGTACCCAGTCAAATATTATCAGTCTTAATTTCCTCTCTTGTCTGTCAGTAAAAAAAAAATAGCATTTGTATTAATCACAATTTCTGAGAAAGCAAATATGTTTCCTATCGATTTCACGCATGTATTGGTTTTCATATCTTCCATGTAAGAAAAGATACTGATATCAGGCTTTTTGTGAAATAGCCAGTCTAAAAGAAGAATCTAATCCAATGAATTTGGGAATGTTTAAATAATATATAGCTTATGGCAAGCACCAACATGATCTGTAGAGCAAACCTTCCAATATTCGGGTCATAACTCTATAAATTCATTCAAATTCAAGAACTTTTCACAGTCAATGAAAAAATATCATTTCTCCTGACCTTTTCCTGACTTTCTGAAATTACAATCAAAATTACATTCAGCTTATTATCCTCTGCAGACTATTACCAATATTATACAACTTGCTCAAGGCTAGCTGATGTAATAGGGAGATGAATATGAACCTAAAATGGGTTTCCAAAATGATTAGAAATTAATTCTCTCTCTCTCTTGGTAGTCTCTCGAGTTGAGGAAGACAAGTTGTGCACTTTCATTCAACGGTGGACGCGCATGTGACTCCGGAGTCCAAATTCCGATACACACATGCGGTTGCAGGTGGGGCATGGGACACCGGTGGTTGTTGGTATCTGGGATACATTTCTGGGGCGTCTCTCATGGGTTGCAGCAAGACGCTGGCGGCGGTCAACCTCAAAGGTGGAAAAGGCATTTCTGGTCAGGGCTCGCCAATGCTTTCTGTCTGAGGCATCGAGCTCTAGCTGGCGTGGTTGAAGGTCTACCCATTTGATGTTTGTCTTGAGGTTGTCTTTATACCTCTTGTGAGGGCGGCCTTGGTTTTGGTTCCCCAGGGATAGCTCGCCATAGAACAACTGCTTTGGGATTCTGTTTTGATCCATGTGGATGACATGGCCAGTCCATCGAAGCTGGGCATGGATTATTTTGGCTTCGATGCTTGTTGTGTTGGCTCTATCAAGGACTTCCAGGTTGGTGATTCGGTCCTGCCACTTGATCCGCATGATGGATCTCAGGGAGCACTGGTGGAATTGTTCTAACTGACTGATGTGCCTTCTGTAGAGTGTCCACGTTTCACAGCCATATAATAGAGACGTGAGGACAACTGCATTGTACACCTTCAGCTTTGCTGACAGGCGTATGTCCTTGTGCTTCAATACCTTGGTTCGGAGTCGACCTAGGGCTTGACTGGCTTTTTGGGTCCTCGCAGTGATCTCTTTGTCCAGAGAGCCATCACTAGATATTGTGCTGCCAAGGTATTTGAAACTGTCCACATTCTTCAGATGCCTGTCGCCAATGGTGATACAGAGTTGTGAATGGACAGTGTTTTCGGCGGGCTGGAAGATGACTTCTGTCTTTCCTAAACTAATTGTGAGTCCAAATAGGTTGGAGGCTTCAGAGAATCTGTCCACGATTGCTTGTAGGCGAGTCTCTTCATGGGCCATGAGGGCGCTGTCATCTGCAAAGAGTGCATCAATGATGAGTCTTTCTAGTGTCTTGGTTTTTGCAGCTAGGCGACGGAGATCAAACGCTGATCCATCCAGGCGATACCTAATGTAGATGCCAGTGTCAATGTCCCGGATGGCATGGAGTAGTACCTGTGTGAAGAAGAGGTTGAAGAGTACTGGAACGAGTACACAACCCTGTTTGACACCATTAGATATGGGGAATTTCTCTGAGGGTTCACCGTCTGAGAGAATCTCTCCATTCATATCAATGTGGAGGAGCCTGATGTGGTTGGTAAACTTCTGAGGACAACCAAGTTTCTTGAGTACTACCCACAGTGTGTCTCTATTGACTGTATCGAAAGCCTTTGTCAAATCCACGAAGACAGCATATATATTCATGTTCTGCTCAAGCCACTTCTCTTGGACTTGTCTCACTGCGAAGATCATGTCAACGGTGCTGCGGTCTGGGCGAAATCCACACTGAGACTCAGGGAGGTTATTTTCTGACACTGCTGCAATAAGCCCGTTGAGCAAGATGCGAGCAAGTATTTTGCCAGCAACGGAAAGCAGGGAGATGCCTCTGCAGTTACTGCAGTCCGTATGTGTGCCTATATTTGTATAGAAGGTCACAATTGATGCATCATGGAGGTCGTCTGGCATCTCTTTCGTCCAGATGCTGATTAGCACATCGTAGAATGCCTCCAGAGACTGCTTACTGAGAGTCTTGTACACCTCCGCTGGGATACCATCCTTTCCAGGTGCCTTGCCAGTTTGTTTGTTTAATGGCCCTTCTCAATTCCTCCATCTCTGGCGAAATATCCAGTTGGTTGAGCGTTGGCTGTTGGGGTATGTGGTCAAGAACAGATTGACTGACCGATGAGGGCAGGTTTAGGAGCTGATTAAAGTGCTCTTTCCATCTTTCCTTAATGCCATTCTTGTCTTTTATTAATGTACTGCCATCTACAGCAAGCAAGGGCGTAGAGCTGGACTTTGTGTAGCTGAAGATTGACTTGATGGCGTTGTAGAACTCTTTGGAGTTGTTAGTGTCGGCATAGCTTTGCACTTCATCAGCTTTCTTTTCCCACCAATGGTCATGCATCTTGCGGATTTCTCTCTGAGCCTCAGCCTGATAGGATTTGAAGCGATCTTTTTGGGGGATGGAGTTTGTGTCATTCTGCCAGTCCATAAAAGTTTTTCTGGCAAGCAGATCTTCAATGGCAGCGTTGTTCTCGTCGAACCAGTCTTGATGGATTCGCTTCTTTGAACCCATGGTTGCCATAGCTGTTTCTCTTATTATGTCCCTGAGCTTGTTCCATTTTTCAGAGGCGTTTCCACATAACGGTCCATTTGTTGACAGCAAGTCATCTAGTCTCTTCTGGAAATTGAGCTGGGTGGAAGGCTGCTGCAGTTTGACAACATTGAGGGCTGTGCGCACAAGCCTAGGACGTCTTAGGTGGTGAGGGGCAATGTGCAGCTGTAGGGTAGTTCTGACAAGTCTGTGGTCTGTCCATCAATCTTCTCCTCGCATGGCCTTAATGATTTGGACATCCTTGGCATCACGCTGGCATACATAGTCAATTAAGTGTCATTGGCGATATCTGGGGTGCATCAAGGTGTTCTTGTGTTTGTCTGCCATTCTGAACATTGAGTTTGTGATTAGGAGGTCAAATTCTGTGCATTTGCTGAGTAGGAGCAGGCCGTTGCTGTTCATTCTGCCGACATCATGCTTGCCAAGCACACCTTTCCATCGAACATAATCGCAGCCAACATGGGCATTGAAGTCCCCCAGTAGTATGATCTTGTCGTCAGCTGGAATTGAGCTAAGTACAGAGCTGAGGTCCGAATAGAACTGCTCAATGGTTTTTGCTTGACTCGAATGGGTAGGGGCGTTTGCACTGATGATTGTTGCGTGCCGTTTGTGGCTTATAGGTATTCGCAATTTCATTAGCCTCTCATTGATACCAACCGGCATTTCCGGGAGCTGCTTCAGAAGACTTGATTTGATAGCCAGGCTGACTCCATGGATCCTGTCATCATTTTGGGCTTTTCCTTTCCAGAAGAATGTGTAGCCGCTGGCTAGCTCAGTAAGAGAACCCTCTTCTGCGAACCTGGTTTCACTCAAGGCTGCAATGTCAATATTGTAGCGTGCTAGTTCCTTAGAAACTAGAGCTGTTCTCCTGTGGGGTCTTGCTACGTTTTCTTTGTCCATGAGAGTACGGATGTTCCATGCTCCAATAATAATTTTTTTCTTCGATTATTTCGACCGCAGATATGAATGTTCTTGCCAGCCGTGGTATGCTGACCCGATTTTTACAAGGCAAGCTTTTTTTAGGCCACCTTTTCTAGGCCTCTCCCTATTCAGGGTGAGCAGCGCCGTTCTAAAAAGGTCTGCTCAGTCACCCCTGGATGCTGCCGAACTGTTCTGCTGCCTTGGGTACAGAGCAGAACGACCACTTGTCCAAGGGCCGCCTGCGTGCAGGTCTCTGACTACAACTACCAGTGGTCATCTCCACCTGTTGCGTTGCCAGTCGCCCATCGTCATAGGACTTTGGTAGGTGTAGATAAAGAACGATGAGTGTGATGATAAGGATGAATGATAGGTGCACAACACAACCTGTGCGTGAAGGCGATTAAAGTGAAACAGCCTTTGCACAGAGACAGCCTCACTCTCTCAGCCTTGGTAGTTAGAACTCAGTGGTACGAAGATTTGTCACGGCTGGGGACTACTTCGGCTGCATTGGATGGCTATGACGTCTTCCGTGCCTTGTCATACCCTACGCTCTCCACAAAGCGTTTGCAGATTCGCTTTTGTGGCCGTTGGATCACTCAGTTGATCTCTTCCGCCCATTCTGCCGAATCTGACTTAACATGCAAGGATAGGCAAGCTCCTAAGTCACTGAGGGTTTGAGGCCTGTCGGCTACCCTCCACCTGGTTTATCCGGCCAGTCAAAGCCGTTGCCGATGGTGTGGCCGCTGTGCATGCTACAGCTGCTTGGAGCCACAGGTGAGGGCTGAGCACCTGGTGAGGACCAAAGATGGGCAGGCTACTCCCGAAGGAGCACGACATGCCACCCACCAGAGGTACTAGCCCTCCCAGAGCACCCCGAACACCACAGAAATTGAATCTAGTGATTCCATAATATACCAGGAGACTTTCACAGGTATTTTCGAAACAAAAACAAATGTCATCTGCAAAACTTAGAGGACTCCAGGAACTGCCTATACAAAATGGGGAACCCTGGCAATACAAGCTGAAGTACAGGCAGCACAAGTGTAAACAATTATTAGATTGGTAACATGATGTAAATAGACAAAAACATTTTCGTTTGAATCTTACCCAAAACGTCACTGATATATTAATTCTTTCCTTCATAGCTGTTTTCATACAAAATATGAATAGACTTAATGGAAGTCTTTTCTCAACAGGCATAATTCTTGAGAGAAACTCCAGCCATGTTTCACCAAAGTAGCATGGTCCTCAGTTTGATGATGACACGTTTGCCTCTCATGGTATTTGCTTTCATATGATGGTGTTTTTCAAGTTTGTAAATGATAAGACAGAACTCTTCAACATTTTGTAAAGAGCAGCCCTTACATGTCATACTTGATCAAAATATGGATGGCTGTGTATACGTGGCAGAGTTCAGAGCAATATAATCTAACACTTTTTATTAATCGTAGGGAAGACTCTAAATCAAGAATAGCCTTTAATCTGCGGTTGTGCTTATCCATGAACTTGCATGGAGAGCATCACATTGAAGGGATTACATTGATCATTTGGCTGATGATACACAACCTAAGGAAACCATTATGCTGGTTAACTTAAATCTCAAAGCTGCATATAAAGCATAATTAAGTCGTAAGTATAATGCTGCAATGTTTGAAAATGCATGGAAAGTGGGGTTACGATTTCTGGAAAAAAATGATGAAAAGTATAACATCAGCAATGCCTTGTTAATACCCTGTCCCTATTCTACTGGTGTGTTTTCATATCCAGGAAAAGTTTATATTTTCTTATAAATAAATAAAAGACAAAATTGAACACATCGACTCCAATAGAAAACAATGATTCTAACACAGCTAGGTGCTAGGCAAATGGAAAATTGCTTGGAAATCTATGTATTAGGATGTATTCAGAAACAGCCTCCAAAATGGGCAAAATGTTTCCTACTCGCATTTCATCCTAAAACAATCGAAACCTCCAGGGGTTAATGTGTAAGTGGGTGCAGTTTCTTGACATCACCAAAGTTGAATATTCCTTGTTTATTTAATCACTTGTGCATCGATACTACACATAAATTACAAATTTAGCCATTCCTTGACAATTTGTAACAAATTTCCCCAAATTTGTTTTTCTTCTCCAAAATCCTTAATCTCTGGCACTGCATTTACTGGGCAGGAGCCTACATCCACGCTCTGTTGCGTCAAAGTCATGTATGATACACTAAAGTGGATGGTATTATAGAAAGGTAGCACTAAATATATACCAAATAATCTAGACATTTCTGTTGCAATACAAAATACAGAGGGAAAAACCTATATTTTTTATACTCTTTAATTTTAAACCCCAAAATTCGCCCATGGTTGGAATCCGATTTTGTGTCCAGATTTTAGATTTCTTGGCCTCAGATATAAGGCAGCCAGTCTGAAGTGCACTTGATATGAAAATGATGGGTTCATTAAGAAAAAGATCCCCCCAAAAAGTTTCTCTTTCTGCTAATGTGCGAGCAAAAACACCAATGGAAAACAATGTTTCTAATACTATTATGCATTAGGCTAATGGAAATTTACTTGAAGGATGTATTAGGATGTATTCAGAAATAGCGCCCAAAATGTGTTTCCTAGTTGCATTTCATGCTAAAAACAACAAGAACATTATGGGGTTAATGTGTTAAAACATTCTTAATACTTACAGAGAACATCCACCTCTATCTTAATTGTGTTTATGCCTATTTGTTGTCCCTCAACTGTTGGTTTCATAGTGTTTTGGGCTGTACAGCTGTAGATCCCACTATTGTTTCTTGACGCAGAACTAAAGTACAAGGTGGATGGTACAGAACTCTCCCCACTGGGGGACCAGGAGATTTGGTCAGGTGGTGGGTTACTATTGACCTGACAGGTCACATTGAGGGCTTGGTACTCTATCACTTTGTATGGGCTGGTCAGTCCCAGTATCAACGGAGGATCTGAAAAAGATATCCTACTAAATATTTATCAAGCTAAATTTTGTCAATAAAACAAACACTGAGCAACTAATCAGTCAGAATAAATACCGGTAATTAAAATGATATAATCAGCTCATGAAAAATAAAATCATTTTTGTCTTCTTTTTCTTAAAATTGAGTTCCCAAACTTTCTTCCAAAATTATTTATAATATTACCTACACCAAGAAACCAGATTTTACCAGATGAACGTTATTTGGAATGTTACAAAAAAAAACACTAATAGAAGAATGGCTTGTGTCAGTAACCTACTGCTGATCATATGGAGAATAGAAAGTATGCATAATGAAAAAATTTGATTACTACAATCATTCTCATATACCATACAGTTATGCATACTGCATATTATTAATATGCATTGATTACCATTTAAAAAACATGTTTATTTCATCTTCTGGTCCAAAACGCCTTTTGTGCTGCATTGGATGTGTACAGAAAGTAAACTTATGTTTGGTATTGCATGTGGTTTTATGCCATACTAACAAAAGTATTTGTTTGTTTAACATATTGTTTAACATATTTGATCATTAAATACAAATAATAATAAAGGATACAATAGTTACTTGGAAAGATGAAGCATCTCCTTGTGACAAAGAAATAAGGATCAAGAGGGACAGGAGTTTACTGTAAGCCTACTGTTATCAAGCCATACTTTACTAGTTGCATTTAGTTCTATATATATATATATATATATATATATATATATATATATATATATATATACATATATGAGATGTGTGTTTATTTTCAGCTAATGGAGGAATACTTTGTTTTGGTACTTTACATTTTCTCAGTCCACATAACACATTCTGTAAATTTGTCACTGAATTTCAAGTGAGAATTGTATCATTTTAGATAACAGTTTGTTATATTTTGACCTGATTAACCATTTTAAGTTGGCATTAATTATAGTAAACATTTCTGTCACCAATTAAAATGTTCATAAACCACATTTACACAGATTTTAGAAATTCTGCCAACAGCTTTAAAAGAGATGAATGATTTTTCATACTCATCCAAACAGCACTGACTCTTTGATAACACAAACTATGTCCATATTCCATATTTTTGCAGGGATCAGTACTTCAGCCAACAACTTCAAATATCAATTAAATTATTTCATGATCACCCAAAGAGTATTGAATCACTGGTGACCAAAACTAATTTTCAATGTAATTTGAATAACTATGGAAGTAGGGTTAAAATCAATAATCAGTGTTAAATGCTTATGTGCACTACAAAAAAAAGGAAAAGGGTCAGTAAGCCTTGAGTAGTAATATTAAGAAAATAATACATATGGCTGGAGTTTTTCCATGACATCCATTATGGCAACATCATCATCTTTTGAAACTTAATAAATTTTCCTTATTTGATTTTGCAAAGTTGTAAATCGAGCATTAGATAGTTAGTTGTATCTACTGTAGTAGTGGGAGGGAATCGAGCAATCTTACATGTTTGTCAAACCAATGCCTCCTCCAAAACCAAAAAAACCCCACAACTAAGGCTTCTATCTTTCAAGACGCATATCTGTTGTTGCGCCCCCTCTGCTCCTACAAATTAAGTCATATCATATAACAATAATGGTAGGAGAATCGTTTACAACTAGATTAGCTTGAGAGTGACTACTTGTGATTAAAACATGTATAGCCATCCGTGATTCTGTTAGACAAAAATTACAACAGCAAAAGGACTCTCAAATTGATTTTGTAACTGGTGCTGAACAATTATTCAAACCTGTTACTACAGCTACTGAAAAAGCTGCCGTGGTTACTGAAACAGTTATATTAGGAGATATTAAGGATGAAGATGAAAAAATAAAGGTATTCTTCCTGAACTTAAAAAAATCAGAGATAATTGGAAAAACAAAATCTTCCTGGTCCGGAAAGACTTCAATCTGGTCCGAAAAAAAACAATGAAGAAATAGTCGAAGAATTACGTAATAAATTTACTGAAGATACTTAAAAACAATCGATAAAAGTAATATATATGATTTTATCAATACTGTTGCTACGCGTTACGAAGATAGAAAAAGAATGTTGAAACCGGGGCATAAAACATATTATAAATATGCTACATTGGGTTGATGTACTTTATAAAATTAAAACTAAAACAATCCGAATCGATACAAAAGGTGCATCCTATATTGGATATTTAGATGTGTTAAATAACTTATATATATATTGACTATAGTCAATATGAAATAGTAAAAGAGCAAAAAATAGAAGAACTAAAGCAGCAAAAAGAACAAAAACGGCAAAAAGATAAGAACAAAAACTGAAAAGAAGAAATAAAACAGCAAAAACAACAAAGGAAGAGACAAAAATCTTCAAAGTATATATGAGCCTTCCCCACCTCAACAAGAAAGAATAACAGATGATGTTTTCGAACGATTGGGGCTGGAACCTGAAGAAAAATCTGATGATGTGCAAGGCACAACTGGTTATAGTAGCGGTAAAGGATTTTCTCTGAGTGTAACTCATGCGAGTGGTATTCTTGCCTGTCTATAATATTCTCTAATATTCGATATAGCATGATTAGAAATTCTCATAGGGGGGTAAACAAGCTGGAAATAACTCCGGAAATAATTAATGAAGCCGTTGATATCTGTAGACGAATATTCATGGATATCGGCTTATATTGATGAACTCGTTGATGGTTATCACAGTGATTCATCATCACCACATTAGATAAATAGCAATTAGATAAGATAATCATACACTATCACCATTATAAACCAACTATGACTTACGCAGTAAATTCATGATTACCCGATTATAGAACAATTTTTTGGAGATGGTCATGGTAATGTTATTCAAGGGCTATTTACAAGGATGGCTTCACAAATAGCACCAATCACAAAACAATTATCAATGAAGGCTATTGATATTATCAGTGAAAAAGCTCCCGTGTGCTATTGGTAATATTGACAGTAAGGCGTTTTCTGCAGCTAACGAAATACTAACCACCTTAATCCAACGAAAACAAAAACCACTGCCAGTAAAATTAATATCTACATAAATCATGCCCGCGATTGTCAGTAAAATAATAAATCAAGCCGCGGATCAAAAACTAGCAGCGCTGATGAATCAAGGATCTGATGCACAAGGAAATATTACTGCAAATTTAATAGCAGGAAGTGGTCTGACATGATCAGTGAAATCGCGATTTACATAGAGAAATATATAATCAAATGTTCAAATCTTCACCCAACTCTGCATTTGATATAGACGCACCAGTTCTCAAAAACGAATCAGTACGAGATTATCAGTTCTATTCCTATAATGCAATACAACCAGATACCCAATCAAGAATCGAACTTCAAGTTCAAGATACAAGCAAATATTTCCTACCCATTGAAGCATTTATTCTAGTAGAAAGTGACCTTGTAACAGATGTTGTAGCTAATACATCATATGTTGAAAATGTGTGAATTGGTTTTGTTAATAACGGTATTATGGTGTTGTTTAGTAGCACTATATATTTTATTGATGGAAGAGAGATTAAATCTATTGAGCATAATGTTGATGTTGCCACAATAATAGCTGGTTTAGCTAGATATTCAGATGCTTATACAAGATCGGCTGAACCATCAATGTTTGCTAAGGATGTTACTGATAACACTGATCATGTTCATCATATCATAAGACGACCAAAATATGTCCTTGTCCTTGGCATCCGTTCTGTTCCTTCTTTCTGGCTCTCTTTTGAACATGCTTTATATTTCTGTCATCCTTAGCTTTGCTAACTCCCTGCTTGACAGCTAGGCGCCAGATAGGATGGTCATTAGCAAAGCTCTCCCATTTGTTGACATTGATATTGGCCATCTTTATGTCCTCTTGCAAACGTCTTTATAGCGCAGGCGTGGACATCCAGTTGGTCATGTACCTTCTGCCTGTTCCCCATATAACAGGTCCTTAAGGATGCAGCCCGGGTCTATTCTCTTGGCATGGCCGAGCCAGCGAAAGTGCCACTCACTGAGAATGGCGAACATGCTGTTGATGTTGGCACGTTCTAAAACCTCTGTGTTCGGCACTTTGTCTTGCCACTTGATGTGTATAATGCGCCACAGACATCTCAGGTGGAAGGTGTTGAGCTTTCTCTCGTGACTTGCATAGGTAGTCTATGCTTCGTTGCTGTAGAGGAGTGAGCTGAGCATTCAGGTTTGGTAGACACGCAGTTTGGTCTTCTTGGTGAGGTTGGGGTTGTTCCAAACCCTCTAGTTGAGTCTGGCCATGACAGCAACTGCCTTAGCAATCCTACCATTCACCTCATAATCAATTGAGAGGGAGCTGGAGATGTTGGACCCGAGGTATGCGAAGTTCTCAACAACTTCCAAGTTGTATCCATCGATGGTGACAGACGGAGGGGAGTCTGCATCTTGCGCCATGATGTTTGTTTTCTTCAAGCTGATGGTCAGTCCAAATTCCTTGCAAGCAATGGAGAGGCAGCATACCAGCTGCTGCAGTCCATCTTCTGTATGGGATGTCAAGGCTGCATCATCGGAGAAAAGCAATTCACGGATGAGTACCTTTGTGATTTTAGTCTTAGCACAGAGATGGACGATGTTGAACAGCTTTCCGTCAGCCCTGGTATGGACGTACACTCCATCGCTGCGGCCCTTGAAGGCATACTGGAGAAGAATATGACGTAGAGCGCCGGCGCAAGCACACAGCCTTGTTTGACTCCGTTGATTAATGGTAAGGCCTCTGATGTTGCGCCATTGAAGCACACTGTGCTGTGCATGTTCTCATGGAATGACATGAGGACAGTGAGTAGACGTGGGGGACAGCCAATCTTCTGCAGGATTCTGAAGAGTACATCCCGACTGACCAGGTCAAATGCCTTTGTCAGGTCTATAAAGGCAATGTAGAGGGGCATCTGCTGCTCATGACACTTCTCCTGCAGCTGATATAGTGAGAAGATCATGTCTACAGTTGACCTGCCGGCTCGATATCCACACTTGGATTCTGTGTAGATGCGGGAGGCTAGGATCTGCAAGTGTGCCAAGGCAACACGGGCAAAAGCGTTTCCAACAACACTGAGGAGAGAGAAGCTCTGGTAGTTGTTGCAGTCGCTATGGTCTCCCTTGTTCTTGTACAAAGGGACGATGTTGGCATCACACATGTCCTATGGGATGTATCCTTGTTCCCAACAGAGGCAGAGGAGTATGTGTAGCGGCTGGAACAGCGCTGGTTTCCCACTCCTGAGGACTTCAGGCGGAATGCCGTCGCTTCCAGGAGCCTTCCCACAGGCAAGGCAGTCTATGGCTTTTCTGAGCTCTTCCAAGGTGGCCTGTGTGTCTAGCTCCTCCATGACAGGCAGGTCTGGACTGGCATCCAGGGCAGTGTCAGTGACGTTTTTGGTTGCATATACCTCGAGATAGTGTCCAACCCATCGCTGTTGTTTGCTCTGGTCTGTGATGTCTTCACCTGTCTTGGACTTTTGGGGGGCGGTCCTTGAGATGGAGGGGCCTGTCGCCTTCTTGATGCCCTCATACATTCCTCTTGCATCCCCAGTGTCGGCAGCTGACTATATACTGTTGTAAAGGTTAAGGCAGTATATGTTGGCACAGTGGCGGGCAGTCTTCTGGGCATTGTTCCTTGCATTCATGAGTGCTTGCAATGTTCTTGGGCTAGGTACAGCCTTGTATGCCAGGAGGGCTTTCCTCTTTGCCTTGGTCATGGACTCCATCTCCTCCCTTTTACCTCATACCAGTCGGCATTTTTCCCGTTCCCTCTTCCCGTAAGATATTATGGCTGAGTTGTACACAGTCACGGAGATGGGCCCACTTGGTGAGAGCTTCCTGCACTTTGCTGATGAACTGTTGTGTTTTCTCTGGATTACTTGCACAGCAGTTGTTGATACGACTGTGACCCTTCTTCTTGGCATGGTGCAGCTTCTTGGGTAATATTCGCAACCTTACTGAAAACAAAGGAATGGTCCGAGTTACAGTCGGCACTGTGGTAGCTGCGGGTGAGGAAGATGCTGGCCAGTTCTGCATACCTGGTGATGACAAGGTCTAGATGGTGCCAGTGTAGTGAACGTGTCTGTCTCCAAGACACCTGGTAGATCTCCTTGCATTGGAAGAAAGTGTTGGTCACACATAGGCTGCGGGAGCATCACGTCTCTAGAAGTCGCTGCCCGTTCTCGTTGATCTTGCCCCTTCCATAAAAGCCGAGACAGGCGGACCAGGCCTCATGGTTGGCTCCCACTCTAGCACTGAAGTCTCCTAGCAAGTAAAGGGTTTCGTTGTTTGGAATACTGGATATTACCTGATCCAGAGCCTCATAAAACTTGTCTTTGTCCTCGTGGATAGAGCGGAGGGTTGAAGCATACACAATGAAGATGTGGACTGGGCCTAAGGATGTTGACAGCCTGAGGGAAAGGATTCTCTAAGTACCTGATGATGGAGGTTCAATTAAGGCAACTAGTGTGTTCTTTACGGCAAAGCGTACACCATGCTGCCTAGATTCATTCGAGGGCTTCCCCTGCCAAAAGAACGTGTAATTGGCTTCCCTGAGTGTGCTGCTGTCAGCCAAGCCAGTCGAATCTCCTGGATACAGGCAATGTCAATGTTTAGTCAGGAGAGTTCTTTGTCAATGACTGCAGTCTTCCGTGCATCATCAATTTGTTGTAGGTCATTGGTCAGTCCAGGACACATGGTCCTAACGTTCCAGGTTGCAAAACGAAGAGCTGGAGTTTTCTTATTTCTTCTTGTAGTCTTTCCTGGTGCGGAGTTTTGTGGCCCACTTGTTGAGATGGTTCCCTAAGCTCCACGCACCCAGTGAAGCAGGCAGGCCATGGCGGGAAGCACCTTACTGACTGGGGGCTGCCCAGCTTAAGGCGGGTGGTAGCTGTCCAGTGAGACCTGATGATTTCTCCCACCGTCAGAAGTAACCCCTGGTGCCAAGCTGTATGCCAATCGAGCTTTGGCTTAGAACCGGTAAACTGCTACTTCTTGTGTTGTGCCGACATCATACAATGACGCTGGAGTGTCCTCTCCAGTAAAGCTACAAAGCCTGGACAGGGTGGTATGGAGAATCAGCTGTTGCCCATGCAGCAGATCCCCCCTCTCCACACACCTTGTGGGCCCAAGGAAACAACAAATGTCGATACAGCTTGGCAAAATCGGCGTCGCAGGAGTTGCCGGAATGACATTGAGGTCAATGTCAGACCGCCTTAGGGACTCCCGTCTCCGGATTTTTGTTGGGGTTTACTCCCTTAGCCTTTCACATGAGTGTGTATAGCCGCAAGGCAGCAGAGGCTTGGAATCAGAGATTTATTTCTCCTAGATGAGCTGCCATCCAAGGTTTACGAGTCCCATCTACCCGAAGCAACTGGTTTTAAGGCGCCAGTGACCCGCCTTCACCCCTTCTCCTGTTGGTGGATAACGCGGTCCGCCAGGCTTCAAATCTAAGCCATTCTTGAAGGCCTGGAGCTGGATTTTTTTTGACAGAGGTGATCAGAGACGCAAGCCATATGGGGGATTTCTGGTATGGGGTGCTTGTCTCCCACTCCCTCCCCGGCAATGTCAACCTTAGACCATGTTCATCATATTATAAGACGACCAAAATATAATGCTGGTGATACTAATGTTGAAGTCGAGAATATGATTATTAATGTTAATGATAACCTCAACTTAGGATTTGCAACACGTTTAAATATGTTGCAAGGACAGCATAGATTATTTTCATGCGCGATTCCACTATCTCATATTTTCGGATTTCGCAGAAATGTTAGAAAAGTTATCTTTGGAGCGAAATGTACAGTAGTCCTCGTGAGAGAAAGTAATGATAATGATGCAATCTGGCAAAGTGATGGTGTTGCTGATGGTAAAGTAATTCTGACAAAACTCTCATTGTGGATGCTAGTATGACTCCATCAATCACCACACAGGAAACATAACTATCATTTATTGATACAGGTGGTAAATCATTGATACAGGGCTCAAAATTAGAGGTTATCCGCTAGCCAGAGGCTAGTAGATTTCCTGTTGGACTAGTAACTACCATAATGGTATTAGTCCGATGGGCTAGTAAGTTTTGTTTATGAACAGTCTGCGTTTGTTTACTCAATACCCCAATAAAGACGTGACTTCAGCATATATTCGGTAGAATCAGCGCAGTGACCGTTGTAAATAGTCATAAAATATTAGCATGAGAATATGAAGTCAATTTCTGCCTCGGAAATGTGTTTCTGTTACAAGAAGCCATCTGATTTTGTGTATTTCGAATAACAGCGCCAATCATGGTCCCGTCATTAACAAACAACGGAAGTTTGGTAAGTTATATCCTAATTAATCTGACAGCGAATTAAATGAAAAATTTCACACTTTATTCATGCAACCACATTAACAACCTACAAAACTAAAACACACGGTATCAACTATTAAAAAAATTAGCTTGCACGCTCGCTTGTTTGTTTCCTTTTTTTTTAGCTTGCTTGCCAAACACACTAACAATCACAAACGGGAAACGGCATAAGTTACGGTTGCATGAAAAAAATTATAAGAATTAGATCAATTTATTATGATCACATTACTGACACATCATTTACATACAACTACATTTTCTATGTCAATAAAACTTTTTTAAACAATATTTTTCCCGTACAAGACTGAACAAATAATTGAGTACATGTGGAGATATCCAAACAGAATGCTGTACATTTGTTGGGAATTAAATTCTCTCAGCATGGTCATCTAAGATTTAAAAAATTTCCACTTATTATTAATTTCAACATTACATTGAGGTCTGATTAATTAGGAGCACCTACTAAACTGATGAGACCGTAATTGGCGCTGTTGAATGCAATTCGCCGAGTCAGATGGCTTCGTTTAATGGGAACACACAATTTCCAAGGTGAAACTAACATTATCTTTTGATGTTAACATTTTATAACAGTGTTTACAATAGTCACTGCTTTGAACCTACAGAAGTCACGACTTTATTCATTTACTTGTGGGGGGGGGTCAAAGGCACGTGTTTTGAAACTCGTGTCTTGCTCGGACTTTCTTATATAAAAGACACTGCCATTCCTTTTCTTACTTTAAATAATTCGCATTAGCTATACAGTCCTACCCGTTTATCTCGACATTCTCGGGACCGAGGAAATATTGTCGAGATAAGCGGATGTCGAGATATGTGTTGGGGGGGGGGGCTGCAAAAAAAAAATGCAAGTTAAATTCTTCAGTAAGGGGTAACCGGTAATCACTGAGTAGTATTTACACTTTGAAAACAACAATGTAAATTTTTAGTATGTGAGGACAAAACTAGAGTGAAATACACTTGTATATTGACAAATAACATTTTGTTTACCTTTGTATAATAAAGTCCACAATAAAATATTGCATCGGTCAAATCCTGATATGAAAAATGTGAGAGATTCAATGTCAGCATTAGCACATGTGTGCCTAGTTGTTAGTTGCATGCTTAAGTAAATGTAGCAGAAAGGGTGAACCCTACAACGTTTTCAGACAAAATTTGATTGAAATCTTAAAACGAACCTTCCTACGATCTCATTTTAACCAAAAAAAGGGTGAACCCTACAACGTTTTGAGACAAAATTTGATTGAAATCTTAACGAACCTTCCTACGAAATCTCATTTTAACTAAAAAAATGAAAACGGAGATTTTACGACTTTTCAATCAATTTTTTGATTGAATCCTTAAAACGAACCTTCCTACGATCTCATTTTAACCAAAAAAAATGTCTCAGGGGCAAACCCTACAACGTTTTCAGACAAAAAATTGATTGAAATTTTAACGAGCCTTCCCTACTAAATCTCATTTTAACTAAAAAAATGAAAACGGAGACTTTTACGATTTTTTAATTAATTTTGGTCGCAACTTGTTGTCATCCACCCTCTCTGCTGCTACAGGTTAATAATTCTTTTACGATTTTAACCGAATATTTGATCCAGTCCGATACGATATCGTGTCCGAGGATCATGGAAATTTATTGTTGCGAATCCGTACGGGGTTGACTGAGCATTACTAAAGAAATTTCTAAATTGATTGAAGTCCATATCAGAACACCATGTCTGCCATATATTTCTAAGAGTATGAGTATCAACTCCGTTGAATACAGCAAGAATATTGCAGTTATCTCTGATGACTTTTGGAACCTGAGTGTAGCGTTGAGTGACATATATCACGTCAGTGTTTTTATGCCTGCCTCTGGAAAAGATCCTAGCAGGATTTTTTTGTTTATCTAACATTATATCGTCGTATACGACTAAATTGTTAATATCTCCATCAATATCATCAATGCTCGGTGCTTCATCGATATCGGTTATAAATTCAATAATACCCTCACCGGATTTTTCTACCGCACTGTCGTTAAAATCTTTTAGCACTTCATAACATCGTTGATCATCTACGCTAGGGGCAACTAAATACAACTTATCCCACTTCATCCATCTCATTATTAAATTGAGCAACAATTGCGTTTTACCGGATCCAGATGGCCCGATTATAATCATCCGGATAGAGTTTGGTAGCGCTGCATGATGCTTAACTGGTTCTCTTGTTTTAGTCGCCGAAAAATCAATTATATCCATATCTCTATACATAAATTATGGATCTATATTGTGTGAAGTGTAAAACGCGTACTAGCACAAATGATGTGACGACAGTTACAACTAAAAATAACAGATCAGCACTTACTGGTAGATGTGCAACATGTGGTACAAAATAATTTAGATTTGTTTCCATGAAATCCGGGGATGTTTTTAAAAAAAACGAGGAGGTGATATCGCAGCCAAATTGGCAAAGCTCCCTGGAACCCCATGGGCAAAGTACCCCGAAGAAAAGCACCTTCCAGGATATAGCTACTGTGGACCGGGAACCAGACTTGATATCAGACTCAATAATCAAAATCAGTCCCGACCCGGTGAAGAAACAATAAACGCCATTGATAAGGCCTGTCACCTTCATGATGTTGCTTATAAAAGCAGCAATCTGCAACACAGGCATCTAGCAGATGTGAAATTAATTCATGCGTTGAATGCCATCCTTGATAAATCCTTCAAAGAAAAATTGGCTTCCTTTTTAATAAAATCGGCTATGAAAAGTAAATTGATGTTAGGTGCCGGTAATTAATAATATGGAATCAATTTATTATTCCCCAAGAGGATACTGGAGGGGTAAATCAGCAGTCCGTAAACTCGCTAGCGCTGCAAAAGTGAAAAAAACCACTGCGGCTAATTGGTTATCCAAACAGGCACTATGGCAGATTTATCTACCACCGCCTAAACAAATTCAATTCTCGCATTTTGATGTGACCGCTCCTAATGAAGTTCATCAGGAAGATATATTATTTTTACCTCATGATCGTTGTTACAAATACGCTTTAACCGTAGTTGATATTGCAAGTCGATACAAAGAAGCAGAACCGTTAAAAACAAAATCAGCCACTGAAGTTGCTTCTGCATTTGAGAGGATTTATCGACGAGGTCCTCTGCACTGGCCAAATCTATTGCAGGTTGATCCTGGCAAGGAATTTCAGGGTGCAGTGTTATCTACAATGAAACATCATAATGTCACCATACGACGAGGGCATACTGCGCTACATCGCGATCAGGCCATTGTAGAACGATTTAATCGGACGATTGCTGAGCGTTTATTTGGATATCAATACGCAAAAGAATTCATTCAAGAAAAGCGATCCCGTGAATGGGTCAAAAGGTTACCAGCTGTGATTACTGCACTGAATAATGAGATTACTAGAACAATCAACATGAAACCTAGCAACGCTATTAAAAAGAAGTCTATACCCGTACAACCGCAAAAAGATTTCAAAGAACCAATTCTTGGTAGTAATGTCACTGTTAGGTATTTATATGAACCAGGAGAGCTTGAAGGTGGCATAAAAAGGGCTACTGATCCTATTTGGAGTGTTACTGCACACAAGATATCTAGTATAACACGATCTACGGGTAGACCTCCAGTCTATAAACTGGATTCAACTGCCCCTCAACGAGGATTTACTCGACAACAACTACAGGTAATTCCCGAGGATACTCAATTGCCACCGCATGGTCTTAACTAGCACCCAGGGTGCTGGCACCCCGGCGTCTATTGCACTCAAGACAAGTCAACATCACATTATCGTTGGTATGACCAATGCTGCTATTCTTTCTGTCTACGGTAAATTGGCGAGGATCTTTATCCGAATACTGCCAACGCATTATACAATTGCAACTCGCGCAGTGATTATTCTGTTGTTGTTTCAGCGTAATTATTAATTTAGCATCAATGTCAAATTCTCTATTATTTTTTTTATCCTGTTGTTTATAACCGGAGAGTTTTTTTATTAATGATGCTAACATCAACGATGCTTGCATCATCCATTGTTGTGTCATTATCATCGAAAACAATTCTTCGAAGTTGATTTATTTTTCGTACTCTGGATACTGCGAGATAGACTAAATTCGACCATTCGATGCGATTATCCACCATCCAAACAATTGTGTCTGTGATAGTCAATCCTTGTGAAGAATGTATCGTCGCTGCGTATCCTAGCGTCCACGGGGAATTATTAGCACGTATTGCATCTTCAACGACGCTGATATCAACCAGTACAATATCATTTAATACGAGAATTTGTTTTTCACTCTGTCCTGGAATATCAACTTCAATGATCTGTTTTCGTGTATCCGATGGCCTATAACAAAGGGGTACTGGAAGCGTTGCAAATTTTTCTTTATGCAATTCAAATAACTTCATCTGAAGTGTGTCCCTGACTATTTTTCTACTTGCAATTATCAAATCATTTGGTCTCCATGTTTCCCAGAAATCATTCATTGGAGTTTCTGAAATCACTTCACGCGCTATTTCGCATTGGATTCTATCCGGTTGTAATCTAATTAGCGCTTTGAATTCTCGTAATCGTTCATCAAGTGATCTATAATCAGTGGTAATTTCTTCATAATAGTCTACAAAACCCCTTAGCCATTCATGTGGAGATGCACCGACAAATGGTGGTGGTTGGTCGTGATCACCGCACATGACGACTTTTGTAGTTTTCAATAACAACCATTCAAGAAATATCTGTAAAACTGTCAACGATACATTGCATATTTCATCCCAGATTATGATTTCAGGAATGAATTTATCGCCCATACGCTCAGGAGTCCATTTGTCACCCTTCCATCGAAAGAAACTATGGTAAGTACAGGCATTTACCCCTCGCTGTTTCATATCTCTGGCGAGTCTGTGAGTCGGTGTTAACACAATCATGTTTGACCGACGAAATAATTCAATTGCACGAGCTGTCTTTCCTGCCCCACCACCGCCGTTTAAATAAACTGTCTTGAATCTACATATAGGATCAGATACGGGTGGTGCATTAGAAAATTCTGATTGAATTTCAATACGGTTATATGAAAGATATTTATCATCCATGGCAACGTCTGCCGATTCACAATACTCATGTAGCATCTCCTTTTTAAATCGCCAACACCCCCACGCTTCCTCGGGATCTGTGAATTTAGCTACAGCTGATTTGTATTTATTGTGTATATACATCGAATAAGTGGCCACTCTAACCGCGGTATCTGGAAATCAATTTATCATCGAAAATAGATTAATACAAGCATAGGCTAGCATAGATGATCTTAAATGTGTATACTGGGAATTATATCCATCACAGTAGGTAGCAACCGTACCTATTTTCTCACCATTGGATAGAAAAGCATCCTTACGGGATACAAGTTTTCCCTGTTTCATTAAATCCGCTACAATAAAATCGTATTCAGCGACGTCTATGATCAACTGCGAAGAATATTTTGCATTGTCGTATCGTCCACCCTGGGTAAATTTACAGATTATTCTTCGTCCCAAATCTTTTGCTTGTTCTTTTTTAATTTCAAATAACTTCTTAGACCGATTCATGATTTGTTCTTCATTGAAATCAGGGAATTGTTTTCGCTGTTCGCTGATTATACGATCTAAATCGGGTTGTGGTAGCCAAACTTCTTTCTGAGCTCGATAGCATATAATAGCCTCGGAAACAATCAACGATATTAGCATACCACAATCAATCATATATCGTAGTAACACTATTGGCATCCAGGCCTTTTCAGATAGGTGTCTACCGAGCCAAACATAACTACACGGATGTAACCCTGTAGCGAATTCGAATGATATCACACGAGCGAATCCGGTTAAATCAAAATCAGGCAATGGACCATTAATCGCAACAAGAGTCATTTCATGCGTGGGGTGTCCAAATCGTTTAAAGTACTCAGCACATTCCCCATATCCGAGGAAACTTCCAGGATAACACGCGGATATATCAATTGAAATCATACCATCACGTGAGTATTTCGTATTCCACAGTCCTCAATGACCAAATTTGACGCAACTCAATTTAACATCTTCGGGAAAATCACTTCGTGTTGGACGCCATGAGTTTTTTTCTCTTGCGAAGTGAGCTACCACTGATGGAATAGTAAAACTACCCGTGAGTAGTTTTTCATGGAAACTCTCCGGTGAAAAATCACTAGCGATTTTTCTCATTCTGTTATCTAATTCTTCAACGCGATATAATTCACCATTTGGTCTTACAAATTGATCAAATCCTATTTCGGGATCTTCATCACTTCTAAGTAACCACACTGACACAGGATCATCTTTACACAACGCATGAATAGCATCAAATAATTTCTCTTCATAGAAAACATCCCCGACGAACTCCTTAGGGATATATTTCACGGTTCGTTCTCGTGGAAATATTGTTACTGCAGGTGTCCACGCGTGTTTGTTATGATTAATAATCTGTATTGGCGCTCCATTTTTGTTATATTTCGGTTCGTATAAAACCTCTCCGGTTATCGTCATTACTGATATTGGGAATCTTAATGATGTTTCTAATTTAGCGATATCAGAAATCTTTGCACCATGCTGTTTCACTGTCAGTTCCCATTCGGTTATTTTCCTACGTCGCAGATCAGTTAGTTTATTTCCTCGGGATGCATTTGTGAAGTGTTCCATTACCCGTGTTGCCACGCAATTGAGCCCTGACGAAGTCAACGGTGAATATTTCATAGGAGCTAGTTTTGCAATATCGGGTTTATCATTTAACGGATATATCCCATAAACGATTGCTGTTACAGGATAAGATCTTTCGTAGTATGGTTTATCAATGCCGGTTAGAATTCCTGGTTTGGAATCTCTACTCACAATGACAGCTTTTTTATTCTTGAGGATTGGTTCAAATTTATCCCTAATAATCCATTTGCCTTCGACTTCGATAATTAATTTTATTCGAAAAAAATATCTTTTTTCCCCAAGACGTGAAATAATGACTGCTGCTTTTTCATCATTCATGGTAGCGTCAACAACACCATCAATTCGAAATGTTGACCAACAATAAGATGCTCCATCACGCTTGAATTCATTAAAACAGTCTCTGATTTTACTAATCATGGCTTTATCAAGAATTTTATTCTTGGGTGTATCAGAAACTATATTAAGATTGAATTGAGCATCTTTCCAGGGTAATCTCTTGGACGTTTTTTTTGGTTTATCGAGATTAAATTTAGGATTAATCTTCAATAATCTCAATTAAATTAAACAATTAAACGTTTTTTGGGTTTATCGAGATTAAATTTAGGATTAATCTTCAATAATCTTCAATAATCTCTTGTTACGTTTTTTGGGTTTATCGAGATTAAATTTAGGATTAATCTTCAATAATCTCTTAAACTCTTTCATGTTTCCGTCTATTGGACGTTTTTTGGGTTTATCGAGATTAAATTTAAGATTAATCTTCAATAATCTCTTAAACTCTTTCATATTTCCGTCTATTAGACGTTTTTTTGGTTTATCGAGATTAAATTTAGGATTAATCTTCAATAATCTCTTAAACTCTTTCATATTTCCGTCTATTAAACGTTTTTTGGGTTTATCGAGATTAAATTTAGGATTAATCTTCAATAATCTCTTAAACTCCTTCATGTTTCCGTCTATTGGACGTTTTTAGGGTTTATCGAGATTAAATTTAGGATTAATCTTCAATAATCTCTTAAACTCCTTCATATTTCCGTCTATTGGACGTTTTTTGGGTTTATCGAGATTAAATTTAGGATTAATCTTCAATAATCTCTTAAACTCCTTATCAGTATTGAATTCAGCATTTTTCGAAGGCGTTCTCTTGAACTTCCTCATGCAATAATTAAAACAAGCATTTAAATGAAGAATTTATGTATAATTAATCACTGCAAATGGCTTATGATTGGATCATCAACCCCGTGTAACAAATCATACAGAAATGAATTCTGTGTGTATCATATGCAAAGCTTTCGTCGTGGAAGCCTTGGTCCGTTACCTTGCATACGATGTGGGATTGGGGTCAGGGGAAAATCTCAGTTATGTTTGAATTGCGGTGGTAAGCGATACAGGGAATTGAAGCGTTATTATGATAAAAGAATCAAAAATGGACAATCAATCAGAAATTATGACCCTGACACTGATAAAGTCCCTGACACTGATAAAGTCAGTATCCCTGACTAAGTCAGTATCCTTGACAGAGTCAAGGATAATATCATAAGAACCCCTCAAGACTACATTGAAAGATTCATTATTAAACCAAACAATGAATTAGACAAATAGTATTTAGTATACGAATGAACCAAGAATTCAGACAACACACTGTGATTACAAATTATGAAGCATCCAGTGATGGTGTTGTAAGAAACCGCAGATTGAAGAAACCAGTTGGTTCTGATAATGGTATGGGGTATTTGAAGTTTGGCGCTGAAAAGAAATTGTATCTCAATCATCGTTTCGTATTTGAATGCTTTTATGGATTGATCGAGGATGATTCTGTCATTGATCACATTGATTCTAATCCAATGAACAATTCTTTATCAAATCTGCAGGCTGTTACTCAAAGTGAGAATACCAAACGAGGAAGGACTGGAAAATGCTCAAAAAAAGCGAGACCAGTAAAATCTTTGAATACGATAACTAACGAAGAAAAAATATTTCAATCAATAACCAGCGCCGGTAGGCATTTCGATATTTGTTCACCCTCAGTACGATATGTTGCAGAGGGGATTTATCGATCTGCGATTTCAAAAAAGACGGGACAGAAAATTCGATTTAGTTATGTCCCGGATGATATCATCGGCGCGTCATAATTTTCATTTAGAAATATGTCATTGTTATAGAATATGAATTCTGAAAATATGAATAGCATTATATCCGAGATTTCAAAATTGAAAAGTCGGGATATTGAACTATCAGATGGGTTAAATCCTGATCAAATCATGTCTGATTTTCAGAATATAGAATACGGAGTTAGCACTAACAAGTATATGCTGCCAAAGAAATACGCGCTCATCAAAAGAATTCAGAATTCTATTAAGGACTCTCTTACATTCTCCAGTGACGTAAGTGTGTTTGTTCCGTTATATACTATCGTAGAACGAATACGAAAAGAATTGGGTAATGAATACGAATTGAAAAAAGAAGTCAACTCTAAAGTTAGAAACCTACGGGTGTTAATTCAGGAAAATGAACAATTTTGATTGCCCGATCATTTATCATTTTTTGATTGCCTGACCCCCCCTATCATTCCGACCCTCATAGAGATTCTCATTTTTTTAGCATTTTTTGATTGAAAATGTCAAAATCAGTGAATCAAAAATATTTCACACACTACAGTGTTAAAATTTCATGTGTGGACCGTTAATGGATGGTTTTCTCGATATGATATGTCAGATTGATCAAAAAAAGAATGAGGGAAGTGTCAGTATTAATTATTTTATATACAATTATGACACTTCCCTCATCATGATAGAGCCGTTAAAACAACAAAATGAAACTCCCATGATCGTGTTAAAAATCATCTGACATGTCTGACATGTAACAAAAAGTGTTTTCGTCTGTTAGGTGGGATTGAAAAATTGTTTTACAATTGAAAAATTGTTTCTGATTTCAAATAATGGTCAATGAAGCATTAACAACCCGATTGGCTCATGAACGATTAGATGCAATTAAGAGATTTATACCAATTCGCGACTCTGTAAGGAATAAACTGCAACAACGACAGAGTTTACAAACTGATTTTGCTGCGGGATCTGAAGAATTATTTAAACCAGTAACCACAGCAACGAAGGAGGTAGTGTCAACAATCTCTGAACAAGGAAAGACCTTTCTCCCCCTGTTAGCGAAAACTGAACAAACAAAACAAATAGAATCAAAAAGGACAGTAGATGATGTACGCGTGAGATTTAACGAGGAAGGGTTAGCAGCAATTGATAAGACTGATCCAGCAGAAATTCCTACGCTTGTTGTTACGTCTTATGAAAACAGAAAAAAAATGTTGAAAGCAGAACATCATAAATATGTTAGAAATATAACTCACTGGGCTGATATATTCTATAAAATCAAAACTAAAACAAGTCAGATTAAGACAGATAGTGCATCATACATCGAATATATCAATGCGGTGGGTGCAGTGTATAAACAATTTGAAGAACTAAAACAACAACAAAAACCGCAAAAATCGCAAAGGCGGCGACAGCAACCTGCAAAGAAAATATTTTTTTCACCTAAACAACAACAAATACCACGTGATGATGA
This sequence comes from Unio delphinus, assembly GCA_029339505.1. Taxonomy (NCBI): domain Eukaryota; kingdom Metazoa; phylum Mollusca; class Bivalvia; order Unionida; family Unionidae; genus Unio; species Unio delphinus. The sequence continues at coordinate 631,188 of JAQISU010000258.1, forward strand.
TGATGATTATGATGATACAACCCACGGATGAAGAAAAACTGGATGAAGCAATGGGTTATAGCGGAAGCGGATTGCAAGATTCCAGTGGACCCCAAAGTGGGGTATGTCCTGGTAGTGTTCTCAGTGATATATCACGATTAGAAGTTCTCATCGGAGGAAAACGAGCTGGAAATAACTCTCCAGAAATAATTAATGAAGCAGCTGATATCTGTAGACGATTATTTCAAGGCGGTATCATGGATATCAGCACATATCGAGATTTCATTGGCGAGTTATCAAGTGGGTATCACAGTGACTGAATAAAACGCTAGCGTTTCCAATTGATAAATTGTTTTAAAATTGAAAAATTGTTTCTGATTTCAAATAATGATCATACACTACAATCATGATAAACCAACCCCCGTCTATGTAGTTAATTCACGGTTTCCGGTTTATAGAGCATACTACGGAGATGGTCTCGGTGATACCATATTAGGATTATTTTTAAGAATGGCTCCAAAAGTGATGCCGTTGGCTAAACAATTATCAATGAAAGCAATTGATGTTAAACTGGACAACAAATTTTTACAAAAGTCATGTTACTGAAATAAAATTAGTCAATTCTTATCAATTTTTATGTGCTGAACACGAATATGACAGTCAAATTGCAAAATTGGCTCTAGTTTTTTTGTAATCTGCAAGAAATTAATGTTTACATAACGAAATGCATTCCAATAGCTAGTAAAAGGTCAACTGTAATAGCCTACCTATAAAAAATCAAGTCATTGACTACATTTTAGGTTTCTTCACCTGTCTCTTGTACAGCTGTTCGGGAGCATCTCTGAGGAGTGTCCAGCAGTAGTCAGCCAGCATTGTAGTGGACCATTTTCCCTGGTATCTTTGTTCCATTGTTGCGATATCTTGATGAAAACGTTCGCCGTGTTCATCACTAACAATACCACAGTTGCTAGGAAAGAAATCCAAATGGGAATGAAGGAAGTGAATCTTTAGAGACATATTGCAGCCAAGTTTCTTATACTTCATCAACATGTCTTCTACTAGTTCCTTATAGTTTTCTGCCCTAACATTTCCGAGGAAGTTTGTAGAAACTAGGCGAAAAGCATTCCATGCTTGTTTCGCGTCACCTTAAAGAAAGTTGTTGAACCGGTCATCTTTGAAAAGCTCTCGAATCTGAGGACCCACAAAAACTCCCTCTTTAATCTTTGCTTCGCTGAGTCGAGGGAATTTTTCATGCAGGTATCGGAATGCTGGTAAAGTCCGGTCAATGGCTTTCACGAAGTTCTTCATCAAACCTAGTTTGATGTGAAGGGGTGGTAGCAAGATTTTCTGAGCCTCAACCAGAGCTGGGTGTTGGATATTCTTCTCTCCAATGGCTACATTCTGCCTGTGAGTCCATTCCTTCCTCATGTAGTGCATTTCCTTTGCTCGGCTATCCCACTCGCATAAGAAACACATGTATTTTGTATATCCTTGCTGCAGTCCCATTAAAAGGGCAACTACCTTCAAATCACCACAGAGGTGCCAGAGGTGCCAGCTGTACTTGTTATACTCTATGGAATTCAGTAGCTGCCTTAAGTTATCGTATGTCTCTTTCATGTGGACAGCATACGCTACTGGAATAGATGGAAGAATGTTTCCATTGTGCAAAAGCACAACCTTGAGACTCAGTTTTGAAGAGTCCACAAATAGTCTCCATTCTTGTGGGTCATGAGTGATTTTTAAAGCATTCATGAGGCCCTCAATATCGGAACAGAATATCAGATTAGTTTCCTTTCTGAAGAAAGGCTCCAATTGCTGGTGGCGCTTTCGATATGCAGTAATTGTGACATCTTCTTCTAGAAGATTCCATTGTTGGAGTCTTGATCCTAGCAATTTTGCCTTGTTCTTTGATAAGTCCAAATCACGAATCAGGTCATTTAGTTCTTCCTGTGTTATTCTGTGTGGGGTTGATGATGCACCACAGTGAAAATCTGGATCACTGCATGCTGATGGACCAGGAGAAGAACAGGTCGACTCACCTTTGTCTTCGTCAGATGAATCAAGAGAATATTCTGCTGGAGGTTCTGGAATAGGAAGTCCCTCACCATGTGGAACTGGTCTCAATGCAGACGGAATGTTTGGGTAGACTATTCTCGACTTCTTTCGCTTCGTTATTCCGCCGGAAAGAGGAGGAACCAAGCAGAAGTAACAGTCATTTAGGTGGTTGCTTGGCTCTCTCCACACCATTGGGACTGCAAACGGCATTGATGACCTTTTGCAATTCAACCACTGTGAAAGCTGTGTTGTACATGTAGCACAGCATATATGCGGAGCCCAAGGCTTGTCTTGGTCACCAACATTGCATCCGAAGTAAAGATGATATGCCTTCTTCACTTGAGAATTGATACTTTTCTTCTGGTTGGCAAATATCACTTCCCCACAAATATAGCAAAAATTGTCCGCGGTATTAACACACTTTCGAGGCATTACTGTTCTTTATTGTACGTAAACGGATAAAATAATAAGTTTTATGTAACAGTAGCTTGAACTGTCTCGCACAACGTCTAAAATATTTTAAATGCTGAACCTATCTGATTGGGCTTTATATAGTACACTGCTTACGTCAGCTTCAGCAGCCGCCTGGCATTAGTATAATAGGCCTACACATGTATAGTACACTGCTGACGTCAACTTACTTCAGCAGCCGCATGGCATTAGTATTGCATTGCATCAGAAAATGATGCAATCAACTGTGGATGATGTGAGTATGATGGTATTATGCAATGTTACATCATTATTCCGGATGTTGCTGCAGTCCTACTGGAGAAATTTACACAGTGAAACATAGAAAATGAGGTATATGAATATCTTCAAAACGAGAGCCAATAAAAATATTTCACGGTTATATTCGTGTTCGGCACACCAAAATACTACAGATTAGGGCCTTTTCAAGTCAGTAATGATTTCACTGTTGACCAGTGTTATTCGTGATAAGGGTATTGGTTTCGCTGGAGATCTTACCGGAAAAGCGTTTTCAGCCGCAAAGAATAAATTAACATCATTAGTGAAATCACGGATGAAATCCAAAGGATTTTCAAAACCGTTACCGTCTACAGCGGAAATGCCTGCGAGTGTTAGTAGAATTATAAATAACGCAGTAGATGAAAAATTAGCGTCGATGGCTTTAAACCCCGACCAAAGCAATATTGCAAATATGATAGCAGGTAGTGGCTTTAAAAAACTACGTAGAAAACGCTAGCGTTTTTCACGATGAAATGGAAAATCGCGATTTAGACTCTGATAAATAGAATAAAATGTTCAAAAGGTCACCTGATCCAGCGTTTGATATAGATGCCCCAGTTCGCAAGGATGATTCTGTACGCGATTATCAATATTACGCCTATCATGCAATAGACCCAAATAGTCGAGCAAGAATCGATCTTCAAGTCCATGATACCAGTAAATACTTTTTGCCTTGTGAAGCGTTTATTGAAATCGAAGGTGAACTTGTAACAGCTGCTGATACTCCTGCTATACCAGCACCGTATCCAGTTGGTACTCAAGTCGGGTTTGTCAATAATGGTATCATGGCGCTATTTGAGAGTGCAAAATATCTCATTGATGGAAAAGAAATTGAGGCGATAGATCGCGATGTTGATGTGGCTACAACAATAATCGGGTTAGCGAGATATTCCGATGATTATACAAGATCAGCAGGACCTTCTATGATGTTTGCCAAGGATAATAAAAATACCGCTGGAAAAAATCAATTTGTTGTAAGACGACCAAAAAATAATGCTGGTGCTGCTAATATTGATGCCGAGGATATGATTATAAATGATGATCCTAATTTCAATCTAGGAGCTGCAACACGTATTTCAATGTTGCAAGGAGCGTGTAAATCATTTTCATGCGCGATTCCACTGCATCATATATTTGGATTCTGTAGAAACGTCCGAAAAGTTATTTATGGAGCGAAGCATACAGTAGCACTCGTGCGAAAGGGTGATGATAATGACGCAATCTGGAGGATTCCAGCGGATGCTGCAAATCCAAATACTGATGCCGGTAAAGTCAATTTAACAAAAATATCATTGTGGATGCCAGTGTTGACTCCATCAATCACTGCAGAAGAACGATTACTATCATTTATGGACCATGGAGGAAAATCATTACTAAGTTGGCTAACGGTAAGTACAGATGTTAAACTATCAAATATCAACGGGGTATTCACCTGGAATCTAGCATCAAAACAGGGCACTGCTGCGCCACGTCATATATTCGTAGCGTTACAGGATAACACACGAGTTGGCGATCAACGTTTCAGTCATATGATATTTGATCAATTAGGTGTTAAGGACGTCTCACTGAGAATAAACGGCCAGCAGGAACCATCCGAGGATGTACAACTCGATTACGGTCAGAATCATATTGCTCGCGTGTATCATCGTCTGTTGTCGTTTATGGCACGTGATCAAAATGTCGATACTGGTCTGCAAATATCACAATACGACTTTAAAAATCTGTATCCGATCTATTACTTCTCACTGGAACATCTTGATTTGATGAGACAATCCGTCGTTGATATACACTTTAGAGCTAATATAACCCGTCCTGGTGGTATTGCTAATTACAGAGCGGTTGCTATCATTCTCAGTGATAAATCAATGCTACTCGAAGGTGTTGGAGGAAGAATGAGAGTGGTAGATGCGCCAGTAGAAAATCTATGAACGATTTTTCATTGAAATTGTAAACGATTTAGAATCAATCTATTATGTATAATGTCGTATAGTAATATCAATGTGTCTTTGACACCCGGTCAATTAAAAAAATTGCAATCCAAATCAGCTAAGCAATGTGGAACCACAGTCATGTTGAAACCTAATCAAATGACTGGTGGTCAGAATAAACTATCGTTAACAACTCGTCAGGTGAAACATTTCAATGATGCACTAGTAGCAAAAAAGGGTGTTCAGATTACTCTCTCTGCGGCTGCTATCAAAAATATGATTAAAACAGGCGGTATATTTCCGTTGTTAGCTGCGATTCCGGCCTTGATTGCAGCAGCAGCCCCAGCGGTGGCTAAAGCAGCGGCGTTAGGAGCCGTTGGAACCGCGGCAGGAATGGCACTAAAAAAGGCAACTGGGAAAGGATATAAAAAAAGGGAAAGGGTCTAAGACTACCAGGAACCCCGTATTCGTGGTACAGCGGAAAGGGTCTAAGACTAGGACCGGTTTATTAATTCAGAAATCTTCGATGGTTCCCATGTCCAATTTTGATTTAATGGATGCTGCTAAAAAACTAGCGATTAAAAACTTCAGAGGTGTCTTTATGAAAGATCAATTACCACATCAACCAAACAGCGTTGAAACCGGTATTATTAATTTAGATAACAGCACCGGACCTGGAACTCACTGGGTTGCATACGCTATTGATCCACGTGGGATTGTTTATTTCGATTCATATGGATTAGCCCCACCAAAAGAGTTTATGCGTTATATAAAAACCCTTCCAATGAAGACTTGGTATTCTACGCTACCAACATAACAATTGAATGATTCACCAATATGTGGCAGCGAAGTATTAAATGTCCTTGACGCTATTTCTAACTCCTTGAGTAACCCAAGGGGAAAACCACCACACATTGTCGTAAATGAATACACCAGCAATCGCTTTTTAGAGAGAGAAAGAGTTTTACAATAACATGATTGATATTTGGGGAAGACCTCTGAAACCCAAACCCGATGACACTGCAACCGGTGATGTAAAAAAAACTAATCAAAGATGAAATCGCTGAGACGTTAAATTTAGTAAATGTTGACCCGAACGAAATAGTTGTATTTCAAGACAAACAGGGTAAATTGAAAAGCAGTGATGTGTCATTGGATGATATTTTGATACGGCAGCGCGACGCCGCTGAAAACTCTATTGCGCTATATTCCAACAGTGGACAACTTAAACCAGGCGCACTTGTGTCTACAATCACCGACGCGATTGCTACCCACGGCAACGAGATTGCCGCCCACGGCCGTGATCTGGATGATCATATACGAGGTTATAATAGTTTCCGCAAAAATGTCGTACATAAATTCTTTGGAACCCCGCTTCTGGTTGGCATGACTCTCGCTGAAATAAAAAACTATCTATCGCTATTCTTTTTTAACAAGGACGCGGGAAGGATGATGAATGAAAATGAAATCAAGGCAAATTATCTCGATATTTACAATGATATTTCTAAAATAATAGAAAATCTTGAGCGGGTACAAAAACCCACTAGCGACGTCATTGTTAGGTTTTTTGGAACCCCGCTTGTGGCAGGCATGACTCTCGCTGAAATCAGCGAATTTATTGGCAAGCATACTCACAATGCCTACATCGCTAACAGTTTCTTTGGTGTCCCGGCTACATCTACAATGACTCTCAAGAATATTAATATGTTTATGGTGAGACAAACAACACTTAATACCATCGTTGACAAATTTTTAGGGAGAACACCTGTATCTGAAACCACATCGTTGACAGGCCCGACCCTCGCTGAAGTTAAAAAAGCTATTGACGAACAAAAACTCACCGACGACGTCATTGTTAGGTTTTTTGGAACCCCACTTGTGGCAGTCATGACTCTCGCAGAGATTAGCGCGGCTATCAATAAGATAAAAACTCCACATAGTGTAAGCGCCGTTAATAACATCGTATACACAGTTGATAGTGGGACCTTTGATTGGATCCGAGGAAATGAAAATTATCTACGTGTTGGACACAGACATACTGGTGTACCAGGTTGCTACCGACTTACAATAATACATCACCGTAAATTTGATTTGAGATTCAGCAACACAGGTATCAGCGGTGTTAACACGCTGACATATATGCTAGAGAAAACACCAAAACCTCCACCCGGGATACCAATCCCGCTTACGATTACTATAAACAATTCCGACGAGTCTGTGATTAGGGAGTCGCTACCCTGGATAATAGAATTTTTATACGGTATCCCCTCATCAGATCCTAAAACCGTTTCAATAATAGGATAATTGAAAACACTATCAGGTTTAAAATAACAATGTCAATGACGCCGTCGATGATTCCATCATCGTCGCAATATCGATTCGACACCGTGAAAGAGTTTTCCGCGAATTTGAAATTACTTTCTGAGCGCTATCGTGAAAAAATAAAGAAATATCGCCATCGATGAGACGAAAAACTTCATCGAAGCCATCAAAAATGATTTTTCGAGGATGATAACAATCGTTATCAGCTACTGATAAAAATTTGATTAGGGTTTCAGCAGCCTGGTATGTGGAATTCGTAGCGGATTTAAGTAAATAACTAAATTGAAAGGAAAATCCTTCGGATTTCACAATTGAAAACGCTAGCGTTTTTAAAATAAAAATGATTTCATCAACGCAATGTCGCTATTATCAGGTCAGAGAATTTCAGAATAGACTCAAAACCCTCACTGAGGAGTATCAAATAAAAATGAAAAAATACCGACGAAGAATCACCGCAATTGATGTTATTGTGTACTCGGTGTCAAGCGTTCTCACTGGCGCCGGAATAATACTTGCATCGGTTATAATGATTGCTCCGGTCGTAGTTCCAATTTGCATTTCTGCGGTGGCTACAATCGCGGGTATATCAACTGGGATAGCAAAAAAGATATCATCATGCAGCCAGAGTAAACTGCAGGATTACTTAATTCAATTTCATATTGTATCAACCGCATACTCGCAATTATCATTGATGATATCATCGTCACTCGATAATACGATTATATCAGATAGTGAATTCTCAGCGATGGTCAGTATTTTTGATTCCGCGATATCGAAATTAGAGCGACAACATGAATATAATAACAATGACAACACCGATGGAATTGGAAAACACGAACCCGAAAACCAAAATGATCTCAATAACCTCAACCATACCAGATTGTGAGTTCTCAGTGATGGTCAGTATTTACGTTTCCGCGATGTCAAAATTAGAGCAACAACAACAGTATAGCAACGATGACAACACCGATGGAATTACTTCAACAAATAGTGGAGAACACGAACCCAGTACAAACAAGCATGATATCAATAACATCAACGAAACCCGAGTTTAGTGTGAATTTCCCTAGCCCAGTCCCCGTGAAGGAGATAGCGCTAGCAAAACTACGAGTGTATCACAGTTGGCCTAATATCAGATCGGTAGCATTTGGTGGTCAACAACCGAATAATTCACCGGTGTTCTCGTATAAGAATCGTGAAGACGGGACTCCAGACTGGAACGTTGTTTCCATACCAACCGGATCATACCAAATTGAACAAATCAATGATGAATTAGCACGTAGAATAAAATCCATTACTGGAACAGAATCAAAAATCGCTATAACAGTTCATGAGCCGACACTATCATCCGCAATTGAGATAAGCACAGAAGGATACGTCGTAGATATCTATCAGAGTTCTATTAGAACCGTACTAGGATGGCCTGAAAAACCACCGGAAAAATCCACCACCGACTTAACCACGGACGTACAATTATATCATGAAATCAATCCCAGTTATCGAGATGATTTATCTGATATAAGAAAAGTAAGAATCGTTGATAGATTTATATTTACCAACAAAGACACATTGCAATGGAATTTTATCATTAAAAGAACAGTTGACTTATCTGTTACTATTTCATTTACGCTAACTGACGTCAGTGGTTATTTTAATGAAATTAAACAATTATATGAAACACAACTAGAACAACTACGGCAAACAAAATCGCGAAAACACGTTGAAATAATAAATCAGCTTATATCGGACATGGAATATATCAATGAACGAATTATTCAAACAATAATTAATGACAACAGCGACAATAAACAACGATTCCTAACCGATTACAATATCACAGAAGACAATCTGCGTAATTTCAAGTTTCCCGGATACAACGCTGATGAACTAACAAGAATTGTTAAAATCGATATCAAGGCGCTACAAAAATCAGATTCAACTGTCCTCCTCAAATATAATAATGATCCAGATGGTGGCGGTAGGCATATTGCACCGAACAATGTGAATATATCCTCAGTGATTGCTCTCAATTTAGTATGTGATGTTATCGAAGGAAGCTATCAAATTAATCTAGAGCAATCAAATCAAGCTCAGCAGGGATATATTCTTTATTCGTTTGCACCAACAGCTCCTCCAGGATTTTTAATAATTGAGTCTCCGGTTAATCCAGTCTATATGCGGTGTCATAATGATTCATTAACAAGAATTAATTTCAAACTCACAGACCAATCTAATAATCTAATTGATCTACAAGAGGAGGTGTTAGCGATTAGTCTGTTTGTGAAATCCTAAAAGGATTTTCATCGTAAAAGAATTATTAACCTGTAGCAGCAGAGAGGGTGGATGACAACAAGTTGCGACCAAAATTAATTAAAAAATCGTAAAAGTCTCCGTTTTCATTTTTTTAGTTAAAATGAGATTTCGTAGGGAAGGCTTGTTAAAATTTCAATCAATTTTTTGTCTGAAAACGTTGTAGGGTTTGCGCCTGAGACATTTTTTTTGGTTAAAATGAGATCGTAGGAAGGTTCGTTTAAGGATTCAATCAAAAAATTGATTGAAAAATCGTAAAATCTCCGTTTTCATTTTTTTAGTTAAATGAGATTTCGTAGGAAGGTTCGTTAAGATTTCAATCAAATTTTGTCTCAAAACGTTGTAGGGTTCACCCTTTTTTTGGGTTAAAATGAGATCGTAGGAAGGTTCGTTTTTATAAATTTCATTCAAATTTTGTCTAAAAACGATGTAGGGTTCACCCTCTCTGCTGCTAATGTACTTAAATCAGCCTTGATTTTGGTCAGTCTGTTCCCATGTTATTGAGGCCACCAAGGGGATGGGGCTTTTGACGGGGAAATGAAAACCTGTCAACATGTTTGTTTAAACAGTACATGTATTTATTTATATATAAGTCATCGTGAAAAGTACCTCAAAGAAAACAAGAGATACGTGGCTGATATGATTAATGAAGGTATAATATTGTATTAATTGACCAAAAAAAAAGTATTAAAAAAATTATTCTTACAATACAATATTATTACAAGTGGTATACATTTAAAATACGTCTCAGAGATAGCAGTTCAAAATACAAAAACATACATGTAACAGCAAAAGATTTTAATGACAAATACATGTAAATGTAGTTGAAATTATTGTCTTTAACATAATCAAGGCAAAAAAAAATTACAATAAAATTTCATTTAATTTAAATAATTAAAATTAAATGTTTGCACAACAAGTGTGCACAGAAGATACGGGGAGTACATGCATTCTGAACTTTATGCAAGCTTCTTCTGCTTGAGTCTTGTATTATGACGATCTTTAAAGCGACTGAATCAACCACTTATTGCAGCAAAGTTCTCCACACAAAGTTTTTTTGTAAATTCTTTCGCTTTTTCGATGATCATATCACGATCTATGAATAAAGTGGAATGTGCAATGCGGGTTTCATTGAACCATTTTGCTGTGGCTTCCTCCACCTCTACAAATTTAGCAGTCTTCTGCTTCTTCCTTTGGTGAGTGCAGTTACCTTCAACATAGTCTTTCTTTACAGACTCAGCAGCTTTCATCCATCCTGACAGGGTGTTATGTTTAATTGAAAATTTTTCGCAGACGTCTTTGCGAGATGCTCCACCCTCAACTTCAATAACAGTCAGATATTTAGTTTCCAGAGAATGTAAATTTAATTTGCGTTTTATACTGGTGTTGGTAGCTATCATAAATATAAACTTAAAAAGAAGACTTTCACAGCACAATACTCTTGTTTTAATCACTGATCACTTTGGAAAATGCTATAATCTATCAGAGATCATTACTTTTATGTTAGTTGCCGCGAGAGGCCAACTTAATAACTTTTAACCCACCACGACATTAAAGCCTGGCGGCAAGATCAACTAATTGTTGAATAAGTACATGTTGTAACTGGCCTCTTGCAAATATAAATGGTTAGGCTGGAAAATTAAAATTGGTGGCATGATCAACTAATTGTTAAACAAAGTATGGGCCGGAACTCGCAGCTGGTCGACATGAACGATTAGGCTGTGAAATTTAAACTTGGCGGCAATATCAAACTGTTATTGAAACAAAGTATGGGTCGGAACTCACAGCTGGTCGACATGAATAATTAGGCGGCAAAATTGTAGTCTGGCGGCAAGATCAACTAATTGTTAAACAAAGTATTGGTCTTAACTGGCAGCTTGTCGACATAAACGTTTTGAAAACAAAGGATTTGTTCAAGCTGGGACCAAGGGCTTCTGTCGACATAAACATTTTTCTTTTATCTCAACGTCGACATAGGCATGACAATTTGATAGTAATAGTAGACCACGGGACCGGGACTTTGCTTTTTTGTCGACATAGGCGGCTTGTCGAGATAAGCGATGTCGATATAAACGTGTAGGACTGTACTGCAACATCAAATAGAGACACAATTCCTGCTATAAAAGACAGGCAAAATGTAGCATTTTAAATACAGTATTCAGCCTCCGGAAAAAAGAAAAGTTGAATGAAAATGAAATAAAAGAGAGGGATAAATCTTATGATAGGGAAAAAGCATAATCGGATGTTTCAGAAGACATGGACAAAAGACAGGAAATGGCTGAATTATGATGAGAACAAAAACGTTATACAGTGTAACTGGTGTATGGAATTCACAAAAACAAACACGGAGAAAACATTCAGTTTTGTTGCGGGTTGTTCGAACTTTAAAATTAAATCGGATATACAAATGGAGAAGAGTGACTGGAGATCTTGTTTGAGACCTTGGGTTCTGTCCAACCTACTCTTTATAATCTTCCATATAAATGACATTCCAACAAATGATCCGTCACCAGCAATACTTTTGTGGAATATTTCAAAGGGACGGGTAAGAAGACCAGAACAAACCCCATATGGACCCAGAGTGCAGGTGGAGGACGAAAAATGACATTTGGATCCCTTTCTAGAATTGGATCCAGATTATATTGAGAAACATGACATGTTAAATGACTGATTGATGATTTGAAGTAGGATTTATATTTCTGTACCTCTGCATTTCATATGATAATGCTATTTATGAAAGAAAATTGTTGTTAATCTCAATACAAGTGTGTGACATAGTTTTGTGGACAGGACTAGTAAATGTTTCGCAGGACTAGTAAATTTCTCAGTACACTAGTCCTTCTGGCTACAAAGAAATTTGTGTTAAATTCAAGCCCTGTTGATATCGTGGTTATCAGTTACATCGGATACAATTACGAGTTCTGTTGATGGTGTATTTACATGGCATATGTCATCAAAACGGGGTATTTCTGCACCACGTCATATATTTGTTGCGTTACAGGATAAAGCACGATTAGGTTTGCAAACATGCAGCCATACGATATTTGGTCAACTAGATGTTAATGAAGTTTTGTTAAGGATAAATGGCCAACAAGAACCATTCGAAGATATTTTAATTACGACCAAAGCCAAAAAGCACACGCATATCATCTTTTGCTGACGTTTATGGAACGTGATCTGAATGTAGATACCGGTCTGCAAATATCGCAATATGATTTAAAAAGCTATATCCGATTTATTACTTTTCGTTGGAGTACCTCAATTTAACCAGAGTGTTGTTGGCATACACTTCTCAGCTCATGTAAATCAGTGGGCTATCGCCTAATACAGAGCGATAGCTGTCATTCTGAGTGATAAATCAAGGCTACTAGAAGGTGATGGTGGGTGAATGAGAGTTGTTGATGCACCAGTAGAACTATGTAAATGTTTTCCAAACACATGTAGACAATTAAATCAATCTCATTTATTAATAAAATGTCATACAAATCACTTTAATGTCACTCAGACTCTTGGTCAGGTGAAAAAATTACAATAAAAATTCGAGCACATGTGGGGTGACAATAACATTAAAGCAAGATCAAATTGCTAGTGGTGGTCCACATACATTGACTAAAATTTTGATTTCCTTGATGCTGATAAAAATTAGGAATAAAAACTTCAGGTGTTTTTATGTGAGATCAATTACCACAACAACCAAACAATATTGAATCCTGTATTAATCTTGATAACAACACTTGATCTGGAACTCACTGGGTTGCATTCGCGATTGATCCACGTATAATAGCGCATCTCAAACATAGAAAGTGTTTTAACATACTGAAATGTATACTAACAGGAACAGGAAATTAGATTATTCGTGATCAATACGATTCTGTCCTCAAAAATAAAAAACCGTCATTATGAGTCAAAGTTCCAAACCAGGAATATTGACCGGAATTGACAAACCATATTACGAGCGAGCGTATCCTGTGACCACAGTTATTTATGGAATTTATCAGATAAATGAAAAGTCAAGTGTTGAGAATCTAAAACCTATGAAACTGTCAAAAATAAATTGTGAATCCGAACAAGTAATAGAGCATTTTACAAATACGATGCATTCAACCGGTCTGGCAAGTCTATCATGTAGCAAAATAAACAAATGAGCTTTATCAGTCAAGGATACTGGTCCTGCAATCAAACATGTGACTGAGTTAAAAACAGCATTAAGATTCACGATAACCGTAGCCACGATAACAGGAGAAGTATTATAAGAATCAAAATATAAATCAATAGGAGCTTTTTAAATATCATTGATCATAATTTACACATGTGGACTAACGGAGTAACAATATTTCCATGAGACAGAACTGTGAAATATTACACGGAGAATTTTTTTTGACTTTTTTACGAGTTAAGTAAAAACGATCCTGTGTCAGTGTGGTTACTTCAGAGTTTTGAAGATGAAGAAGGTAAATTTGATCAATTTGTAAGACCTAACGGTGAAATATATCATATGGAATCTCTTCACGACGCAATGAGAAAAGTCGCTGTGAAATTTTCAAAGGATAATAAAGGGCAATTACTAACAAAATGTTTTATAGTTCTGTCAGTTGCAGCTTATTTTGCCACAGAGAGAAAACTGTGGAAGCCAACACGATTTAAATTTCTCTAAGATGTTCAAACTAGTTGAGTAGAATATAGACACGGCAGATTATGGAATACCAAATATAATTCTAAAAGTGTTATCATGGTTGATATGGTTGCGTGTTATCCAGGACGTTTCTTCGGGTATGGAGAGTGCGCTGGGTATTTTAAACGATTTGGACATACCACGCACAAGATGACATGAATTGCGATAAATGGACCAATACCCGATTTTGATCTAACCAGATTCGCTCGTGCAATATCATTCAAAATCGTTAAAGGACTTCATCCGATTTGTTATGTTTGGTTTGGTATACATTTCTCTGAAAAATACTGGGTACCAATAGTATTACGATATATGATCGATTTTGAAATACTGATATCGCTGATTGTTGGTGAGGCATTTATATCATATTGAATGCATACTGATATTTGGTTACCACAACCTGATAGTCTTGATAAAATTATTAACGATTATAAGGAAAACTGTCCTGATCTCACCGATGACTATATTGTTAAACAACCCAAGGACATTTTTAAGATCAATAATAAAAACGCAAAGGATCTCGGTAGAAGAATAATTGGCAAATTTACCGAAGGAGGAGCATATGATCACAAGCGGTATTATTCACGATTAATTCTAGCTGACACTGAGTAGTAGAGAGGGTGAACAGACCAAGTTTTCAAACAAAAAAAGAGCCTTTACGGAGAGAGGGTGAACAGACCGAAACTGTTTCAGATAAACTAATAAATGACAGTTTCGGTTTTGTACGAGGTTTCTATCTGTCAAATCAGGACTGTTGCATCATGCACAGACGTATTTATTGTCACGGATTTTTTAGTTGTTATGGTTTTAACCGAATATCTGATCAAGTCAAGACACGATGTCTTGATCTAGGGTCATTTATCGTTACAAATCCATGTGGAGTTGTTTGAGCATGACTAAAGAAATTTCTAAATTTGTTATAATCCATGTCACCATCGCACCAGGTTTCATGAATATTCCTAAGTCTATGTTTGTTAACTCCATTAAAAACGGCGAAGATATTACAATTGTCCCTGGTCACTTTTGATATTTGAGTATACCTCTGAGTGACATATATCACATCAGTTTTTTTTATGCCTACTTAGTGAAAATATCCTAGTGGGATTTTTTTATTCTCTAGCATCACATCATAATACACAACTAGATTG
Source organism: Unio delphinus (assembly GCA_029339505.1). Lineage (NCBI taxonomy): Eukaryota > Metazoa > Mollusca > Bivalvia > Unionida > Unionidae > Unio > Unio delphinus. The sequence goes on from JAQISU010000258.1 coordinate 646,349, forward strand.
TTAATGCTTCCATCAATATAATCAATACTCAGAGCTTCTTCGATATAGGTAATAAATTCAATAATATCCTTAGAGAATTCCGGTTTTGCATTTTCGTTAAAATCTTTGAGTACACTGTAACATCACTGATCGTCTATGCTAGGGGCTACCAAATATAGTTTATCCCATTTCATCCATCTCTTCATTAGATTAAGTAACTATTGTGTTTTACAGCTTCCAGACGGACCAATTATAATCATTATGATTGAATTCGGCAACATCACATAGTGTTTAACAGGTTCCTGTTGTCGGGTGGCTGAGTAATCAATTACATTCATGTTATTATGAATAAATTATGGATCTATATTGTGTTAAATGTAAGACGCGTACTAGAACAAACGACTTGACAACAATTACAACAAGCAATAACAGATCAGCGCTTGCTTGTTAATGTGTACAATGAGGTACAAAAAATTTAGATTTATTTCTACAAAATCTGGTAATGATTGGAAAAAAAATGAGGTTATATTGCAGCAAAATTTATCAAACTTCCCGGGACTCCCTGGGCCAAATACCCCGGAGAAAAACACCTTCCTGGATATAATTAATGTGGTCCTGGAACCAGACTTGATATCCGACTTGATAGCCAAGACAAACCCAGAACCGGTGAATATCCGATAAATGCTATTGATAAGACATGTTATGCTCATGATGCATCTTATAAATGTAGCAATCTGCAACATGGACGTATCGCAGATGTGAAATTGATTCATGTTCTAAATTCTATTAATAATACATCTTTGAAGGAATCATTAGCTAACTGGTTAATAAGATCTGCGATGAAAGGTAAACTGGTATTAGGTGCTGGTAATAAATATTAATATGGAATCTATTTATTATTCCCCAAGAGGATACTGGCGGGGAAAATCAGCAATTAATAAACTCGCCAGTGCACCCCAAAAGTCAAAACAGTTACTACGGCAGATTGGTTACCAAGACACGTGATATGGCAGATTTATCTACCACCGCCTAAACAAATTCACTTCAAACATTTTGATGTCAGTGTCCCTAATGAAGTTCATCAGGCTGATATATTATTTATACCGCATGATATTGTTAATAAACGGACATACAAGTATGCAATAACTGTAGTTGATGTAGCAAGTAGATAAAAGGAAACTGAACCATTGCTGATGGAGGCTTCAGAGGTAGCTTCTGCATTTGAACGAACTTATCTACGAGGTCCGCTGCAGTGGTCAAATATATTACAGGTTGATCCTGGCAAGGAATTTCAGGTTGCTGTGATATCAACAATGAAGCATCATAATGTCACCATACGACGAGGACACACTGAAATACACTGCGATCAGGCAATTAGTGAATGATTGAATCGAACACTTACTGAGCGGTTATTTGGATTTCAATAAGTGAAGGAATTCGTCGAAGATAAATGATCACGTGAATGGGTCAAAATATTACTAGTTGTGATAGCTGCACTAAATAATGAAATTACTCGAACAATAAATATGAAACCTCTTATCACGATCACAACAAGTATATACCAGTACAAAAAACGCGAAATGATTTTACAAAACAACAAATACTCGACAATGCTACTGTAAGATATTTATATGAACCAGGTGAACTTGAAGGAAGTAAAAAAGAGCCACTGATCCTATTTGGAGTGTAACATCGCATAAAATATCTAACATAACAAAATAAACGGGTAGACCCGAAATCAATAGATTAGATTCATCTGCTCCTCAACAGTACAAGTGATACCTGAGGATACACAATTACCGCCACGTGGTCTTCATTATTGCGGTAATTTTGATTACACTCTAGACAGGTCAATGTTACACTATCTCTGGTATGACCAAGGCTATTATCCTTTCTATCCAAGGTCAATTGGCGAGGATCGTTATCCGAATAATGCAATAGCATTATACATTTACAGCTCGCGCAGTGATTATTCTGTTGTTGTTTCAGCATAATTATAAATTTAACATCAATATCAAATTCTCTGTTATTTTTCTCATCTTCTTTGTAACCAGCAAGTTATTTTCTTATTATATCATCGCTGACAATTTCACTGATTGTGGTGTCAAAAGAATCTAAAACAACTCATCAAAGTTGATTTATTCTTCAAACTCTGGACACTGCAAGATAACTTAAATTTGACCATCAATGCACTCATCTACGATCCAAACAATCCTATCGGAAATAGTAAATCTCTGCAAAGAATGTATCGTCATTGCATCCACGTAGATTAATCAGCCTGCAATGCATCTTCCACAACACTGATATCAACCAAAACAATATCATTTAAAAATGTTTGCGTTTTTGTCCCTGACTCTGTCAGGCTCCCAGGAACATCAACTTCAATATTCTGTCTTAGTGAATCAACTGGTCTGTATCACAATGCAACTGGAAGTGTTGCGAATATTTCTTTATGTGTTTGATACAACCGCGCTTGAAGTGTGTCTCTATCTTTCTACTTGCTACTATCAAATCGTTTGGTCTCCACGCTTCCCAAAAAACATTTAATGGGGTTTCTGAAATTATTTCACGAGCTATTTCACACCTGATATTATTCGGTTGTAATCTGATTAATTTCTTGAACTCAATTAATTCTGGATCAAGTGATCTATGATCAGTATTAATTTCTTCATAATAATTTACAAAATTATTCAACCTATTATGTGGAGACAAACAGACAAATGATGGTGGTTGACTATGATCTCCATACATTATCAGAGCTGTATTTTTCAGTAACAACCAATCAAGACACACTTTTAATATATCTAATGACAATGTATATATCTCATCCCAAATAATGATTTTCAGAATATATTTCTCATCCATTCGATCAGGAGTCCATGCATCACCTTTATACCGAAAGAAACTGTGATATGTGCAGGATTTAACTCCTCGTTTCATCTCTCTGACAAGTCTGTGTGTGGGTTTTAGACCAATCATGTCTGAATTCCATCGAAATATTTTAATCACTCGTGCTGTTTTTCCAGACCCGCCACAGCCATTTAAGTAAACGGTTTTATATCTACACACTGGATCGGATAACGAAGGAAAGCTCGATAGTTCTGATATTTGATTCTTTTTCATGTAATTATCTTCAATCGTAACATCTGCTGATTTAGACTACCCATGTAACATTTCTAGTTTTATTCCCCATGACCCCAATACTCATCGGAATTTGTAAAAAAAAAAGTCACTGCTTCTTTATGTTTGATATCTATATAAAATGAATATGTGGTGACTCTTACTGCGGTGTCAAGAAATCTATTTATCATCGATAGTAAATTGATAGAAACATAAGCCAGCATAGACGACCTTAAATGTACATATTACGGAGAGTTGCCATCAATGTAGCTAACAATTGTACCGAATTTTGTTCCATCGGACAAGTAGGCATCTTTACGACTGACAAATATATCTCTAGCTGTTGCATCCGCGATTATCAAATCGTATTCAGCATCATCTATATTTAATCGTGAATAATTTCACTTGTGATCATATGATCCACCCTGGTTAATTTACTGATTATTCTTCTACCGAGATCCTTTGTTATTTTATTATTGATTTCAAAGATCTCCTTGGATTTTTTAACAATATAGTCATGGTCAAGACCAGGAAATTTTTCCTTGTATTCATTAATAATCTTATCAAGACTATCGGGTTGTGGTAACTTAACTTCAGTTTCCGCTCGATATGATATAATTGCCTCATTGACAATCAGCGATATGTTTTTCACAGTCAATTATATACTGTAATATCACTACTGGTACCCACTATTTCTCAGATAAATTTCTACCAAACCAAAGATAACAACACGGATGAAGTCCTTTAGCGAATTCAAATGATACCACACAAGCGAATCCGGTTAGATAAAAATCAGGTAGAGGTCTATTAATCGCAACTCGTGTCATCTCGTGGGGACAAATTGACAAATGATGGTGATTAGCCATGATCTCCACACATTATCAGTGTGACACTATTTTATATGATATATGAAATGTGTGACTTTCTTTATATGAAATAAGTAGCACTCTGACACTATATGATCTATGATATGTGACGCTATTTATATGATCTATGATATGTGTGACACTATTTATATAATCTATGAAATGTGACACTATTTATATGAGCTATGCTATTTGACACTATTTATATGATATATGAAATGTGACACTATTTATATGATCTATGAAATGTAACACAATTTATATGATATATGAAATGTAACACAATTTATATGATATATGAAATGTGACACTATTTTATATGTTCTATGAAATGTAACACAATTTATATGATAAATGAAATGTGTGACACTATTTATATGAGCTATGAAAAGTGTGACACTAATTATATGATCTATGAAATGTGTAACACTATTTATGATCCATGAAATTTGACTATTTATATCAGCTATGAAATGTGACACTATTTATATGATAAATGAAATGTGTGACACTATTTATATGTTGCCTCGTCGACATCATCGAACTTTGCGGTACGCATTTTCTTTCTATCGGGACCAAATTGTCCAAGTTCATAAGTAGTCTTGATTTTATCAGCATTTTTCTTCCAGCTGAAATAGTGTTTGATGGAATGTTGTACGTTTTTTCCAAATCAGCACACTTTTCGCCTTTTTCAAGTTCTAGCAAAATTTCATACTTCAGTTCAATGTTTTGGTTTGAAATCTTTCTTTTGGAACATTATTTTCTCTCTCATGAAACAGCATATACTGTACATGTACTTGTCAACAGAAAATAAACAGAACAGATATATTTCTAGGCAGAATATCACCCTATATATATGCTCGTATATATGCACGTGAATGGATCAGGCACTTGGCTTCTATACAATGGCAGTCGAGGCCCCATAATTTAGTTCTCATGCTTGAGGTCTTCTTAATTTTGTTTTGTTTTCTTATTTGTAATATATCTTATTTAGGTCTGGCAGAAAAATTGGCTTCCATTGTTTTAATTTATTTTCAAAATTCCTGTGAATACCAGTAAAGGGGAACCCAAGTCGGCAAAAAAAAAAACAGAAAAGAAAATAAGAATCGGCACACTTGAAAGAATCAAAAGTCAGTTTCCAGGGTCAGTTTGCTTTGCAATAAAATAACCTTTGTATTTGATATCCTGCCGGTAAATTCAAAGAATTAGTTTACTGGTCGCTACCGGATGTGTTTATTCACCACCCGTGCATCTATTCATTTGCCATCTGGAATCATAATTGATACAAACTCGCATTGATGCCTGCGGGGTAAGTAGTCTACTCAACATTAACTTGCTTTAATAAATACTCTTTGTAACCCATGCTAGCGAAAGGAGTGTCATTTGCACTCACAGTCAATGTACATGTACATGTACATGTATTTTCAAAAACATTTATTGATCTTTATCTGCGAGATACTGTCATATATTAACTTGGATATAATACAATCTTGGTTATTTTGCTGCTAACACCGCGTTATGCGTGAATGGCGGGTGCCTGAAAGCAATCGGTGGATGTTTCTCTCTCACTCTCTCGTTTGTGATTTTCTTTGATCCATTTTTCAATCTGATAACATATTCAAACCTCTGAGTACAACCAAACATGATTTGTTCTTCAATATTCACATCAATTATAAAAATGCGTCTTGTGTTATCTGACATAAGTGATGCACACTACAGTAATGGATGCATACGCTACATGTGATATAAGGAGTTCATAGATATATTTTTTCTTTAATAAATTACTTATGATGATAAAAAAGGAATAAATGATAACAACACCAGGTTAGTTCATTTCATTTTATTATCAATTAAGCGTTTTGTTTATTTTATTGTAACATGCAGTGGGAGGGGATTCCAGTAAACACCAGCAAGAGACAGGAGTAATGCTCAAGGACATTTTTAAAATTACCGGTTTTTATGAACCCGGATATCTCGGGACCCGGTTATATCAACGATTTCTTTACACCCCCGACGTAATCAAGGTAACCGGGTTTGACTGTATATGAAATGTGACACTATCTATATGTTTATGTGATGTAAGAAATGTTTGACACTATATGATCCAAGAAATGTAAGACACAATGTGATATAAGGAATGAAGGTGACAGTATGTGATGTAATGAATGTGTGAAAGCATATGATTTAAGGTATTTTTGACACTATTTCTATGGTGAAAGAAATGAGAGACAATATATGCATATATGCAAAGCAATGTGAGGTATAAGCACAACTATTACTTTAATACATGGCAAAAAAAAACATAAATTGGGCATAAAAAGTGCAATCTACATATTACATGCCAGAATTGCAGCACATAAGAAAAATATGCATTTTGTATGACTACCCTGGTTCTGCAGCTGGTAAACATTCTTGTAAGAAAGGGCAAGTACCACATGTATTATAACCAGAATACCAACAGAATATATTGAAAAATGATTTATATTCATCACTCAATTAAATCACTAGTATGCAATCATGCAAAATTCTTTGTTACAAAATCCATAGTGTTTAAAACCAGAATACAATCACAAAATATGCTGAAAAATAATTTATATTCAGCAGTCACATCAATTACTAGCCTACATGCATAACTTTCACTGAATGACTGTGAACTGAAATTCTGCTATGATCATTGTCAGGTGCTTGGAGTGCTGTATTACATTACACTCCTATTCCTCTTTTAATGTTTGTATAGCAGTATTGATTTATCACATTTTTGTTCTATTATAATATTCAAACAATTAAGAATATATACTGGCATACTGCATGTCCTTTATACAAATTTTATTTCCATTTTAAATTGATTTTATAATTAACTCTATATTCATTATAGCACTTAAATAGACTGCATATTAACCATAATTCCCTAAATGATGTCTACACATTTGGATTTTTTTCTTCCATAAAAGCAACATTTTTCAAATCCAAATAACTCTGTCACTGGTTATAATGCATATAAATAGCAAGATGCAAACACTTGCATTTTACCAAGTGTACTCCCAAAACTTCAGCCATATATAGACAAATAAAGTATAATGCAGACATTCAAACCCTCATAACCAAAGATTTATCGACCACGACTTTTACATATGCATGGGCCAATATTTGTTATCTTTAATGATAAATCAACTTTCTGTTGAAAATGCAATAATAGTAGCTGGCAGAAGGATTACCCTTTAATAAATGATTAAATGTAGTCAGGACAATTTAATGTCTGTATCAAGATGCAAAGATACTCACACTGTACATTAAGAGCCAAAGAATTTGATGTTCCACTGCCATAATCATTCCTAGCTGTACATTTGTACTCTCCATCATCTGACTTATGTAGACTTGGAATAGTGTATGAAGATGAGACTTGTCCTTGTATAATCATTGACTTGTGGAACCAACTATAACCATTTGATTGTGGCAAAGGATTGGTCTCAATAATATTACAGGTAAAAACAAAATTTTGTGTTCCTTCTGTCACATTATATACAGAGTAGTTTGGGGAAATCTGGACCAATGGAGGATCTGAAAGATGAAATACCATAATATAGTATAACATTATACTGATATAATTACTGTCATGCCAAAAAAGAAATACTTTGATGGTTACATACATACATACATACATACATACATACATACATACATACATACATACATACATACATACATACATACATACATACATACATACATACATACATATTAATAATAATAACAATAATAATGAGGACTTTGTATAGCACCTAATATTTCAAAACTCTAAGCGCTTTAACCATCAATAATTATATGACTACACTACAGAAAAACAAATGGCAAAAACAATGAAATTGGAAAACATAAAAACATGCTGAAAACAAATAAGATACAAAACACGATTAGCTCTCTAAGTTTGTCCCTGCAGTCAAAACAGGTGAGTATTAAGTGCACTCTTAAAAGGGACCCTTGTGTTCTACATCACCGGGCCCTGGTATACAAATGTTGTCCATATGACTTTGTTTTCACCATGGAAACAATGAGTATACGATTATCAGAAGAGCTTAAGTATATAACTGGTGTATACACATGGGTGAGGCTTGATAGGTATGTTGGACTGGAGTATGTCATAGAAACACAGCACAGAGAACAAATTTTGTGATTTTCCTGTATCGAATCGATAACCAGTGTAGGGTACAGAGCACTGGTAAGGTGTGCTCTGATTGAGGCACTCCAAAGATGATCCGTGCTGCTGTGTTTTGAAGTTTCTGGAGTAAATATTGTGACGAACCAGACATAATTGAGTTACAATAGTCGAGTCTTGAAAGTACTAATAAACACACAAGTGTTTTAGTGGCATAAACTGAAAGATAGTTATGAATGGAACTAATGCATCTCAATTCAAGATATGCAGCCTTGTATATGTTCATGACATATTGGTGCAATGTGAGAGAACTGTCTAGAGTAACGCCTAGGTTTTGCACTGACTGAGAATTTAATGTTGGTGTTGCTGATATTTATTGTCTGGAGTGTATTCCATTTGCAGATATAATTTGTGTCCTGTCCTGTTTACTATGTAGGACTTGAACCACTGTAAGGCTACATTATGAATACCAAATACATGCTGGAGATGGTGAAGTAATATATCATGGTCTATTGTGTCAAATACTGCAGATAAATCCAGGAGAGTGAGGACTGTAATCTTTCCACTATCGAAAAGCAGAGAGAATGTCATTAAATACTTTCAGAAGAGTAGTTTTCGTACTGTGGCAAGGACAATATGCAGACTGTACATTGCAAAAAAGACTGATTGAATTCAAATGAGATACAAGTTGGGTTAGAACAACCTTTTCTAAGATTTTTTAGATCAATGGTCAAGTGTTGGTTTCTTCAGCAGTTGCTTTACAATGGCAGTTTTGAAAAATGATGGGAATTACCCTGATGAGAGAGATATTAATAACATCAGTTAGTGAAGGCAATATTGGGTCAAAGCACTCAAGCAGCAGTGATGTTGGAATTGGATCAAGTTCACAAGACTTTGGTGCACTTTTCATCACAATTTTCTGTACTAAATCAATAGAAATAGGTTCAAATGCTCCTAATGGTTATTGCTGAAATTCTGCATCATAACTGTATGGTGACGAGTCAAATTGATCTGGAAGGTCTACTGGAGAGAAGGTTGTTAGAAGTGGTATACATTTGTTCCTTGACATTAGTTCATTAGTTATCTCGAAGAGCTCTTTGCAGCTGGAACTATCCATTATCTCAGTACTGTAGTGGAATAATTTGGCTAAATGGACTATGTTTGTGACATTCTTCTTAGCGGCTTCATAGATTTGTTTATGAATAGTGAGTCTGGTGGAAAGCCAAAGAAACTCTGCTTTTCGGAGATGTCTTTTAGCAGTGCGAAGCTGGTCCCTAACACAGCTATACCATGGAGAACACTTTTTTTATTGATACTCTGCATTTGGTGGCTGGGGCATGTTTATCAAGCAATGAACGAAGGCAGTTATCAAGTTGTTCCGCTGTTGGATGTAAGAAAGTTGTTAGGTTTTCTTGGATGTCATGCATGCATGAATTTGATTCTATCTATCATATGGAGGTTTCTCTTAGTAGCAAATAGAGGTGGAGGGTTAGGGACTGATACATCGAGATGGCATACAATGCAGAGGTGATCCGATGCTCCAAAAAGAGAGATTCAGTCAGCTTGTTTTTTCTACTAGGAGGGTGGTAGAAACAGAACAAATGGACTGACCTTTGTTCCAGTGTGGGCGTTGTTTGGACTAGTTCAAACGATGTGTGGCAGAAATTGAAGGTTGTATTGTACTTAAGGCATTTGATCATGGAATTCTTTGTAATTACAGCAATACCACCTCCGCAAGAGTTGCGGGGGAACGACTTGATTGAGTCATCGCTGGATGTTACATCTGCACACTTAAGTTCACCACCTGACTATCGTAACCATGTTTCTGTCAGGAAGAAGACGTCGATATTCTGGTCATTGATGAAATTAACAATTTCTGTGCGCTTTTCCTGTGATCCTACTGACTAAGCATTGAATAATGCAATACGCAGTGGTATCCATGGGACAATTGACACAACTGTTGATGATTTAAGAGGAATTTGAACCAGATTATTAAAATTAACAGCAGAATTTTTAAATTATTTATGTAACGGGTGAAAGGTAGATAACTTGAATTCTTCTTCCTGTTATATGCTTGCCAGCTTCGAAACAATGTTTATATTATTATGTACACAAGAATTCCAATTTGGTTTCAGTTGTTTTCCATCTAAAGTAGTATGATACAACTTCTCAAGAAATTCTCAAAGGACACTTTACTAACCAAAAAAGAAAATTTCCAGGAATCCAAGATAAGATCATTTATACTTTTAATTACTGAGTATTCTTAATCTATACCAACATTTCAAAACTGTGATGATCATATTGAATGTATGGCCAGTATTATGTACATAAGAAGCTTTATTTGGAAACCTTACTTTGTATGCTATCATGACACTTACACTATACTGAAAAAGATTCCCAGGAACCAAATATTCATACTTCCTTTTAAGTGTTGTTGAAACTATCTTTTAGATTCATATTCTTTGGACATACTGAATTTCTTAAGTGGCCACTGCAGCAGCCACACTGAATATTTGGCCAGCACAACTTACATTTAAGACCAACACAATAGTAATGGTGGAAATCCCATGACAATACAACATTCCTTTTGGAATAAGTAGTGATAATATATTCAAGCTACTGATTATGGACACACTAGTAGTAATAATATATTCTGTTGGCATAAATTCCATAATGGACCAACTAGATAACATAACAAGTCTCTAAATGAGTAGCAATTATAAAATGTTTAAGTTGTCTGACTGCTGGCTATATGTGCTATCGAAAGGTCCAATGTTCATATAGAATCAACATGACATCATGAAGTTGCAACAATTCCCTTATAAAAATCAAGAGCTTATTTCAACACAGTATACGAGCTTGCTGCAACTTCGCACATGCGAGCTCACGACTTCACTGTATTGCACGTAGAGGTCGGATTTGGAACAATTATGAAGTAATGGCATTAAACGCACTCATATATCAAGCTCGCTGAAATTTTGCTCGCACCAGCTAGCAATAAGCACACAAGCTCGTGAGGCACTATCAACCACCTAGCACGCAGGAGCTTGCAATGAACATACAAACTCGTCACTGGCTGTGAACCAGCATGTACTAGCTGGTTAATAACAAGTAACAAGCTTGTATTCTCATTGCAAGTTTAGCATGAGCTTGTATGTGCAAAGTAGCAATGAATTATAACAAGTTCAATACAAGCTTGTGGTTAGCTATATAGTCACACTTACAATCAGGCCTTTATACAGCAAACTTTGCAGTTCCTGGTCGATCAAACTTCATATAAATATATACAGTGAACTCTCACCAAATGCAATGCAATACAAATTATGAAACAAAACTAAAATCTTACAGCTAATGGTTTTTTCTCTTCAATGCACCAAAATAGATTTGTTTTCCTCATTGGTGCTTTAATTTTGATAGATCTCTCTGTATTGGTCCAATTCTCGGAATGGATAAAAGCAATGCCTTTCTTGATGAACCAACAACCAATAAAAAAGTAATTATAACAAGAACTATCATAAATGGAAAGTGAGATTTCTATTTATTTCAATAATTATAAAAAACAAAACACAAGTTTTAGAATCTAACACAATAATTAAAACCAACAAACTGACCAGAAAAATTAATATCAGATGACTTTCTTCAAATTTAATAAATCCAGCTGACTGAAGAAAAAAATCATAAAGTTTAAAGGTCACTAACAAAATTAATGTTAGGAACTTAGGGTCCATCCATTTAGTATGTACAAATGGAGGGGGGGGGGGTAACCAAAATGAATACGCTTGAGTATAGTGTGCATTTCTACCGATAATGTACGTATGCATAAGAAACAGGGTGGATGAGTGTGAAACCTCGATAATAATTTGACTAATATGTCACCTGTTAGACTAGCATCAGTCTACATTTTAGTTTTAGCGGACACTAAACAAACTTTTGTTTGGCATCAAGAGTATATACCCAGGTGGGGCATGTCTTAATAGTTATGTATGTAAGGGAGGGGGGAAGGAGGCCAAGCTTTGCCAGATTCTTGCATATGTACTAAATGGAAGGTCAATTTATTTTGGGAACATCTGGCAATCCGCACTTGCTATTGTTGATATTCATTCATAGCTGTTGATGCCTATCTCTATCTACATTGCTCAATAAACCAACCTCTCTAAAAGTAATTGTCATAAATGGAAAATGAAACTTCTATGCTTTATGGTTGTGCTAAAAAAAAAAAAATTAATTTTTTGAATCTAATAAAATTAAAATAAACTAATAGGCTAGAAACATAAGATCACATGACATTTTAAAGATCTTAATAAATCCAACAGATGAAATTGTAAACTGTTTTTGAAGTAAAATGTCTTTAAAATCAGCACATTTTCGGTCTCTCTAATCACCCCAAGATCACCCTAATATTGCATATATTAGCACCAAATCTCGTAAAAACATACCAAGAAGTGGAAAAAAAGAAATGAAAACACACATACGGATATTGTTACTATCAATAATTTATAGTATTGGTTGATGACCCTATTTCTGATAATCTATGAAACGAACTATATGCATCAAATATCTTTAATTCTCTCTGATATATACATACATATATATATATATATATATATATATATATATATATATATATATATATATATTTATATATATATATATATTAAACAATTTCCTCATTAAATGGCCATGTTCCATACTTCTCTCATGTATTTGAATTGCTGAATTGTTTATGCTCCATGTCAATATTTGTCCCAAAAAAGGAATGAAGGAATAGTTAAATTGTTATTACGATAAACAACAAATTTTATATACAATAAATTTGCCATTTTGTTTAATTTATTTAACGACTTATTTCTGGTATTGCTAATTATTTATAAATGTTGATTAATATTCACGTTATTATACCAGAACACTTTTCATCAAAACGGGAGTTGTTTCCCTTGGCAAGTCGCGACCTACTAATTTTACTGTAACAGAAAATATCGCTAAATGTTCATAGTTTTTATTTGTTTGTTTATTTGTTTTGGGTTTTTTTGTGTTGTTGTTGAAATTTTAAGAGAGTATTATGTAAGTTTAAGGTGTTCTTGGAGATTCTTGGGGTGTTTTGAGAGACCCGCACATTTCTTTTAGGTAACGTCTAGCTGTGCCACACTTGCTGTTGATTATACTGTTGAACTCCTTCAAAGTTTCTGATGCCTCACTCTCTCCACAGTGCTCCTTGATGTAATCTGTTAACACCAGATGAAGCAGCAAGCTGGTATTTATTATGTTTTTTGTGCTCTTGTATTGCTAGTCCTACCTGTAAGACATAGCACATGCTGATTTTGTTTAGGTGCTATGACGCCCTAAACATAAATATCAGCGTCGGGTCTTATTGGCAGGACTATTGTATTACATGCCCAATAGCAAAATCCAGAGACACAGGCATTGTCACATGATCGAGTCAAGTGGAGAGAACTGGTCAGATGTTCAGCAGCACAGTGCCTCAACGACCACACTAGGTCAAGAGACTGATGATGATGAACGAAATCACATTACACAAATTGCAAAATGTATGTGAAGTTTTCTCCATTACCAGATTGTTTCGCAAATCTAAACAGGATGGCACAATTGTCATTCCAGCTCTGTTTTCTTGTCTTTCATGGAGAAAGTTCAGAATTATTCTTATTTCCAGTTCAGCAATATTAGAAGTTGCATATTACAAAGTTCAGATACAGTGACAGAGGTAACAGTTTGCAAAATCCAATATGGTGAGTAAATACAGGCATGGTAGCCTCGATTTAGAATGAACCAATCATATTGAAGAACTGTATTCCTATATACATGCGATACATTTCTATCATAATAGAACAGAAAGCCCGTTCTAAACTGAATATTGCAATGAATTTTTTTAAATTAATTTTTAAATAATAAAAACATTTTGCACAAAAACGTACACCAGTAATCTGGTTCAAAAAATGTAGGGAAAAAAATGGTATTGGTGTTATAGGCAGGCAAGTAATACACAGACTTTCAGATGAACAGCTCAACCTTTTTAATCCTTGGCATTAATGAACTTAAAACAAATGCTTTGTTTCAACAGGATGTATAAAGATGGAATTCTGTTTCAATCTTTACAGTTTCTGCAGTTTCAGAACGAAACTCGTACGCTGTTATTTTCTACGAAAATGATGAATCAAGAAAATTTGGCCATGTTGAGAAATATATTGAAGTTTATACACAGTGTCACAGAAATTGTACCATTGATTGTTTGTGTCAAGCACAATATTATGCAGTCATAAAGGAACTGAGAAATAATACTGAAGTTTCAATTGAAAATGGCGTGATTAATGAAAATCCTGTTAATATAGTCCCTTTATGTGCTGTACAAAATAGTTCCAATTACAAATGTCAAAGACTTTTGTGTGTATATCCAATTAAATGATGGCAAGGACACTGCTTTTGCTTGTGTGCCCCCCCCCCCCAATTATGTTGAATATGATTGATAAATATACAGTCATGTAGTAAGTCTGGACCATGCAGACATGTACATCAAAATAGAAGACATAAACAATATATATATATATATATATATATATATATATATATATATATATATATATATATATATATATATATATATATGAATCATGTATGTACTTATCCTTGAAGTTTTGTACATATTTTATTGTTGCAATAGATCAATTATCTAGTTTTAATCACAGTGGCTCGTATTGGTGCTTACAATCGACCGGTCCTACATATACTATATAGTAAAATCGACCAGTCGATTGTAAGCAGCGATATGAGCCCCTGTGGTTTTAATAGCATTTGTTGTCTAAAGACATCTCATCTAGTAAAAATCTGTGCATTATATACCCGGTATATATATATATGTATATACATGTACAAATGTAACTGTACAGGGAATGCCTGACCAAATGAATTTCTTTTAATGAAGTCATTATTATTATTATTTTACCAGGTGTAGCCAACTAGACGACCTATCAAAAAACTATTAAAAATGGAATTTCAATACCTTTTTCAAAACCAGTAAAGATTATTGTTTTGATATGCAAATTAATGATTTTATACACAAAATGTTATATTTTGTAGTAATTTCATTTCTCACTATATCCATTTTATTGTTAATTAATTTATCTGCTGTCTTTTTGCAAGCAAGATCGTACGAGCAACATTACTTCAATGTAGCCAAATTACTTCTACGAGCTCAGTGCGAGCTCCCATGTAGTCTTCGAGCTACAGTTAAGATCGTAAGTAGCGTGCTACCAGCTATCACAAGCTCACACAAGCTTGATTTAGGATTGCATTTATATAAGGGAAGATTTTCAAGATGACCATATCTGGTCATTTTGTAGGTCTGACTGGCACCATTTTCATTTAAAACCAAGTAACCATGTGATGAATGTGTGTTTAAAGTTACATCAGGAGACATGATAACATCCTTGTCGATGATGGACGATGAGCTCTTCTGATAATTAGCATCAATGGCAAAAATAATTTATAGCAAAATATCAATGTTTACACTGGCTATCCATTCAATCCTGAATCAAACCAAAAAATGTGTTCTCTTTGCTACGGATGGGGTACGATAGGCCATCCCATCAGCTCATCTGATATATACCGTCCACAGACTCCTGTCCACAGACTCCTGTGATACCGTCAATGGCAAACAAATTTGATAGCAAAATATCAATATTTACTAATGATTCATCTCTACTGGTTTGTATATATCTGCTCATCTCAGACATATTTCAGTCCTTGGCAAACTTATTTATAAAAACACAGATTTTTTTAAAAAGATATAATCAACAGTTTTCATATCATTAATATATAGACATTATGTTGCTATTTTGAATACTAATTGTAACGTACTTACACACTATATTGAGCTGAACTTCCCTAGACTGTGTATAGTTCCCGATGCTCATCTCATCTCGAGCTTCACAGAATATCAACATATTCTGATACACTGTAGCTCCTGTCTGTGTCAGTGTACTGTAGGATATCACTAGGTCTGATGCTAGCTGCCCTGGTAAAATTACTGAACCAGGTGTTGAGGAAATAGACTGGTTCCCTATCAGTACTGGTGACTGGTTCACTGTTCTACTGTACCACTGAAATGTTGCTGGAGGTCTGCTGCCACGAGGAGCAGTGCTACATCTGATGTAAGTAATTCCTCCCCTGACAATATTTAATGTTGAGGATAATGTTTGACTCGAGGTATTTGTCAAATGAACTGTCGTAACTGGAACTAGAAAGAAATAAGAAAAATATTTAGAACTCATGAACTCTTAACAGGTAACAGCTAAATGAATTACAGGTAATATATATATATATATATATTACCCATTAAATGAAAAATATCTGATCTAATAAAGTCCCTTTCAAAACACAAAGACAATTCATTTATACATCATACCTCATATTTATTTTTAAAGTTACGAAGCATATCAACTTACTGGACGAGCTAGGAAAGTGTTAATGGAGACACCAGTGAGTGATTTTGAGCCTGAAATGGTGTTAGATACAAGTCAGAAGTACATGCTGTATGGACAAAAACTATATGGCATGACTCTTTCAGTGGTATTTTGAAATTAAATGTACAAATGGCAGAAGAGTGAGACTAATTAAAATACATACAATTTTATTTAAAAAAGCAGATTTTTAAATTAATCAAATTCACCCTGCAGATCAAATGCTACAAATTCACTCTGCAGATCAAATGCTACAAAACCATATACATGTAGCCAATCAGGGTTGATAATATGTGTGATCTCTGGAAACTTGGATGTAAACGTCACGAAGATCAGTTTCACAAAACATTCAAGCTAGCAATGTATATGTCCCATTCAGAAAGAAGTAGAGACCAATATTGATACAAAGAAAAGGAGCAGTGTATGCTCAGAAATAATTAAAAAAAAGATTAATGTTTATACATCTTGAGGTGACATCCATCAAATATGTTGATTTCCAAGAGCTATAAGAAAGAATAGCAGGAAGAAAGAGATACATATACGGAAGTTTAGATAAATATTGACATATTACCATTTCTTCCTCCCCTCTTTTTATCTTTGATAAAGGGGGATGTATCAATTACGATAAAATGCTGTCATCATCTATCCTTAAGTTATACATGGGAAAATATGTGGAATGTCTCTTTCTTATGCGTGATTGCAAACTGCTGAAGTTCATGACCTTGTGTAAGTTACAATAGAATAAAGTAGAATAGGACTGGGTTTAGTCAATAGTTTTCCTTCACTAACCATGACCAGTATGTGTCTGCAGCAGTATTTTGCATCTGCATGAAATAAAATGTTATAGAATTTATTGGTATTCAACATTTATCCTATGCCTGGATTTATTCTAGATGAGATTTTCTTTGCACAAGGAAATTGCTTTCTATTTATTCTGTTCTGAAGATAATATTGTAATATCTTTCAATTGTAATTGAAACAAGAAATTGTTTTCAAATCATTCATGTTGCACAAAACAAAAGGAGTTAATGGAGCCACCATTAAATACTACTACTAAAACTACTACTACTAATAATAAAAATAATAATAATTATTGCACCTACTCTTTAGAATCTCTAAGTGCTTTACATCATTTATAATGATATGACAAAAAAAAAAACACCATGAAATTGGAAAACATAAAAAATGCTGCAAATATTTAAGGTAGGAAACATTATTAGGTCTTTAAGAGCAATTTTAACAGGGATCACTGTGTCTTTGTGTCTAATTTCAATGGGCAATTCATTCCACAATGCTGGGCCCTGGTATGCAAAGAACATTGTCCATATGACTTCATTTTCATAGTGGGAAAGAACATTGTCCATATGACTTCATTTTCATAGTGGGAATAATAAGTATACGATTGTCAGAATAGGAGCATAAGTATCTTGTTGGTGTGTACACATGGGTGAGGTTGGATAGGTATGTTGAAAAGGAAAGCATCAGTTAAACATAGCAAAGAGAACCAATTTTTGATTGTGGATCAAATGGATAGCCAGTGTAGGGTACAGAGCAGTGGGAAGGTGTGCTCTGATCGTTGTACTCTAAAGATGATCCGAGCAGCTGTGTTTTGAACTTTTTGGAGTAGATATCGAGACAAACCAGACAGAAATGAGTTACAGTAGTCCAGTTTTGAAAGTATTAATGAACACACAAGTGTGTTAGTGGCTTCAACTTAAAGATATTTGCGAATGGAGCTGATGCGTCTCAGCTCAAGATATGCAGCCTTGCATATGTTCATGACATGTTGGTGCAATGTGAGAGTACTGTCTAGAGTAACGCCTAGGTTTCGTACTGACTGTGACTGACTGTATTTAATGATGGTGTTGGTGATATTTATTGTTTGAGGTAAAAGATGCCAACAAGAAAGTCTTTGTGTTATAATCAGAATGGCTTCAGTTTTATCATCATTCATCTGCAGCTTGTTACATGTCATCCATGTTTCACATCAAAAATGCACCTCTCTACTCCATGGATGACTGCATCAACTTCAGTTGGGTGGCTAGACTTGTATATTTGGGTGTCATCAGCATACAATTGGTGAGACACTGGATGATGATCTATGACACTTGAGAGCAGCTGAATGTATAGAATGTAGAGTACAGGTCCAAGAAAAGTCCCTTGTGAAACACCACAACAAATATTACCTGGGCTGGATTGCATTCCATTTGCAGTTACATTTGTGTCCTGTTGACTAACTAGGACTTGAACCACATTAAGGCTGTATTCTGAATGCCAAATACATGCTGGAGATGGTGAAGTAACATATCATGGTCTATTGCGTCAAATGCTGCTGACAAATCAAAGAGGGTGAGGACTATACTATTTCCGCTATCCAAAGCAGAGAGAATGTGATTAACTACTTTCTACTTTCAGAATGTAGCTTTAGTATTGTGGCAAGAATGCGGAATGTACATTGCTGAAAAGACTGTTTGAATTCAAATGAGATAAAGGTTGGGTTAGAACAACTTTTTCTAAGATTTTCTATATGAATGGGAAATTTGAAACTTCTTCAGGAGAGCTTTACAATGGCAGTTTTGTAAAATAATAGGAATTCTCCTGATGAGAGAGAGATATTAATAACATCAGTTAGTTAAGGCAATATTGGGTCTAAGCACTCAAGCAGCAGTGATGTTGCAATTGGATCATGTTTGTCCATACTAGAGACACTGAAATTCTGTATCATAACTGTATGGTGACGACGAGTCAATTAAAATTGTGTTGTCAAGCATATCTCTAATGGTTTATACTTTATTACGGAATGGCTTAAAATGCTGGATAAAACTCATGGCAACCAACTGGCAGTCGGTTTGAAGGTATTGTTGACATCTTTTCATCAATGAGAATTGCATAAAAAAAATATATGATAACTATATAATAATGTCTGTCTAAAGCCAAAAATTAAACATATATAAAATGGCACCACCTACAAATGACTGAAAGCTCATCAAGTTCATATGTGTATCGATATTTATCATATAGAGGTTGCATGTCATGAATCATATTGATCATTGGCACAGGTGTATCATCTCACCCCATCAACTCTGAATAATTGATTATGTAACTAATACAAATTATGATCTTTAATACAGTACCTAATTTATTTCATTATGCTTTTGGACACAATTCATTAATTAGATTTATCAACTATAAGTTCACATAACACCTATAATGTTACGGGTAATCAAGCAAATTGTGGACATGTTTATCATAAAGGAAATTATTTTACTTATTTTACTTTTCTTTGTAGTAAATAATTTTGTACAAATTCCCATTTTAATATTCAGGTGTTAACTTGGTTTAGATAGATACCAAATATGACATCACTGTTGCAGGTTGCATTAATGAAAAGAATACCAAGCACAGCCAGATCATATACACAAATGTAAAAACCCAATGCAGCAGCATTGGTTCAATTTGTTAGGTATTGGACTCATAACTATTGAGACAAGTGCATCATTTCTTCATCCTGGATCCTCATCAATATGAGTGGATCTTGCCTGTAATCAAATTCGTTATGAAATAGTGATGACAAAAGTCTACTTTTTGAATTTTGTCAGATTTATGTCTTCCAGAATGTTCACAAGCTCAATCAATTAGATGCATGATAAACTTATTCACTAATTAATACTGGCTGTTGCTCATAATCAATCAAGTAACAGAACTCAGTATAAGCTTACATCCCAAATTTGAAAAAAATCTAATTAGAAATGTGGCCTCTAGTTTGTTCACAAATTTCGCCAATCTGATACAAATTCACCTCATTAACTCTTTATGACTTAAAGATGGACTAGTTTAAAATCTGATACAAATTCATCTCACTAACTCTTTAGGATGAATTATTTAAATAGTTCGAAATTGCATAAAATGGAACGAAACAAATAATTTATAATTACATTAGTAATTTAACGTATTTGATTTTAACCCAGA
This sequence comes from Unio delphinus, assembly GCA_029339505.1. Taxonomy (NCBI): domain Eukaryota; kingdom Metazoa; phylum Mollusca; class Bivalvia; order Unionida; family Unionidae; genus Unio; species Unio delphinus. The sequence continues at coordinate 666,907 of JAQISU010000258.1, forward strand.
ACTTAACTTTGAGAGGAATTTAAATCTCTTTAGTTCTAAATGTATCATGTGCTTGTTTCTGGACTATATTTGGGTGTATTTGGGTAATTTTTGTGACTTCCGTGCAGTACTACTCTGGAATGTACTCCAGAGAGAACCACATGACCAGCGATGCACTCAATGCCATTGGAAACCTCCTGAAAAAGTTAAACTGGATGAGAAACCTACTGTGGCGGAATGAAAGAAAGCGTTAGAGAAACTGTCCTTAGGTAAAGCACCAAGGAAAGGATTGCATCCCAGCAGAAATCATCAAGTCGGTTGCATTGCACAGCTCACACCTGCATGACCTCCTCTGCCATTGCTGGGATGAGGGTACAGTGCCTCAGGACATGAGAGATGCCAACATCATAACCCTGTACAAGAATAAAAGACATAAGTGACTGCAATAACTACAGGGGCATATCCTTTCTCAGCATTTGGGACAAAGTATTCGCAAACGTTATCCTGAACAAACTGCAAACGCTTGCTATCCAAAGTCGCAGAGCAGGTTCTGAGCAGAGAGCTCCAAAATCAAAATGATCTTATCCGTCAATCAACTGTCATGCTTGTGTTGAAAGTGTCTGTCATCACTTTATCATCAACACCTATCACTAGTAGGGAAGCAAATTTTCCTACATACATGTATGTGGCTTTGAATGATTTGCAGATGTTAGGGTCCTTCAGTTGTTCAATGTTGAATTTGAGTCTAATATTCTTTGGCTTCTTAATTTTATATAAGCCTGTAATCAATTGTGATTATGAAAAATAACTAGTTTTTCTCAAAGCTCATCTAAACCTATCTGTGGGAATATAGCTGATATAGAGGCAATTAAAAGGAAAGGCAAATAGAAAAAATGACTACCCTTCTGAGATTACTTCATTGGCTATCAATCACTAGGGTGACATGCCAAATTATGCTGGTTTACATAGGTAAATGATACAAAGTAGAACATCAAAGATGCTATTATACATTATTCCGTCAAATGAGAATGCTGAAGCCAACTTTATTCAATTATGTGATCAGTGTTTCTTTTCTGTTGGATTTTTAGTCCATAAAAAAAAAATAAAGTGCAAAATATGATCATTTCAATAGAAGCCATTATGGTATGTAACTAAGTGTTAGTCATTCTTAAGGCAAAAATGTTGACACATAGTGATGATCCAGGAAATGAGCCATCTTTGAAAGGAGCCAAGTCCAGCTAAAATTAAAGAACTTCTGCTTACAGAAGTTAACTTGGTGCAGGTGCACCAAGTGGCCGGGTGGTCGAAAGTACTCAGGTTTGTTGATTACTGCCATCTCACCTCTGTCTGCATGGGTTTGGGTCTTGGATTCGGCAAATGTGATTATGTGAAATGTCTTGCCAATAGCTTCTCATGGGTCAGTGGTTCTTCATGGGTTCTTCCTCCACCATTGATACAGGTCACCATGTATGGCCTATCCTGTGCTAAAAAATGGTGTTAAACCCTATAGCAGGAACTTTGTCCAGCACGACACCAATGGGGAACATTTCATTGTGTGCACATATTGCAACCATCATATTGACATTAGTCATTCCAAAGTCTGCGACACACATGGACATAGTAAAACCACAGAGGATCTTAATTTGCAAGCATGCAGAACTCAGTGACCCCAAAGTAACTAGCTTGTTTAATGGGTACATTTTTTATGCTGTCACCAAATTTGAATATTCCTTGCATATTTCATGACGTGAGCATCGACACTGCTCACAAATTAAAAATTTACCCATTCATTGATAATCTGTAAAATTATTTCAAAGCCTTGCTAAACAATCAACAGCTGATAATGTCACTAGAGCTGAAGTTTTCATTCTTCAATTTCTCTGCTGAGCACAATTACCATTTTTATTAGTAGACACTTTTCAGAGTTGTGCAAGGAAATGTTCTCTGACTGTAATAATGCTAAGAAACTTAGCTGTAAAAGGACAAAGACAAATATCATTACTAATGCAAATGCAAGAATATAGGACAAACAAGTAAAAGAGTTATGCCAAATAATAACAATTCAGCCCTGTTTAATTTAATGACAAGGGATGTTACATGACTATCGCTATTTTGATCAGAGTGTATGACCATGTCATGAATAAAGTCATGTAAAAAGTTTGTCAGATTACCTGTGTGCAACATTGAGACAAGTTAAAATATATTCGACAAGCTGAATGCATCATTCAAGTTAGTTCTCTTTATTAATTATTTATTATCTTAATCTTATTAAGCAACAAACTTTTAATTCTAACCTTGAAATAGATTTATTTAAATGCAATAATATGTACATGTTCTTGTTTACGCGGTCAATTCTTATTAATAATGAGGTTACATGAACACATAAGTTCTTGGCTATCTAAAGTTTGTGACACAATGAATTAGCAGAATTTCTTATCGTAATGTCATCTGTTTAATATACATGTTTTGCTATGCTTTGTGTAACTGTGCACAAAGTTAGTTCCACATCACAATGATAACAATTAACTGATATTTTGAAAATAACAAACTATAAGTGTCAAGGATAACAGACAGGGATAAATTAATAAGAATACAACCACATATAATTCATCAATGTATAATTGTTTTTTTTATTAAATTACAGCGCAAAAGAAAACAAGTAATTCCTGTAGCGAAAAATATTATTTATTCACCACAGTGAAACATGAATATTATTGTGAGAAAATTAAGTAATTCACTGCTTAGCATAAAAAAATGCTTTTAGTTACCTTTCCAAATATTATTATCAGAGATAATTAAATGTATCAGTAATATGCTTAAAGAAAATATAACATAATTTACATAAACAAATATTTGTACATTCGATTTTGACAGTCAATTTGCTTACCTCCCCCCCCCCCCCCCGCACACACACACAAGTATGCTCAATATTTTTAACCATTTTCGCTATATCACTGTACGGCACATCACCGGTTGGCAGTTATGGACCACAACTTTATAGCCATATTAAGAATTATATCTTTAAGTTAAGAATCAGAATTTTAATATGCATTTATGTTGTGGTTTCTTGTATAGAAATTCTATCAACTGATTTGAACCATGCAAAAATGTCTACAGTAGAGCCTGTCTTGAAAGACCACCAATTCTGCCATGAAAGTATGGTCTCTCAAGACAGGTGGTCTCTCATAATAGGTCACAATGCTATATAATCATTAAATTCGTGTGTTGAGAATATGTTCTCTCAAGACATGTGGTCTCACATAGCAGTGGTCTTTCAAGACAGGTTTCACAGTACTATGCAATGGAAATTTCAGAAGTCTTCTAATTTAAAGAGAAATAATCATTTCCACTCCGTACTTACTTCCCATTCAAATTTCTAACTTACACAATACTAGCTACGATGTCATAGGTTCAACTTGATTTGTTGTGGTTGGTAGCAGTAGGGGGTACTAATGTTAGCACTAAGACAATACAGACAATAGATTTCTACCCCAGTTCTGTGTCTACTTACCTACATGTTTTATGACATAGACATCAGAGCTTTTATAATACTGACACTTCCAGCCAAATGTATCTTGTATGGAATTAAATGATGTAATTGTAACACCAATTGATGATGCTGTAGCACTGAAAGAATATCTTGTATCAATCATATCACTACCAGGCAAACATTGACCTGATGGTAAACAATTGGCAAGAGCAATATTAGTGCTATTGTGTATCCAAGAAGCAGGCAAGGATGGAATACTACATGTCAAGATTACTGTCTCTCCATCCCTGGATAAAACTTTATCAGCTGATATTGTGCCCTGAGCATCTGGAAAGACAAAATAAAAAGCAATGTATTCATTAGAGTGAAAACGCCAACCACTTGTTTGCTTTCTTTATCAAAACAATTTTTTTTTCTTCAGTAGGGTTGTTGGAGTCAATTAGTTGGCAGTGGATGGGCATAGTTGATGCTATCTTTAGGGCATTCACGCCAAAAGATTTTTGACAAACAGTACAAATTCTATAAAGTTGTTTTTGAGAAGTACATTTCTTACATTTGTATATGTTTAGTAATAGAGTCAAAATCTAACAATGTATCAAAATTATTGTGATGAAAAGGCTATTATGATGGGGTTATGGTGTATTTTTATTTGACAATAGTTTTATTTGTTAAGAGTGTCTTTCACTACGACTGATGTGTATATCCACTGTCTAAATATGCCTAGCCTCACCTCTGATAAATCCGCTTGTAAACAGAGCACTATTACTCCCGGTGACTGATATATCCGCTTGCCTTATATGCTTCCTATACCCTAGTGACAGATAGATCTGCTCTGTATGTCATTGTTACAACTGGTCGCATTGGTCAATATATGGAAGTAAAAGTCTATTCAACCAATCAAATTAGAGTTAATACATGATTGTTCTTACTAAATCCGGTTCCTTTCTTCAAATTAGTACAACGTGTTCTCTTAGGAAAAACTAAACTGGCAAACAGCTTCAGAAAATACATAGGACCCTTCCCACATAACATAAAGTGCTACAATTGTAACAACATCCAAAAAGATTTACACAACATCTTCATTGATTGTAGACAAGGGACAAATTCAAATCCGAACAACAAATCATAGCCGCCCATATACATACCCAGAATTAATTCAATTAATAAATATCAACCCCCAAACAACATTCAAAAATATAACTGAACTTTTTAAAAAAAAACAGTATTACTAGAGAAAATTTAGAAAATAGGAAAAAAGCATAATAGCAAGAAGGAGAAAAAAAATAATGAAGAAACATAGTACTAGCTCAAATCAAAAGTAATCATCAAAAATGAAAGCATCTTTAAGGGATGGGACACCATGAATGAGCAGGTAGATCTCAGCCATCCTCCTTGGAACTCATATACACCACGGTGAGCATGAGATGAACAAGGCTCGTATACTGAGTAACCAAGCCTGAAATTAAAGATGCGAGTAACCCAATAAAAAAAATATGGAGACCAAAAGGATTGCATAAAGACTAGTACTAGAGTATTCCTGGGGTAGGCAACCAAAAAGAAAACCTCTTTAAGGAATGGAAGCACCATCAGGAAAAAGCAGGTAGATCTTAACCGTCCTTGGAACACACACTACGGTGGCCATGAGATCACCAAGGCTCGAACACTGGGCAACCAAACTGAAAAATAAGACACGAGTAAATATAGAAACAAACATGGGAACCTGGAAAAATTACTCACAGCCCTTTAAGTAATCAAATCACTCCGGAAATAATAACAAGTCAACAAAGTAGATGAAAGATAATGAAGACAATTAGGGAATAAAAAACATGTCGAAGGCATATAGACCCGCAACTCAACTATATGGGCTGGGGCGTATGGGCTGTAGATTCTCTCAAAACAGAATTCATCCAATTTAGGGGTGGGGGTGGATAAAGGGACATCAACGCTGGACTAAAATCGGAAAAACATCAGAAGAGAAACAACTTCAAAGAACCCAGGACAAAGGAATATGATGGCTGGTCCGAGGGAACAACCATATGGAATCACACCACAATTAATACTTCCAGTTCAGTACCCACGAATGTAGTTCGTCTATTTTTAGAACATTTTTTCCTCTCTCATTTTGGTGGTGATAGAAGAGTTATATTGATGCATATTTGGTAGGGATTTAAAGGTAATTGTTTATTTTTGAGAATATGAGCAGAGAGAGTGGTTGTCAGTGTGTAATTTGGCGACAGTGCACATGGAGTTATTAGGCCTTGGTGATGATCCGGAAGTGAAATATGTGTTCTGTTTCCATGCTGCTCTGTTTACAGTGCAGCAGCTCAAAAAAATGCCGATCAACCCTTGACAAGAATTTCACCGTGAAGTCATCTCTGGAGGTATTTTAGATTAACATATGATTTGTATTGATTGTCACACTGTGGAAAGGTCAGTACTGAGACATATATGTAGAGAACATATAATAAAATTAATTGTGGTCTATGTCCTGTACAGGCAGTATTGATGAAACTTTAATATGCTATAAAATTTTTATTATTAATGATAAACACATGAAATTTGAAGATGTTATATATATATTAACATTTAAAATAGAAAAATGACATTAGAATTTGAAAATTAATTAAAATTTTTTTAAATTTTAATAATTTTTTTTTTTTAAATTAAAAAATTAAAATTTGCCCCTTAAAATGCACATAAATAATATTTTTTGGAAATTATATCAAATGATATCAGCATGTTTATACTCCTACACCATATACAAGCTACAATGATGGATATTTGTCAAATTTTGTCAGAGAAAATATCTTTGTAAGTCAAAATGAGACATACATTTAAAATGTATGAAAGACAGATTCTATTTTGTATTGATCATTCAAACTATTTATTAGGGGTCCAATCAGTTAATTTATATGTTTATGATGGGGTGACTTCCTGAGTAACACATATCTGCTTATATAGCCTTTAGTAATTGTTAACAAATATAGTTATAGGGTGTTTAATTTGAGGACAGTGATGAAAACTTTATACTAGAACCTACTCAAGTTCTCTACTAAATCAGTTTAAACTTTCTGAGAATGAAATGCAGGCTGAAGGGATAAAATTTACTTCCCACGTGTATATTTACCCTTGGATGTAAGAAAACAGCATAATGATGTAAGTTGAACACAAAATGCATTCAATTTTATTGTTCAATTTGGTTATGATATTGATTAGTGAAGTGCGGCATTGTGGCCTGTATGATGTTATGTAAATTCTAATAATCCATCTTAATTTATGCATTGTTAATTACTAATAATATTTGTTAACTGACACTCTAAAGATTGCATATGATATATTCAAACAGATATTTTGAGTTTAACTGTGTACAACTGATCTTAGCATGGTTACATATCCCACATGAACAAATATTCACATATTTTAGAATGTTTGGGATCCAAAGTTCACATTCAGTATATCGTAAAGGCTGACATTGTACCTACAGTGAATCTGTAAGACACATTTATGTCTGTGTGCACTAAATGTATCCCAAAATGTTTTTTTCTTCATTAATATGCCCATGTATGGTAACATATTTCAATTCAGTACTTGGATAGATTGCGGTATTGTAATATCAGCTGATATCTGATTCTATTGAACCATTGAGGTTAATAATTACTATCAAACACCCTCAAAAATAGACTTTAAATGTTCAAACAGATCATTGGAATTATTTTTGCACATTTGATCATAACAATTACATTGTATATGTCCCACATATGTAAATTTCCATTCTTGTTTACAAGTTTTGATGATCAGAATTTCACATTTAGTTTATGATATAGGATGTATTGGTACCTGCAGTTGATATGTGTGGCCACATTTGGCTGTATTCTCTTGCAATATCCAGAATTATTATTTCCCTCATGAATAAGATTGCTTATAATAATATATTCTTTTTTACTACATTGTCGCTTGACCTTCCTGTATACTGGCATGTACTAATGTTTCCACCAATGATCAAACCTCACCGTCCCCGCATTTCCTTAAAGTTTGTGATGCATAGTCTACCTGATGACCAAATTTAATAGTACTCCTTGAGTACATAAATGCCTGGGGGAAGCGGCACCATTCCTCACCCCCAGGAGAAATTAAATATCCAGCTTTTCTGGAAACTTAAAACAGTGCTGCATGCCTCTAGTGAGCGATACAGCACTATAATTCAAATTCATCATCAACTATGTGTTTGTTAATACATGCATTTGTAGTTGACAGTGGGAACAATGGCGTTTTCTTACGATAGTAATTCAGATTCCGAATTATCCGGTTTTTCCTCAGAAAAACCGGAAAATTCGGACCACCATGAATTAAGAAGCATTGGTAGTGATACTGATATATCTTCTTTATCAAGTCTTTCATGAATTGAGACAGAAACTGATGATGAAGACGACAAAGTGTGGATAAGAGAACCACGTACTCTGAAAGTAACGGAGTTTACAGTAAGCGCCAGCTCAACTTCCGTTTTGGATGAGGGGAAAAAGAAATCGATTTTTTCTTTAACTTTTTTCCTTGGCTTTGATTGAAAGCATTGTTGTTCAAACTATTGGATATGCGGCAAGATGCATTCAAGAAAAGCCCAATGAACTCGGGCAACCCACGACAATTGACGAAATGATGGCCTTTCTTGGAATACATTTGGTTATGTCCATTCTGGGACTTCCAGAATATAGCCTAGCCCTTCCAGATAATAAGTAGTCCTACAATTATGACTAGAGTACATTTTGAAACATCGTCCAAATATTTTCATGTAAATAATACCAGGCAGAATCCTCCGAGAATCCCGGACATGCCAAGTTGTGTCATGTAACACAAGTTTAAGATGAAATTTCCAAAACTTGTCTTGAAAATTACAATGGTCATAAAGAGCAGAGTGTGGATGAAGGGATGATAGCTTACAAAGGTCAATTATCCTTCAAGCAATATTTGCCTGCAAAGCCGACCAAGTTTGGAATAAAAGTTTGGGAGCGAGCAAATCCACACAATGGTTATGTTCGTGAGTTTCAGGTGTATACTGCAAGAGAAGATGGCCATGCTGGATGCACAAAAGAAGAGGGCCTTGGTGCACGTGTGGTAAATGATCTGACGGCAAAAATACGTGGGAAATCGCATGTTTTTTACATTGACAATTTTTTTCTCCAGTCCAGCACTGTTTGAATCACTTAGAAAAGAAAACATGTTATTGCCTCGGTACAGTGCGGGCAAATAGAAAGGGAATGCCGGAACAAATAAAATTGGACAAATTAAAGAACAGAGGTGACAGTGTCTTGATGACAAAAGGTAGCCTATGTGCTATCGCATGGAATGACAAAAATTGTCCATTATCTATCAACCAGTTGCAATCCAAGCGAGAGCAAGACTGTGCGTAGGAGACAAAAAAAATGTCTCAGAACTGTACAATAAATACATATTTGGAGTTGACCTGGCTGACCAGATGCAGTTTTCTACCTGCCGCAAAGCTACCAAATGGTGGAAATATCTGTTTTGGTTCTGCTTTGATGATGCATTAGTAAATTCATTAATAACTATGCAGGAGTCGCCCAACCACAAACTTGTCACCAAAACGAAGAAAGAAGTCCGACGGAAACAACTTGATTTCAGAATTGCGCTTGCACAGCAGATTATTGGGGCATTTCGAGGATCAAGAAAGAGAAAGGCCGCATCTACAATTGATAACTGTGGAAATGCACATTGGCCCATACAAGCAGAGAAACCAGGACTATGCAAAATGTGTACCAGAGAAAAAAGGAGGCATGAAGTGTCCATCATGTGTAAAAATGTGATGTCCATCTTTGCATAAAACACAACTGTTTCTCTAGACACCATAAGGAATTACTAAAGAAATAGTAGAACATAGTGACTAGGTAACAGTGTTAGTAATTAAATGTACATATTTGATAAATAACTTTGTATAAAAGACTCACAGATAAATTTTAATGTTTACAAAGTGTTTTGTGTTATATTCCTGGATACATTTTAGTGTTTACAACAGTGTTTTGTGTTATATTCCTGGATTTTATATCATTCATGTAGATGTCAGCATGATAAAATAATCAAACGGATATAAGGTAGTTATAGTTTTTATATATATGCATGATTCTTATCTAAAATTCAGTTTATTAGACAGACAATAACTAACACAATCCAACCACACCTCAGCAAAAAAGTTATCATAAGGCTGCAGCAGCATTAGTCTCTGGTAGTAAGCCCACAAATCAGCTGCAGTAGTGACCCCAGCAGTTAGGCATAGCATTAGCCCTAGAAGTTAAAGAGGTTGCAGTTTCTATTTTGAGTGAAAGCAGCCATACTGTTGACATAATAGTATTATGTATCACTAGCATAGAAACTTCTCACTAAAATGTTGAAAGATCTGGAACTGTGTACTACTGAGTCAGTACTGGACTGATATTCTTTCTTAAAATAGTATTATCAAGATCTTCTTAAATATGAGTCTTATTAGCAAATATTACTAAACACAAAATGGAACAACATACAAAGTTTAACAAGCAACTAAAATTATGTGGGAAGCATTTTTTCTTTCATTGTTATCCTGACCTTGGCCCTTGATAGGCCTATTCCTTGTCCAATGGGCATCCCTACAACAAAAGTTTGATCAAAAAGCGTTGCATAATTAATTGTGTTGCAGTCACCATCAGACACAGTTACCTTAAAATCTGAGATTTTGTCCCAAATGTGGTTGCTTTCTTCTCGACTCCTACTGCAAACTGTCATAAACACTAATGAGTGAGAAAGACAGATCTTTGAGGTTATTATGTAGAAATGAACTTAGCAGCAGCAGGCAGACAACATTGTAATGTAATGCTAACATAATCCAACTGTTGACAGGCATATAAAGAGTGTAGTCCATTCTGCAAAGCCTTTAGTAATCTTCAGGAACCATTGTAAACAATAATTACTATATAGTCAGTAGTTCAGACTAAAGGGATCTTGTAAACAAAATATTACCTTCTTATCTAATCAAATATTTTGGTTAGGAAATTACAATCTGAATTTAAATTATTTAAAATTGAAAATTCTATCTTTTCTTTTTAAATTATGGTTCTTAAAATCCTTTCAGAAACTACCGCTGTGTTCCACCATGACTGACTGTGGTCTTAAACAAAGTAACAGAAAATAGTGTGAATGCAAATAAGTTCTGTACAATTCAAACTGTAATTTAATTTCATAAAATAGAAAGTGAAAAATTAAAAATAACTTAAGAATATGGTGAATGAATTCCTAAATAGTCCTAAAAGTTCTATCATAAGCCCTCATGTATCAAGTAATCCAAATGAGATACATTGGTAATCCTAATGAAGTTCACTATGTTGCACTGATGTTAAAAATAGTCTTTATATATCATGATGATATAGTCCAAAAAGTCTTTACATCAATTCACAGTAATTCAATACAGTAACTAAATCTAAACGTCTGACCAGTTCGTAATTCCAATGAATAGGTGAAATAAATAAAGTCACTCAATTAGCATAACTATTATCTTTTAAGACTCATGACAAAGTTAGGAAAATTAATACCTGTAAATCATCCCTTATAACATACACTGAGATGTAATATGAAATACAGAATGAGGCTGAAATTAATAATTTTGAAATCAATCTTGTCAACAAGGTCAGGTATTTGACCAAATTTATAGAATTTTTCAAACACTAGTGTCCTGAAGTAAAATCGTGTGATGTTTACTAGGATTAAAAGTACAGTTCACGCCTTTTAAACTAGGTACTGTAATCGCTTTAACCAAATGTCATCATTCTTGAGTACAAATCCACCACTATAAATAAGTAGTTATTCAATATGGTTTTTATGAAATGATACTTTTAATCTTGAATTATGAAAATTAACACATATTATAGAGATGTTCATAACAGTAGAAGCTACATTTTACTCAATGTCACAAGCTTTGAGTAACCTTGCATTATTGCATTGACAAAATCAAAAGGATAGCAACTTCATACTTCAATAATTTCCTTCACTAGCTACTACAGGTGAGGCTGCAGTTACTCATCTAAAAATATATACTCACATGTATAGTATACTAAGTAAGATATATCCTCTTACCATTGTCATTATTCCAGATGAGACAAAATGTACATGGTCTATCTAAGTCAGCTGACTACAAACACAAAGTAAGTATGGGTAATAGTAGCCCACTTCTGAAATACTCAATATGATTCAAGAATTGGTGAGGTGCGTTACCAATGTGACGGCATGGATGATGAATAAAGTAAACCTCAAGCAATCTTGAAACACCTTTATGTCACATCCTTCAACTCAAAATATTTCCAATATGAATATTAAAATCAAACAGCCTATAAGTGTCACTCTCGACAATAATCTCTCTTTACAGAAACGGATGCAAGGCTACAATGATACATCAGCTCCAAATTTAATTTTCATTTTACATAATCTGTCAAAATGACTAAAATAAAGACACAAAACTGAAATGTATGATGTAGATAAACAGTAATTATATTATTCGTAGAATATAATAATATCAGAGCAGTAGACAATGATCCCAGTATGAAAAGTAAAAATCCCAAACCAAAATCGCAAGCTTATTTTTAAGGTTGCGGCAAGCTTGCTGCAAGCTTGTTATTTAAGCTTGCTGCAAGCTTAGATTTGAAACTGCGGCAAGCTTGCAGCATGCTTGCCGCAAGCTTGTTTTTAAGGTTGTGGCAAGCTTGCCGCAAGCTTGTTTTTAAGGTTGTGGCAAGCTTGCCGCAAGCTTGTTTTTAAGGTTGCGGCAAGCTTGCTGCAAGCTTGTTTTTAAGGTTGTGGCAAGCTTGCGCAAGCTTGCCGCAAGCTTATTTTTAAGGCTGTGCATGACAAGCTTAGATATATATATATATATATATCGGAAACTCACATGGCATATACTGCCACCATATTTCTAGCCCTTGATGTGTGGAAATGACCATTTATATAAAATATTAAAAGTAAAATGTTGATATATGCTACAATGTATGTCGCAGAATTGAAACAGAGTGGATTTTGTATTAAATGAATAACTCAAACAATGTGTGAAAGATGGCAATTCATGAATTTAATTAGTTAATAAAAAATATATGATGTAAAAATACAATGATTCTCACATGCTCTCAAAATACAATTGATCCAATTACTCTATACTAACATTCACACATTGAAGAAAATAAAATATTATATCTATCTTATATACAGATTCAAAACACCTGTTTAAAAAAAAATATACACTATCCGATATTCACATAATTTTATGTACCGCCTAGGATTGAGATTCAAACAATTCAAATAAATTTCAAAAGTTCTGCACTGTAAGTACAAGATTCACAAATCTCCTGGAATTCAACTAGATTCAAAATAATCTCATGTAATTAATACAAATATACCAATTGAAACAGCAATTAGACCAAATACACGAGTCCCTCGAAAACAAATAGTAGACACATCAATATACTATTATTACCGTTATTTACTATTGCACGACATACTGAGAGAGAGAGAGAGAGAGAGAGAGAGAGAGAGAGAGAGAGAGAGATTGTTTCTAAATAATATCTTCTTCAATTTTGGAATCTGGGAACATATTTTTAATTACTTCCATTAACGTGTAGGCTGTGCTCAATTTACGATCAGCTCATAGAATCACCTCAGCACGTTATCTGCTTTTGAAATATGTGCTGATCACTGACTTCCTTTCCCTTCATCGTTGACAAAATGCTTGTATTTCCCTTCACTAGCGATACCAATTTCGCATGATTTTCCGATTCCACGTGCCGTGAAAAGTCATTCATTCCACCATGTTGTTCACATGAAAAATCTAAGTTACAAACAGTGCAGAGCACAAAATGCACTCCTTTAGACGGTGGCTTAAGGCATGGTCACAGAGTATTATGAACTGGTAGAAAATGTTCCTTTCTATGTTTAGACATTCTATTTTCATCATCAGATTCGAGCTGAAACTTTGTTGTCGACGGCATGTTTAAACAACCGGATGTTGAGAATGTTACAATCAGTGATATGGCGCCGACTACAGACCCGGACGCGGACCGAAGAGACGTACAACAAAACTAACCGGAAAATATAAACGCTTAAAAAATTATTTAAAAAAAAATAAAAAATAAATGCAACCTCAAATCGTATTTTAAAACCAATGACCATACTACCGTACGAATGAGCTTTATTCCGTACAAATACAGTCAAATACGAACTGGTAAACAGGTCTGCAAAGGCAAAAGGGAGGGGGATGTCAGATTTTTTAGTTTTTAATACTCATTTATATTAATTTCAGGATAAATTACCGTATATTGAGATGTTAATCAAAAATATTATTCCACATGATTTCCGTTCGATCACAGGAGTCTGACACTGTTTCAACAATGTTAAAATTACCTACACTTTCAAATACAAAAATTGTCAATGAAACAAAAATTGGAATATTCTTTCAAAAACTAAATGCCAGAAGTTATCATCACAAAATTACAGAGACTATATTTGATGGTGCATACATTGTTAGTAAAAAGCATTTATAAGTACTTGACTTCAAATATCTTGCTGCATTAAGTCAGTCTGTAAACAACTTTGCAATCGGTAAATGCTATGTATTTTACCGGATTTTACTAAATGGAATCCTTTATCACAGTGTAAAATATAACACACATTCAAGAAATTCTTGCTCTGTTCTTTTTATATTTAATGGTGTAAAACAATGTGGACAAATTATGTTCTATGTTAAAGTTTATCCACTGTGCTGCTGTTTGATGAATGACTGCAGATGCACTCCTTCATTTTTTGCAATCTAGGAAGCTTGAATTTTACATTTTACAAGTTTGCAGACTTGGAAAAATTCCTTTTTGCAAGCTAGCTTAATTTGTGTAAGTTTGAGATTTTACAGTAAGCTTGCAGACTTTGAGAATTTCATTTTGCAAGCTTGCGCAAGCTTGCAAGCTTGCACAAGCTTGCGCAAGCTTGCAGACTTGGAAAAATTCCTTTTGCAAGCTTGTGCAAGCTACCTTACTAGCTTGTACAACTTCAACTAGCTTGCTGCAAGCTTGTGGCAAGCTTGCTGCAAGCTTGTGGAAAGCTTGCATTTTGGTTTGGGATATAAAATTTAAACCAAGTGATGTATGAAATGTGGATCACAGCAGTAGTAATAAGATGAATTCTCTCTCAAAATAACAATCTAGATTCCTGGTATACCAATATCATGCAAGCAATAAAAATCATGTGGTCATGAACTATTTATATATATTTTATACTTTAGTTGTTTTTTTATTTAAAAACAGCAACTTGTGCCTGGAATATTTAGGACTTGATACTTATTATTAAATTAGCAGAACAAATGGCCAAAATTACCTTTGACGTTAGTGAACTTGTATTCAAAATACATAAGCAAAAATCATTGTCCAGTATATTTAATTTATTTTTAAGTTTAATTGTTCTATGTTTTTGTGGCTATTCTCTATGACTCTATATTATGTATATCTATATTATGTGACTGACCTTGGCCAGTAGATGAGTAAAGGCTCTAAATGACAAGTTGTAACAAGATAACAGGGTGGGATTTCCATAATCACAACATAACACTTTTGATGATGATATAAATACAATGTTTAATAATTAATCACTTGAATAAGCAATTAAATTATGAATAAATGTGTGTATATTTAATCAAAATATTGGATTAATTAAACATAAGAATGCACAAATGTAATAATAAATTTTTTTTAAAAATTACTCGACAAAATACAAACACATGGGGTGAATGATTCACAGTGACAAAATAATGGAAAGATGGATACAGTTTACTCAGCTAGTAAACAATGTAGAATTTTACACATGTAGTAAAATGTATTCACTCATAGTGAAATTATACAAATGAAAAAGAAACAGATATACAACTTATCTTTACAGTTCCAAAAGGTACAATGGGCTTTACGAACCCCAAATTAGACCACGGCTACAAGATCATATGCAAGAAGATACACTCCATCATCAAAACACTTTATTTCATCCCCATGGCTGCTGAAGTTCAGTTTCACAGCTGCTAAGATTAATTCCTGTGGTTGGCTTTATAGCTTGCACGACATATACCTCAATTACTCCAATAACTTGAAACTCTCAGGTCACTCAAGCCACTCTGGACACTCCAGACAGCTCATCACTTTCCGGATGCTCTGGTCACTAAACTCTGGATAACACATGACACACCAGATACCGGACAACTGAAAACATATACAATACCATGTACTATATATGACATGGGCATACAACCGTATAACATTATACACTATAACTTATACAGATTACATTGCTGACATAATAAGTACATAACAACAAGTTCAGAAATAAACCTAACCCAACTCGATAAGAATCCTACTGTACTAAATATTTCTTATAAATGTAGCCTTATATTACTAACATAAATCCTTCGCTAAATAATAAACAAGAATATAATTGTGTGCATTATTCTGCATAAACCAAAGCTACAAATCATAAACAAATTGACATGGTTGTACAACATTGATATTGTATATACAAGAAATTAATAAACTTACATACCTCTACAGCTGGAGATGTGCAATCATTATAGTAGACCGCTTACGGAAAAGACAATCTATAATGTAAAGAGCTTTACATCCAGTGAGGTATTTATGCACATATATTGTCTGTGTACTGAAGTCATTCAGTTCTTCCCATCAAAAGCACTGTGGCATAGGATGGACCGAACTCATTATTTTGAAATACAACACAATATACATTAATCACCCTCGGGTATCATTATACGCCAAAACGAAAATCGAGAAGACAACTTTAATAAATATATAAAATACATAAAAAGGTTTATACAATTCCATGACACAACTGACACTTTTTTGTAAACAACCTAATAAATATTTCTCTCTGATTATAGATTAAATATTCAGATAATTATTAATAGAAGTAAACATGCTTACGTGTATAGGAAAATTAGTTTTTTGCTTCAAAATTCAAAATCTTGTTCACAGCTGGTTATATTATTGTGTCATAGCTTTTCATATTAATGTACTTACTCCACTCCATAGCATTAATAATCTTACTAATATCATTATGCTTTAGTAATAAACTAGAGATTATTATAAAGTCTATTAACTATAAAAAAAAACTATTTTGTTCTTGTTGCTGATGTTATTTTGGGGTTTGATGCCATTTAAGAAAATCCCTCTGTCTATGTCTGTCTGAGTGTATATATATCTATATTTTTAATATGACTCAACTGAGGATCAAAACCATCATCTCTTGCATCTAACCACTAGGCCACCGGAGTGGTCCTTCAAATAGTTAAAATGTCCAAACATATAAAAACTCTAAATATGGCAAACACTCTTTTAGATATGAAGTTGCCTTTGTGTATTCGAATGAGATACATAATCACTTCAGAGAGCAATCAAATTTAAATTCATTAAGATCTTTTAAATGGAAAGACAGTAGAAGCTGCAAATAACACTCACCCCCACCAGCCAACTATGATGACATCAATACATGTCTGTGTTCTATTTTACTGTTGTACCATCAGCTGTCCCAATGTTAGCTTCTTTCTTTCAAAACAATCTGCATCACAATAAACCCTTACGTCCTTAATTGTTGCTATTGCTTTAATTTAATTCTGATTTCAACCTGTAAATTTAAGTTATCAAGCACACATAATCTTAGTTCATTATAACAAATCATGTTGATGTAATGTCTTCATTGTCAGTACAATAGCAGCAGAGGAGGTGAATCCTACAACTTTTTTGTTTAAAATATGATTAACCCTTCAAAATGGCAAATAGAGCCTTCCTGCGAAATCTCATGTTTTCAGACAAAAAAAAAATAAGTCTCCATTTGGCAAATAGAGCCTTAGTGATTTTTGTCTGAAAACATGAATTTTCGCGGGTGATACTGTATTCGCGTTTTCGTTGCTTAATCATACAATGTCGCAACGTCGTTGTCACTCACCTCCTCTGCTGCTAGAACTTTCAGTTTTGGGTTACGATTTCAACCGAATATTTGATCCAGTCCGATACGATATCGTGTTCGAGGGTCATGTAAATTTATTGTTATAAATCCGTGTGGGGTAGACTGAGCATGACTAAAGAAATTTCTAAATTGATTGAAGTCCATATCAGAACACCATGTCTGCCAAATATTTCGTAGCGTATGTGTATCAACGCCGTTGAATACAGCAAGAATATTGCAGTTATCTCTGATCACTTTTGGAATCTGAGTGTAGCGTTGAGTGACATAGATCACATCCGTGTTTTTGTGCCTGCCTCTGGAAAAAATCATTGCAGGGTTTTTTTGTTTATCTAACATGACATCATCGTATACAACTAAATTGTTGATACTTCCATCGAGGTCTTCTACTGATGGTGCCTCGTCAATATCGGTTATAAATTCAATAACATCCTCGCCGGCAATCTCTGAAGCGTTTTCATTAAAATCTTTTAGCACTTCATAGCATCGTTGATCATCTACACCAGAAGCAACTAAATACAACTTATCCCATTTCATCCATCTCATTATTAAATTGAGCAACAATTGCGTTTTGCCAGATCCAGATGGCCCGATTATAATTGCGCGGATAGAGTTTGGTAGCGCTGCATGATGCTTAACCGGTTCTCTTGTTTTAGTCGCTGAAAAATCAATTATATTCATATCTCTATACATAAATTATGGATCTATATTGTGTGAAGTGTAAGGCGCGTACTGGCACAGATGACTTGACGACGATTACAACAAAAAATAACCGATCACCGCTTTCTGGTAAATGCGTACAATGTAGTACAAAGAAATTTAGATTTGTTTCTAAACCCAAGGAACCTTTAAAAAAAAACGAGGAGGTGATATCGCTGCCAAATTAGCAAAACTCCCTGGAACCCCATGGGGGAAATACCCCGGAGAAAAACACCTTCCAGGGTATAGTTATTGTGGACCGGGAACAAGACTTGATATCAGACTCAATGATCAAAATCAGCCCCGACCCGGTGAAGAACCAATAAATGCCATTGATAAGGCCTGTCACCTTCATGATGTTGCTTATAAAAGCAGCAATCTGCAAAACAGGCATCTAGCAGATGTGAAATTAATTCATGCGTTAAATGCTATTCCTGATAAATCTTTCAAAGAAAAATTGGCTTCCTTTTTGATAAAATCGGCTATGAAAAGTAAATTGATGTTAGGTGCTGGTAATTAATAACAACATGGAATCTATTTTCTATTCTCCAAAAGGATACTGGAGGGGTAAATCAGCAATCCATAAACTCGCTAGCGCTGCAAAAGTGAAAAAAACCACTGCGGCTCATTGGTTATCTAAACAGGCACTATGGCAAATTTATCTACCACCGCCTAAACAAATTCAATTCTCGCATTTTGATGTGACCTTTCCTAATGAAGTTCATCAGGCTGATATATTATTTCTGCCACATGACCACGGTTACAAATACGCATTAACCGTAGTTGATATTGCAAGTCGATACAAAGAAGCAGAACCGTTAAAAACAAAATCAGCCACTGAAGTGGCTTCTGCATTTGAAAGGATTTATCGACGAGGTCCTCTGCACTGGCCAAATCTATTACAAATTGATCCTGGCAAGGAATTTCAGGGTGCAGTGTTATCAATAATGAAAAATCATAATGTCACTATCAGACGAGGACATACTGCGCTACATCCTGATCAGGCAATTGTAGAACGGTTTAATAAAACCCTTGCTGAGCGGTTATTTGGATATCAATACGCAAAAGAATTCATCCAAGAAAAAAGATCCCGTGAATGGGTTAAAAGGTTACCAGCTGTGATTACTGCACTGAATAACGAGATTACTAGAACAATCAACATGAAACCTATCAACGCGATTAAAAAGAAGTCAATACCTGAAAAACCACATAAAGATTTTTCTAGAAACGCTAGCGTTTCCCAACCAATTCTTGGTAGTAATGTCATTGTGAGGTATTTATACGAACCCGGAGAGCTTGAGGGTGGCAGAAAAAGGGCTACTGATCCTATTTGGAGTGTTACTGTACACAAGATATCTAGTATAACACGATCTACGGGTAGACCTCCAATCTATAAACTGGATTCAACTGCCCCTCAACGAGGATTTACTAGACAACAATTACAAGTGATACCTGAGGATACTCAATTGCCACCGCATGGTCTTAACTAGCACCCTTGCGTCTATTGCACTCAAGACAAGTCAACATTACATTATTTCTGACATGACCGAGATTGTTATTTTTTCTGTCAACGGTAAATTGGTGAGGATCTTTATCCGAATACTGCCAACGCATTATACAATTGCAACTTGCGCAGTGATTATTCTGTTGTTTCTTCAAAGTGATTATTAATTCAGCATCAATATCAAATTCTCGTTGTTTTTTTTTGTCCTGTTGTTTGTAACCGGAGAGTTTTTTATCAATCATTTTAACATCAATATCATTATCGTCACCAATGATTTCATCATCGAAAACAATTCTTCGAAGTTGATTTATTTTTCGTACTCTGGATACTGAAAGATAGACTAAATTCGACCATTCTATGCGATTATCTACCATCCAAACAATTGTATCCGATATAGTCAATCCTTGCGAAGAATGTATTGTTGCTGCGTATCCTAGCGTCCACGGAGATTTATTAGCACGCAATGCATCTTCAACGACATTGATATCAACCAGCACAATATCATTTAATACCAGAATTTGTTTTTGAAATCCTTCGGATTTTGGGCCTGGAATATCAACTTCAATGTTCTGTTTTCGTGTATCCGAAGGCCTATAACAAAGAGGCACTGGAAGCGTTGCAAATTTTTGTTTATGCAATTCAAATAATTTCATCTGAAGTGTATCCCTGACTATTTTTCTACTTGCAATGATCAAATCGTTTGGTCTCCACATTTCCCAGAAATCATTCATGGGAGTTTCCGAAATTATTTCACGGGCTATTTCACACTGGATTCTATCCGGTTTTAATCTAATTAATTTCTTAAATTCTTTTAATTTTTCATCAAGTGATCTATGATCGGTATCAATTTCTTCATAATAGTCTACAAAACCCTTTAGCCATTCATGTGGGGATGCACCGACAAATGGTGGTGGTTGCCCGTGATCACCGTACATGACGATTTTTGTATTTTTCAATAACAACCACTCAAGAAATATTTTTAATACATCTTCTGACACTGTGTCTATTTCATCCCAAATGATAATTTCAGGAATAAATTTCTCTCCCATGCGCTCAGGAGTCCATTTATCTCCTTTCCATCTAAAGAAACTATGATAGGTACAGGCATTTACCCCTCTCTGTATCATCTCTCTTGCAAGTCTGTGAGTCGGTGTTAGTACAATCATGTTTGGATTGGAAACACGAAATAACTCAATTGCCCGGGTTGTTTTTCCTGACCCACCACAGCCGTTTAAATAAACTGTTTTATACAGGCATATTGGATCAGAAATCGGTGGTGCATTAGAAAATTCTGAACACTGATTGCTTTCTAAATAATTATTTTCAATGGTAACATCTGCTGATTGAATATAATCATGAATCATTTCTTTCTTAATTCTCCATGACCCCCAATTCTCGTTGCCAGTAACCTTAAAATCAGCCATTTTGCTATTTATGTAAAATGAATCAGTGGCGACTCTAACTGCGGTGGTAGGAAATCTATTGATCATCGAAAATAGATTAATAGAAGCATAACCAAGCATAGAAGCTCTCAAATGTGTATACTGCGGATTGTATCCATCATTGTAAGTAACAATTGTACCCAATTTGGTTCCATCGGACAGAAATGCGTCCTTACGATTGACATATAGACCTTTATTCGTTAAATTCGCGATTACAAAATCGTATTCAGCATTGTCTATAATCAATCGTGAAGAATATCTCGTATTGTCGTATTTGCCATCTTGGGTAAATTTACCGATTATTCTTCGTCCAAGATTTTTTGCTTCATTGTTTCTGATTTCAAATAACTGTTTGGACCAATTCATGATTTGTTGTTCATTAAAATCAGGAAACAGTTTTCGCTCTTCGCTAATTATTTTTTCTAGATCAGGTTGTGGTAACCAGACTGATTTCTGTGCTTGATAGGATATAATTGCTTCACTGACAATTAATGATTTTAACATCTTACAATCAATCATATACCGTAATAACACTATTGGCATCCAGTGTTTTTCAGACATGTGTTTACCAATCCAAAGATAACTACACGGATGAAGTCTTTCAGCCATTTCAAATGATACCACACAAGCGAATCCGGTTAAATCAAAATCAGGCAGTGGTCCATTAATAGCAGCACGGGTCATTTCGTGTGTGGGGTGTCCAAATCGTTTGAAATATTTCTCGCATTCTCCATACCCGAGAAAACTTCCTGGATAACACGCAATCATATCAACTGAAATAACGGTATCAGGGTCGTATTTTGTATTCCATAACCCTCCATGGCTGTATTCAAGACAGGACAATCTGACATCTGATAAAAACTCACTTCGTGTTGGTTTCCACGCGTTTTTCTTTCTAGCAAAATGTGCTGCAATTGATGGTAGTGTAAAACAGTTTGCTAATAATTGATCTTCGATTTCCTCCCCAGAAAACTCACTAGCTAGTTGTTTCATTTGATTATGCAGCTCTTCAGTACGGTACAATTCTCCGTTGGGTCTTACAAACTGATCAAATCTACATTCATCGTCTGAAGCACTATGAAATAGCCACATTGACACAGGGTCTTCTTTACTCAAATTGTAAATAGCATCAAATAATTTCTGCTCGGTAAAACATTCTTCAGGTCCCAACCCTGTTGGGAAAATATATTTTACGGTTCTATCCCGTGGGAATATTGTTACTGCAGATGACCACGCGTGTTCATTATGATCAATAATTTCAATTGGGGCTCCATTTTTATTATATTTCGATTCGTATAATACTTCACCGGTGATTGTCCTTACCGATATTGGAAATCTCAATGATGTTTCTAATTTAATTATATCCTGAATTGTTGCCCCATGCTGTTTCACTGTCAGTTCCCATTCGGTTATTTTTTTTTCGTCTTAGATCAGTTAGTTTATTTCCCCGGGACGCATTTGTGAAGTGTTCCATTATTCTTGTTGCTACACAATTGAGCCTTGACGAAGAATATTTCATGGGTGCTAGTTTTGCAATATCAGGTTTGTCATTGAGCGGATATATCCCGTAAACAACTGCTGTGACAGGATAAGATCTTTCGTAGTATGGTTTGTCAATTCCAGTCAAAATTCCTGGTTTTGAATCCTGATTCACAGTGACAGTTTTTTTGTCCTTGAGAATAGGCTCGTATTTGTCCCTAATGATCCATTTTCCATCCTCACGGATAAGGAATTTTATTCGAAAAAAATTTCTTTCTTCCCCAAGATTTGAGATTATCACTGCTGCTTTTTCATCATTCATGGTAGCGTCAACAACACCATCAATTCGAAATGTTGACCAACAGTGAGATGCCCCATCACGCTTGAATTCATTAAAACAGTCTCTGATTTTACTAATCATGGTTCTATCAAGAATTTTATTCTTTGGTGTATCAGAAACTCTATCAAGATTGAATTGAACACTTTTCCAGGGCTTAATTTTCGATAATCTCTCGAACTCCTCCATACTATAATTAAAACAAGCATTTAAATGAAAGATTTAAGTATAATGAATCATTGCAAATGGCTCATGATTGGATCAGTGACACCGTGTAACAAATCATGCAGAAATGAATTCTGTAGGTATCATATGCAAAGCTTTCGTCGTGGAAGCCTTGGTCCGTTACCCTGTATTCGATGTGGAGTTGGGGTTAGGGGAAGGTCGCAATTATGTCTCAGGTGTGGCGGCAAACGATACAGGGAACTAAAACGCTATTATGACAAACGAATAAAAAATGGACAATCAATCAGAAATTATGAACCTGACACTGACAAAGTCAGCGACAAAATCATAAGATCCCCTCAAGACTATATTGAAAGATTCTCCAGTGATGTTATTAATGAATTATACAAATAGTATTAGTATACAAATGAACCAAGGGAGTTATCTCCCTTAGATTGTGATTCAGCGGCAGGTATTGTTTTGTAAGGAAATAAATCAAATATAAAATGTTTTCAAACAATTATATTCTTTTCTCTAGTGTTTTATGCAAATATTCAGTCTCATTTAAATACCGTGAAACACCATTAATAATTAATTCAAGAAATCAAAGTAACACACCCTGTGGATTGCTGTATTAAGTCGCCTTATATACTCTCTCCCTTAGATGGTGTCAACTCATTCCATTCATTATTCATTCATCGCAGAACTATAGAGAAGAGCAGACGTGTCGAGCCACTCCGGACTGAAGCCACCTGCTACCAGATTTGACCATCACCACCACCACTACAATCTCCTTCACGTAAATCGATCATATTCCTTTACTCGAGCACTGGAGTAAAGGAGGGGAGTTTTACTTGGTTTATAGCACCAGAATAAATCAAGGTTTTGGCCCCACAGCGTGTTGGAGAGTTTGGATGTAAACTTTCAATTCTGCTCTAGTGTACTTGCCATCATCACCACCACCATTCTTCACAACGGAACCCAGCAGCCATCTACCACCAGCCGTCACTCCTCCTCACTACGCAAAAGGACCCAGCAGCTAACCAGAAGTCCACTACCACCAGCCACCATTCCAACAAAGGCAGCCAGGACTCCTCCAGCAACACTGTTAAGGCTAAATGTAAGTCGTTTAGATCTTAATTATACCCTGTGCTGAAATACTTAATCCACTTTGTCTCAAAACTATTACTTACCTCTAAAAACTGTTCTCACTCAATCACTTACATATTTAATCTCACAATTATTGTTGAATAAGTCAAATTTAGTAATTCAATATGGCCGATCAAACTAAAAATCAGAACAAAGGAAAAATGGCCGCCACCCAAATTCAACTAGCCGCCAAATCAAACAAACATGCAATGCAAAAAAGGCAAGGGCAGGCAAGACGAAGAAATAATGCACTCAGAAAAGTGCAACTAAACTCAAGCCCGTCAGTAGAACAAATAAATCCAAGCAAAGAAAGGAAATCTAGAGTCTACTCCACCCCTGAGCTAGATATGCTAAAGAAAGAAGCGGCAAAACTGGATCCGCTATCACCAATTAATTTTAATCTACACAATGAATCCATACAAATTGATGACTTGGACGCCACATTGGTTCCCGGCGATTCCACACCAAATTTAACCACCCTTAAGGCATTATCCCCCACTAAAATTCAGATAGGGACTCCTAACACAATTTCGGCGGACGTGGTGGAAATCACCCCAAACCGAACTTTCAAAAACCAAATAGGGACTGATAACTCCAAATTGGCGGACGTGGTGGAAAACACCCCCACCCGAACATCCAAAAATCCTAGGACTAAGAACAATAACAGTAGGGCGGACGCAAATGAAAACACTCCTAACCAAACATCGGACCGGATAAAATCATATGCGCAAGCCGCTACTTCAAACACCAAATACCATAATAGCCAAACTCCAGGGCCATCAAAACCTCTAGAAGAAAAGGATCTAATATATCCTTCCCCTGACAAGGAAACCCCTAACCTCAACCCAATCATAGTCGCCAACAACTGGGACGGAAAGGGAAAGGGAAAGGGACCCTCCAAAAAGGGGAATAAACCAAGCGTTAACATTAACCCTGTAGTAAACTCAAACAATAAACCAAAACCCCCAAACTCAGGACCCAAACCACATTACCACCGACCTGAATTAACACTGTACATACACAGTAAGTCCAATAAATTCATCAACCTATCATCTAACAGCCTAGCAGGAGCATTATCTAAAACACATCAAGGCCCATGCAAAATAATTAGGCCAAATAAGGATTATATAATAATCCACTGCAGCACCAGCAGTCAAACTGCGAAATTCTTAGAATTAGAAACCATAGGAGAAATCCCTGTTAAGGTAACAAAACCTCATAAACTAACTAACCCACCAAAAAACCCCACCACTGCAGGAAAATCAAAGGATCAAACCCCTCCCACCCTCACTACTCAAAGATCTACTAAATGCAAAACTGTCATAAAACTCACAGGGGAAATGTCCAAATGGGATAATCTTAAATTAAATACAGAGTTAAAGAGAGGAGGGAATAACTTTATACAAACCTACCGATTAGCAAGCAAAGCACCCAACTACACTGTAACAGTGATAGAATCTACCACCCCATTGCCAAAAACCATCCAAATAGGTGCAACTGAAACCAAATATAGAACAGAAACGTATATCAATAAACCTAGATTCTGCTCTAAATGCAAACACTGGGGCCATTATACGACCAAATGCAAAAATAAATACAAATGCTATCACTGCGGAGGAGAACACAGGGGGCAATGCCTCAGGACAAAACCCAAATGCGCCCAATGTAAGGGGGCTCATATCCCAAAATCCCCTATGTGCCCCGCAACAATAAGGGAAAAACAAATCATCGAAACCATGGAAAACAAACAAGTAGATTACCTTACAGCAAGGAAACAACACAAACTAAATAGGGACAATCAAAATCCAAAAAATAACAGCAAGATAGGAAACGAAATAAACGCAAAACTAACAATGGCAGTCAACACCATAGACAATCTAATGGATACAATAAAGCAAATCAAAAATCCCCATAGGATTCTAAAAACCCTCAAGTTCACCAAAAAACAAATACAAACACTTATGATAGTAAATGAAAATAACAAAAATGAATGACACAACAAACAGGAATATTTCGATCTGGCAATGGAATGCTAGAGGACTCCTCTCTAACCTAAATGAGTTAAAAATTAAATTAATTAACGCTAAGAATAAACCTGATATCCTCTGCATTCAGGAAACTAACTTATCAAATAACAAACAAACATTGCCAAAAATACAAGGCTATGCCCCAGGTTACTTCCAAAATCGTAAAACAGGAAAAGGGGGAGGTATAGCCATGTATATAAATAACAACATACCATCAATGCAAGTAATCCCAATAACACAAGAGATAATAAATAATTCTAATATTGATGTACAATCAATTCAAATTAAAATAGGAAACAGCGACTTACAAATTATAAATATCTATGATCCAGCCACTAACACCACCCTAAACTATGAATTATTCTATAGAGCAATAACTAACCTAATCACTGGTGACCGCACTGTCATCTGCGGAGATTTCAATGCCCACAACAGGCTGTGGGGGGGAAAAATGTCGGACAAGAGGGGCAGGTTGATTGAGGCCTGGGCCAATACATCAACCCTAACCATACTTAATGATGGATCCGGAACCCGGTTAAACCCGGAAAACGGAACCTTGTCTGCCATCGATCTCACCCTATGCTCAAACACTTTAGCACAAGTGGCGGAATGGGAAGTAGATCAGAATGACCCCATGGGCAGTGATCACTTCCTAATCATTACCACTCTGCAGATGGCGGTGCAAAAGCGAGTGCAAACTATTATCCCCAGATGGAATTATCTAAAAGCGGACTGGGAGTCCTTTCGAGAAAGCCTTAGTAATGTAGACTTATCCCAGATAGAATCCAATAATATTGATCAATATAATGAAAATATCATGCAGGTTATCAAAAATGCGGCAACAGCCAGCATCCCCACCAGTAAACCTAAATCTGACAAACTAAGTGTCCCCTGGTGGAATGATGAAATCAAAAATACTCAAAAAGCTAAGAACAAAGCATTACAAAAATTTAGAAGAACCAAAGTAACCAACCATTTCCAGGAATATAAAATCCAAAGTGAGAAATTAAAAAAACTTATCAAGCAATCCAAAGAGGACACCTGGAAAAAATACTGTAATACCATCAATCATAACACAAATTCCAAACAAGTATGGGAAAAAATAAGAAGGATTAGGGGCAAAACAACTAACAACACCCCTAGATTAAACAACACCACTAATGATAAGGAACAATCAGAATTATTAGCTCAACATTTTGCAAATATGAGCAAAAATGATAACCATACTACAGAATTCCAAACCCATAGAAACTTTACAGAGACCTCAAATAAACATATATTTGAAGACCTAGGGCCCAAAGAATCCTCATTAAACAATAAAATAACACTATATGAATGGGACCAGGCACTCAAAACTAAGAAAGAAACCTCACCTGGGGAGGACAAAATAGGGTACATAATCTACAAGCAACTACCACCCAATATAGTCAGGGCAATAATCAAATTCCTAAACCACGTATGGGACACAGGAAAGCTACCAACTGCTTGGAAACATGCGATAGTAATACCCATCTTAAAACCCAACAAAGACAGACACGATATTAACTCCTATCGAGCCATCTCTCTCACCAATAACATATGTAAAATCATGGAGACTATCATCAATAATAGACTCAAGTCACATCTTACTAAAAACAATCTAATCTCAGAAAATCAATGTGGATTCAGAAACAAGCGCTCCACAACGGATCAACTAGTAAGACTTGAGACTGCTATCAAACTAGCTTTTAACACCAAAAAAAAAGATAGCAGATACCTAACTGCGGTATTTCTCGATCTCGAGAAAGCATTCGACCTAGTATGGACCAAAGGCCTTATAGCCAAATTAAATGATTATGGCATTACTGGGCGAATGTTTAACTTTATACAGGATTTTCTAACAAACCGCACTATTACAACTAGGGTAGGGGCAACCTACTCTGAGAAACACTCCCTCGAAAACGGAACCCCACAAGGGAGTGTACTCAGCCCCACCCTATTCAATATAATGATAAATGACCTCGATAAAAATTTGGCATCTTCCAAAGTCGAACTCTCCCAATTTGCGGATGATGGTGGCCTATGGAGACCAGGAAACCCCTCCAGCCGCACAAACCTGTCTGAAATACAAACCAGCTTAAATAATATTGGAATATGGGCCAATAAATGGGGCTTTAAACTATCGCATCATAAAACGGTAGCTGTACTGTTCACCCCAAACCTAAAATACATTAAATATCCTAAATTAACAATTCAAGGTAGGGAAATTCAATTTGTTAAAATAGTAAAATTCCTGGGTATGTATTATGACCAGCATCTAACATGGGCGTACCACATAGAAGATTTAGTTAAAAGGTGCCACCAGGACTTAAATTTAATAAAAAGCATGAAAGGCACACAGTGGGGTGCAGACCAGGAAACATCACTCAAATTATACAGGGCCTTAATACGATCTAAATTAGACTATGGCTGTCAAATATACTCAACAGCCTCAAAAACATGTCTAAAAAAACTAGATAAAATCCAACGAACAGCATTATTATGCAGCACCGGGGCTCTAAAGTCAACCTCGACAGACGAACTGCAGATATTAACAGGGGAATTGCCACTATCACTAAGAAGGCAAGAACTCGTGCTAAAATATGCAGCACGGCTCTCTACCCACTCCAAAACGCACCCCACCCTCCTGGCCATAAATAGAACTGACAAACCATTTAGAAAAAGTCTCAAAATGAAATTACCTATGGGAAAACAAGTCCACCAACTCAAAAAGTTACTACCAGTAGAGCTCTTCCCATTGGAACCTAGAGTAGCGTACGAACACGAACCTTGGACCAACGTACTAACTAAGGTAAACACCTCCCTAGCTACAAAAGGCAATAAACAAAATCAAGAACATAAACTCAAAATAGAAGCCTTAGAAATTATCAACTCACAGTACCAACAATATACAAAAATCTACACGGATGGATCCAAAATTTCAAATCCATACAAAACAGCTGTAGCAATGGTAATACCAGAGCATAACATCCAAATAGGCAGACGTCTTCCAGACCACTGCTCTATTTATACAGCTGAATTCTGGGCCATCCTTAAATCGTTAAACTGGATTGAAGAAGCCAAACCAAACAAGGCAGTAATCATTAGCGACTCGCTCAGCGTCCTATCTTCAATCCAGTCAAACACCACCAGAAGTAGGGAAGAATTCTTAGATCAAATAAATATCAAACTAAAACAGCTAAATAACGAAAATAGAACAGTTGAATTCATGTGGATACCATCTCACATAGAAATTAAAGGTAATGAAATGGCGGATAAACTAGCCAAAGAAAAACTAAATGAACCAGAGTTTGAGCCACTACAATATAGTACCTGCGAACTGTACAGCATAATAAACACACAAATAAATAAGATGTGGCAAAATGATTGGGACACAAGTACTAAAGGGAGAGTGTTGTACTCCACTGCTAGGGAAGTAAATAGAAACAGGAAACCGCCCAAGGGCCCACCAAAAGAACAAACGGCTATAAATAGGATCATTGTAGGAAAAACCAGACTGGCAAATAGCCAAGGGAAATACATAGGTCCCTTTCCTCATAACATCAATTGTTACTATTGTAACATACCTGAAGACCTCAACCATGTTTTCAATCAATGCACAAAAACCAAAAATGAAAGGGACATATTTAGAGCACAACAACAAAGTTTAAAGGCCCCTTATACATACCCTGAAATTATTCAAAGTAACAATACCAACTTAGTAGGCACATACAAAAATATGATAGAATTACTTAAAAACATAGGTAAATTAGAAAAAATATAACAATAATACCGATTGAAACAGATAATGAGAGATACCTATGATAAACAAAACAATGTTCTTTGGGGACAGGTCAAAAAGTAACGGTTAGGACCGGTGTGCGGAAACTGGGGGTGACAAGGGTTACCTTTGACGTGTCGCTTAACGGCCCCTGCTATTTGCGGCAAAGGCCTCGTGTCATTGCCTAGTCGCCGCATTTCACGGACCGACCGTGGGGAAGTGACTGGGTGTGGTAGTGGATAATCCCTGACGTGTCGCTTAACGGCCCCTGCTATTTGCGGCAGGGACCCACTACAAAACGCAAAGTACTGAACCACAAGCCTTACCATACAAAGAACCAATAAAATATATAAATAGGTATACTCTTATCAAGGGTTAATAAACTAAGTAAAAGTACGACCAAATAAGCACAAATGTAAGATAATCAATAAGGGATCATAATAATGACTAAATATATTAATAGTAACAAAAATAACAACCCAGAAATACCAACTAAAACAACAGAATTAGGGTGACAATTATAGGAAGTAAGTCTAACACGCTACTCTTCTTACCCTGCTACCCTCTTTTTCCTTTTCCTCTATCCTTCCCACATAGAAATACAACCAAGTATACAGTGCAAAATCATACAAACAGGTTTAAAATAAAAATAGATAGTACCAAACAGTGCACTGAGAACATTGCACCTAAATTAGAGAGGCAAATAATATAGGACCCCAAATTAGAACATATAAGGTAGTCTAAATCCCAAAGACTATCAGGTCCCGCGATACAAGGTCGCAAACAATTAAACAACATAAGGAAACAGGAGTTAGACATCCCACCAAAATAGATGATATAAGGTAGCCCAAAAGCCCAGGGCTATCAGGGCCAGCAGCACAAGGCTGCAAACATAACATAAAAACAGAGTTTATAACTAACATAGGACCCCAAATAGAGTCTATAAGGTGACCCAACATTCAAGGTCATCAGGCCCAGCAACACAATGTTGCAAGAAACACACGAGTAGGAAATAACAAAGCGACTAAATCCAAAAACACCCACTACAAACAAAAAGCACTGTACTACAACAGTTGTATTTTACCCCTCGAACTATAACAGCACAGGGTATAAGCATAGGGACTAGGGACAAACACCTACCATGCCTGGCACTCCGCCTTGCACTCCGCGCCTGCAGCAACTTCACGTGCTTAGCACGTCCACAAATAACCAACAAAAACCGGATGGCAAAATATGAGTGTGTGCTGGAACTAATCCCACTCATATACTCATACAGGCCCTACAATCACACAGCGGTAGCTCACTAGCTACTCAGATGTGACGGCCTAACTAAATAGTGTTCCATGAACACATAAATGCCTGCAGGGTGGTGGCTCCGTTCCCACCCTCAGGATAAAATTAAATAACCGTCCATTGACGGATAAAACAGTGACAAGAGCCCTCGGGACGAGTCACTTAAAACCCATATTATTCATTCATGGTGTCAACTAAGGGAGAGAGTATATAAGGCGATACTCTCTCCCTTAGATGGTGTCAACTCATTCGTTGGCTTGGCTTCGTGCTGTGCAGACGTGCTATATTTGGCTCTCCAAAACCACGCTATTGCTTCACCTGTTACCTGTTTTCGACAACCACGGTTCACAGTGAATCCTTGATAGTGTATACCATACCATTCCATTCAACGTAACAAGAGTTTCTACGAAGGATACAGATTTGATATAAAGATATTCTACCAAGCTTCACATCGAATTAAGGTAATTTGCTAAACCTACGGGTTCAAAATTGAGTGCCGTTGACTTAGATTCTAAATTAACTTAATTCTACTAACTAACAATTTAATTACAGACTACTGCAGCTATTTTATAATTCAGTTATTTATAATTCATAATTATCCAATTATTAATTACTAAAACTTAATAACAACAATTCTTACAAAATGAATCGGGATAATGCAAAACTCGCAGCTTTGGTTAGGTGTGGACTTTCCAAGTCTGTTACTACAAATCCGTCCACCAAAATAGGTTTTATTGACATTGACTCGCAGCCAAACAAGAGACCGGTTCAACTCAGACAACTTAAATTTCTATCCTACCCTGAATATCGACTTAGGAAAGAACAGGCCGACAGGCTAAATCCTCAATCTCCCATTAGATTCAATCTAGGGGATAATTTCATGAATGAAGCACCTTCAGATGTTAAAAAAACTAAAACAGTAGGGATTAAAATCATCGATATTGCTTCAAATCACAATTTGGATGATACTCTACCATACGAAACACCAACCCCCCAGCCCGCTAACATGACAAAAACTCAGTCTATACAAAGGGTAGGGACTAAATCTGCTAAGGCAGAAAGTACTACAGCACATTTGGACTCTACACAAATGATAGAGGACAAAACGGTGCAGACCGGATCTAATTTACGTAAGGAACAATTTACCTATGCCCAAATCCTCCAAACTGGCAGTAAAGTAGGTCAAATCACGGCAAACAAGGCTACATTGTATCACAGTAGCCAAACACCAGGAACCTCTCATACAAGTAATAGAGAGAATAAAATAGCAAAAACTGTAGAACTTAAAAGAAAATACCCCTCCCACTTACAAAGGAAAGGGGAAACAGGTTCTTAATCCTAAATATCAAAGGCCTGCAAAAAAATCAACAGCACAAATTCAATACAATTCTAGTAAAACAGAGACAAAGAAGCAAACAAGCTCATACTCCACTAAAATAAATAAACACTTCCATAATGTGGATATGACTGTGTTTATCAAGAGCAAAACTAACACCATCTTTGATCTGACAACCATCAGTATTGCCAAGGCATTACTGAAGGTACATACAGGGCAATGCAAAATCATTCGCCCTAAAACAAATTACATCATTTTGCACTGCAGCACACGTGCGCAAGTAGCAAAATTTATGGAAATAAATAGAATTTGCGGCATGCCAGTAATTATGGAGCTGCATAAAAAGGCTAAAACTTCTCAAGCAGTCACCAAAAACAACAACAACAACAACATTAGTACCAAAAAAGTAAATACACAAAATCAAGATGAACAACAAAGAGAAATTACACAACAGAACCAACAACAACAACAAAGAGAAATCAAACAACAGAACCAACAACAACAACAACAACCTCGCCCAATTAAATATAAAGCAGTTATTAAATTTAAAGGTCAATTAGCCAATTGCACCAATCAACAAATACAAGAGAAACTTACACAAGGAGGGAATAAAATAGTCAAAACTTACAAAATAGGGAAAAGTCAAAGAAATAGCGCACAAAGTGTGGTGGTAGTTGAAACAACGACACCACTACCAACCATAATTAAAGTAGGATCTCTGGGTGTCAGACATAGAACCCAGCCCTTTGTTAACAAAGCACGTTTCTGCACTAATTGTCAACATTGGGGACACTATAAGGTAACTTGTACCTTTAAACATCGCTGTGAAAACTGTGGCGGACCACATACTGGCCAGTGTAGAAGGGAACAGCCTAAATGTGTCAATTGTAAGGGAGACCACCCCTCTAACTCTAAAATGTGTAGCTTTGCAACTCTTGAAAATGAGGTCATTACTCTTATGAACTCGGAAAATTATGACTATGTTACAGCAAAACAGGAAATAAATTCCCAAAAACAAAATCCAAAAAGCCAAAATGAAAAGGAAAAGGCAAATAGTAACCAAACTCAAAATACAAATTTGCCTAATTCCCATAAATTAAATAGTAAAACTCCAGAAATGGTAGAGGTTACCAATAAAACAACCTCAAATAGTGAAACTCACACCGAACACTCTATAGTTCTAACATATAATCTGGGTCTAACTACAATAGGTCTAGCAATTTCAGAAATAGGTCGTTACATTAGTAACGCAAAAAACAAAGACATCAGTTATTTATCTACCCTCACGAACGGGCTCCATGCTCTTATACAACATGTAGAAGAGGGTATAAAAACAGGAAAGTTAATCAGTCAACATGAATAGTACACCAAAAGAAGCAAATAACTCGCACATTAATAAACATAACACTAATTTGACCATATGGCAATGGAATTCACGCAGTCTAGTAGTTAATATTAATGAATTAAAATTAAAACTAATTAACACATTAATAAAACCAGATATTATTTGTATCCAGGAAACCAAAATAACAACTAAAACTAAATCACTACCAACAATTGTGGGATATTCTCCTGGATTTTTTCAACATAGGAACGAGGGTCGGGGGGGGGGGGGGGCCTTGTTATATATTTAAACAATAATATGCCTTCAGCTTCAATAATCCCAGTTAATTCGCAAACAATCAATAATTCTAAAATAGAAGTACAAGCACTTCAAATTAATACAGGTAAAATTAAATTTATATTATATAATTTCTATGATCCAGGAGGAGATATTAAAATAACTCACAATCTAGCGTTACGAGCGCTTAATTTGCATATAGGACAAAATGAAGCTATTGTGTTAGGTGACTTTAACTCTCATAATGTAATATGGGGAAGTGAAATAACTAATAGTAGAGGTAAAAACATACAAAATTGGATTAATAAAACAAAACTTGTATTACTTAATGATGGCACTAAAACAAGACTTAATCCGGTAGATGGCACTTTAGCAGCCTTGGATCTTACATTATGCACTCCTAAACTTGCTCAATTAGCAACATGGAGTGTCGATCAAGAAGATAGTATGGGGAGTGATCATTTTCTTATAATAACTACATTACAAAACTCTGCCCAACTTGAAAATGACAATAAAATCCCCAAAAGGAATTATAAAAAAGCAGATTGGACTAAATTCCAACAAAATATAAAATATGAAACGCTCGAGGGCATTAAAAGTGAAAATATAGATAATTACTATGACAATATAATTAATGCTATAACAAGGGCAGCTGATGCTTCCATGCCTAAAACTAAAGGTAATCCTACTAAGCTTAGAGTCCCTTGGTGGACTAAAGAAATCAACACAATTAGACAAAATAAAAGAAAAGCGCTAAATAGGTTTAAACGTACTAATAATACACATATATTTCAAAGAATATAAAAAATTAGATACTGAGTTAAAAAATGCCATTAAAAAAGCTAAACAAGATACTTGGAGGCAGTATTGCAGTACCTTAGATTATAAAACTAATTCAAAACAAGTTTGGGATAAAATTAGAGTAATAAGGGGTAAGCATATAAACAATACACCAAAAATCAATAACACTAATAATTACAAAGAGCAGGCTGACTCATTAGCAAAGCACTTTCAAGCTATGAGCAGTAATAAAAATCATACTAAGGAATTTCAGGAATATAGATCTAAAATTGAAACAAATAATAAAAGTACCTTTTCAGATTTGGGAAATAAAAAGTCTTATTTAAATGATAAAATTACAATTAATGAATGGTATCAGGCTCTTAAAACTAAAAAGGATACATCACCTGGAGAAGATACCATAGGATACTCAATCTATAAGAAATTACCTCTTAACTTTGTTAAAATAATACTAAATATGTATAACCAGATTTGGGAGACTGGAAAACTTCCCATTAAATGGAAAACAGCTGTAGTAATACCTATACTAAAACAAAATAAAGATAGAAATGATGTTAACTCATATCGTCCTATCTCCCTTACCAATAACATATGTAAAATTATGGAAATAATAATTAATAACAGACTTAAGTATCACCTAGAAATTAATAATTTTATATCTAAGAATCAATGTGGTTTTAGAAATAATAGATCTACTATAGATCAACTCATTAAATTAGAAACAGCAATTAAATTAGCTTTTAATAGTCATCAACGTAAAAACAGAAACCTTATTGCTGTATTCTTAGATATGGAAAAAGCTTTTGATCTAGTATGGACTAAAGGTCTATTAACCAAACTAAATAAGTATGGTATAACAGGAAATATATTTAATTTTATTAAGGATTTCTTAAGTGAACGTAAAATTATAACTAGATTAGGGACAACATACTCCGAAAAGTATGTCTTAGATAATGGTACACCCCAAGGGAGTGTACTCAGCCCAACCCTATTTAATATTATGATTAATGATCTTGATACAAATTTAGCTACCCCTCATATCGACTTGTCTCAGTTTGCTGATGATAGTGCACTCTGGCGCGCTGGAGATCCAACCAATAAAAAACACATTGCTGAGATACAAGAAACTTTAGATAATATTGGTAGTTGGGCTGATAAATGGGGATTTAAATTCTCTCATCAAAAAACAGTAGCAGTAGTATTCTCTCCCTTTAACTATAATAAAATATATCCTAAACTTACCCTTCAAAATCAAAACATAGTTTTTGTCAAAGTGGTTAAATTTTTAGGGATGTATTTTGATCAAAATATGAAATGGACATATCATATTAAAGATTTAATTAGTAGATGTAACCTTGATCTTAATCTCATTAGAAGTATACAAGGCACACACTGGGGTGCTTGTCAAAATACAATTATGACCCTGTATAGATCTTTGATACGTTCCAAGATCGATTATGGGTGTCATATTTATGCCACGGCATCGCCAACTCTCCTTAATAAAATCACTCAAATACAACGTAAGGCTTTACTTCTTGCAACTAAAGCCTTACCATCTACCTCAACAGAAGAGTTACAAATACTTACGGGTGAACCACCATTACATCTGAGAAGACAGGAACTCGTGTTAAGATATGTTGCTAGACTGTCAACTCAAGATGATACGCATCCCACTCTAAAGGCAATTAAACAGTGTAATAAACCGCTAATTACGGTAAACGGGGTAAATACTCCACTTCATTTGGGAAACAAATTTATAGACTTAAATCAACCTTACCTACTGACATATTTAATGTGCAAAAAACTAAAAATTCCATTTTAATTCCATGGAGATTAAAACCAATAAAAGTAGATACCTCCTTACAAGATAAAGGCAATAAAATACAGGATTCTCACTATCTTAAAATGCTTGCAAATGAAAAACTAAATAATGAGTATAAAAATCATGTTAAAATATATATGGATGGTTCAAAAAAATTAGATCCTGCAAGAACAGCAGCATCATGGGTTGTACCAGAGTTGATTCCTTAAGTGTTCTTAAAACTATCGACACCAACAACTCTAAAAGCAGAAAATTCTTCTTATATTTACTACAATATCAAATAACCAAACTTAATACTCAAAATATTACAGTAGACTTTCTATGGGTGCCTTCACACATAGATATAAAAGGAAATGATTTGGCAGATCAAATTGCAAAAGAGAAACTAAATGAATTACATTATGAACCAATACAGTATAGTCATACTGAAATTTACAAATTTATTACTGACATGATTAATAATATATGGCAACAAAACTGGAATTCGTCAACCAAAGGGAGGTTACTACATAATATTATTAAAATAGTTAAACGGAAAACTATTCCTTTCGGTAAAACAAGAACTCAACAAATTAAAATGAATAGAATAATGGTAGGAAAAACAAAACTGGCTAACAGTTTTGGCAAATATTTAGGACCTTTTCCCCATAATATTAACTGCTTTATGTGCAACCAAGTAGAAGATTTGGATCACATTTTTAATAAATGTTCTAATAACACAATAAATAGAAATATCCTTAAAAATAAGTTAAAAATAAACAAAACAATAAAGTTATATCCAAAACTACTTAATTTAAAACAACCAAATATACAATTAGCTACTACATATATCATGGATTTTATTATAAACTCTAACTTAATGCACAAAATATACGGTAATACTGACTCTTTATACAAACATTACCATATATCAATATAATAGCAAAATTTATAAATTATCTTATGAAAATAGCAATAAATTAAAAACTTAACAACAAAATAAATAGATCATAAATCCATGCTATAAAACTAGTACTAAATTTAAGGAATTATAAGCTGGCCTGTGACTCTGAATGAAGCATGATGTGAGTGGGTGTCGATACTGAGTTCATAATGGACTTATACGTTTTCTACGAGTTTACATTCATTCAATATTGTGTTCTGCAGAGATCACCGCTATAATATACTCATGGGACAGGATTTACAACCATTAAAAAATTAATATCACTATTTCCCCATTATAGCAAAGTTGATAAATTATTTTACAAATAATAGCAATGCATTAAAACTTATCAAAAAATATATAGATTATAGACCTATGTTATAAAATTAGTACTAAACTGCAAGGGATTTTAAGCTGGCCTGTGGCTCTGAATGAGACATGATGTGAGTGGGTGTCGATAGTGAGTTCAAAATGGACTTATACGTTTACTACGAGTTTACACTCACTCAATATTGTGTTCTGCAGAGATCACCGCTATAATATACTCATGGGACAGGATTTTACAATCATTAACATAGCCTGTAACTCTGTTGGAACTGTAAAATAGATGGATGTCGATATTGAGTTCATAATGAATTTATACGCTGATAGCGAGTTTACACCCATCTAGGAATATAGAACTGACAGGGATTGCCGCTAGAATGTTAATATAAAAATGTAGTCTGTGATTGAAACAATTAACACCACTTTCCACTTTCCTTAACTGTTAGAACCAAGTCATTGGCACTTGATATTCCAAAATGTATAATAAAAACTGGCACTAGAAAATGTGGACAGCTTTAAGGAAAAATCTGGAACTATAGAAAATGTGGACAGCTTTAAGAATATCAATGGAATTCATGGCGCTATCTATGATGACAATGGAAACGTGGAGGATCAGACTACAGCTTCTCAGGATTCTTAAACAGCCCTTCTCAGGGCTATTTAATGTTTTTATGTTATAATTCTAGTTCTTTAAATATTGTGTTATAATAATAGTTCTAATTTTGGTTATTTCTTGTTCTTGTTCTTGTTCTGTTCGTTTTTTCAATTCTTATTAATTATTCTTGTTTGTTTTGTTCTTGTTACTTATTGTTAATAATTAATTGCTTTATTCAATTTATACTTATGTCTTTAATATAATTGTTAAATGTTATCGTTGTACTTGTCTTGTAATGTTACTTTTCCTCCCCTCTGTGATTCTTGGGAATAGGGGAAGGCTAGTGAAACAGTAGGGAAACAGGCCTTTTCTATTTAGAAATCGCCTGGATTGGTGTACGCACATGTATACAGTCAGGTGTACCTCTGTGTCTAATCCTATCAGTCTCTCTGGGAAGCTGGTGTTGACTCATTTCCCTTCTCTCTCTAAAATCTCTATGTCCTTGTCTTGTTAAATGTTTATTTTCTATAGTGAATTCTCAAACTCGATTGGTAACAGAGAATTCCATTTGGCTGACCAAACACCAACCTCCAATATGACTTTTTTGGACCACACCCAATCAAAATTTAAAACTTAAATAACCTACCAAGAACAAACTTACATAGTCACTTTGACACATTCGTGTAGGTACAGTAGTCCCCCTCTTGTACGGCCCCCCTGACCAGCGGCCACCCGCTTCTAACGGCCAGAATTCGTTGGCACCGACGAGTTTCTGTTCAAAAGTACCCCTCACGAAAGGCCACCCGGCTAACGCGACCAGCGGCCAGCATTTTTGTGCAATAATATAAAATTTACCCCTCACGAGCGGCCACATTTTATTTTTAAATGTATCCAGAACCAATAATTAATTCAAATCTTGACGTAAGGTAAGCAATTTTGATTATCTCTATTGTAGATAACACGTCTCCGAGTGTCAAGTCGCCGTTAAAAGTGTCGATCAAAATTTTATAGTATATCGTTATCTGTGAAAGTCGATGTTTACAGGAAATGGGCTCAATAATGTTATGATAGAATTTGGGGTCTAACACCTATGTTGAGTTCTTCTCGTTGCTGATTATAACCAGACGTAATTGTTATAATCATAACAAGGTCAGCATAGGCTAAAAATAGATTTTGTACATTGGCAAACACAGACAACCTTAAAAAAGACAATAGGGTACCAGACAAAGACCGGAAAAATCACGTGACCACACAAAATGGCTTCCTTACGAAGGATGTATTTCGGCAGACTCGACACAAGTTTTGTCTGCATAATTAAATCGCATACAGTCAGCAATAACCGAATAAATCATTACCAAACATTAAAATGGCATCATGTTAACGGATACATTATTTTCGAAGAAAGTCGGTTATTCTACTCGACGACACCGGGGGGGGGGGGGGCCGAACAATTGTATGTACAAAACGTCAAAAGACTTGTAAAAACAAGTTTATGTTGAAATAATTTGAATAAACAAAGTAATAACCGATAAGAAGGTTATTCAGCAGCAGTGGGAAAATGGAGCAAATGGAAAGATAATTATGTATGTACCAAGATGTAAACGACGTTTTTGAATCCATTTGCAATGTGCATGAGAACAATACCCGTTCGCGTATCAAACTTACGCCAAGAAAGCAAAAATAGTAACGTATATTCAGTTGAAATAAATTTGTTATTATACCCAAAAAAAACTTTTATTGATTAATATTTAATTTAGACGAAGATATTTAATGTTTTGAAGTATGTAGCTTTCATACTACGTACATTACATATACATGTACTTCTCATAATAAATTTAGCCCCCCTCTGGAACGGCCACCCGCCTTATAAGGCCACTTTCCTGGTGCAGCAGGGGTGGCCGTATAAGAGGGGGACTACT
Source organism: Unio delphinus (assembly GCA_029339505.1). Lineage (NCBI taxonomy): Eukaryota > Metazoa > Mollusca > Bivalvia > Unionida > Unionidae > Unio > Unio delphinus. The sequence goes on from JAQISU010000258.1 coordinate 707,635, forward strand.
GTATTTTGTTTTTTCTTAGGGTAAAAATTCCTCAAAGGAACTTTTACCGATAGGATGGTGGCGATTATATAGTATACTAAGTACTTACGTTTGGGCATAGCGATAAGTGATAGGAAATTCGTAACTCGTATAGCTTGACGCAATTACACAGGTGGCTTACACATAATTGGTATAGGGCCTCCACTAGAAAAACTGGATTAAATTGAAATCTTTTCCTCTTCCGGGCATGTACATTACTAGCGAAGCGGGACAACTTTTTCCTTCGCTACCATTGCTGCTGCTTTGCTCTGATTGGTATCTAGAGTAGGGGTGGGTGGGTGTAGTGCCATTCCTACCCACCTTACAGGCTATCATTTCCCTTGATAGTTACTTTTTGGTAATTCAGGGGAACGCCTATCAATGACTAAAATATGGTGCAATTAAGCACTTGAACCCTAAGGGGAGGGAGTGCTCTTTCCCTCCCTAAAGGAACTAAATGGACACCGATATGGTGTCTATAAAAGCTGCACATATGTCTCTAGTAGACGGTTGCAGCTATAAAATTCCCAAGTCAGTCATGGTGTCAACTTAAATATCATCTAGAAACTAATAATCTCATATCCAAAAATCAATGTGGATTTGGTAATAATAGATCTACTACAGATCAAATAATTAAATTAGAGACTGCCATTAAACTAGCTTTCAATAATCGTCAGCCCAAAAACAGGAACCTTATTGCAGTCTTTTTAGATATGGAAAAAGCTTTTGACCTGGTATGGACTAAAGGATTACTAACTAAATTAAATAAATATGGTATCACAGGCAATATTTTTAATTTCATAAATGATTTCTTGAGTGATCGTAAAATTATAACTAGAGTAGGGACAGCATACTCTGAAAAGTATACTTTAGATAATGGTACCCCTCAAGGGAGCGTACTCAGCCCAACCTTATTTAATATTATGATTAATGATCTTGATAAAAATTTAGCTTCTCCCCAACTTGATATTTCACAATTTGCTGATGACAGTGCCCTCTGGCGTGCTGGTGACCCAACCAATAAGAAATGTATCGCCGAGATACAAAAAAGTTTAGATAATATAGGAAATTGGGCTGATAAGTGGGGATTTAAATTCTCACATCAAAAAACTGTAGCAATATTATTTACCCCTCATAACCATAAAATAATATATCCCAAACTTACTCTTCAAAATCAAAACATAATATTTGTAAAGGTGGTTAAATTTTTAGGAATGTATTTTGACCAACACATGAAGTGGTCATATCATATTAAAGACTTACTTAAACGTTGTAATGTAGATCTTAATCTTATTAAAAGTATACAAGGTACACATTGGGGTGCCGATCAAAAGACAATCATGACTCTCTATAGGTCGCTGATTCGTTCTAAAATCGATTATGGGTGTCAGGTTTATACTACGGCATCACCGACCCTTCTTAATAAAATTACTTCAATACAACGTAAAGCTCTTCTTGTTGCAACTAAGGCACTTCCATCTACATCAACAGAAGAGCTACAGATATTAACAGGTGAACCACCATTATATTTGAGACGACAAGAGGTCATGTTAAGATATGTCGCCCGATTGTCTACTCATAATGAAACACACCCTACTTTACAGGCAATAAAAAAATGTAATATACCATTAATTAAAAGGGGTAAACACTCTAACTCATTTGGCAAGCAAATATATAGTTTAAAAACACAACTTCCTGTTGATATATTTCAAGTCCCAAAAAATAAAAATCCAATTATAATTCCATGGAGAAGGAAAACAATACAAGTAGATCTCTCCCTTCAAAATAAAGGCAATAAAATGCAGGATTCACACTATTTAAAAATGCTTGCAAATGAGAAGATAACTAATACATATAAAAATCATATTAAAATTTATACGGATGGTTCCAAAAAAATTGACCCTGCAAGAACAGCGGCTGCATGGGTTATTCCCTCTCTTCAAATAAAACAGGGCAAACGAATATCAGATTATTGCTCTATATATAGTGTTGAATTCTGGGCTATTCTTCAAGCACTGAAATGTATACAACACAATAAACCTGCAAAAGTATTAATTGTCAGCGACTCACTGAGCGTCCTAAAAACTATACATAATAATAATTCTAATAGTAGGAAATTTTTCTTATATCTTCTGCAATATCAAATAACCAAACTTAACACTCAAAATATTACAGTAGACTTTCTATGGGTACCTTCACACATAGACATAAAGGGAAATGAATTGGCAGATCAAGTAGCAAAAAATAAATTAAATGAATTACAATATGAACCATTACCGTATAGTCATACTGAAGTTTACAAATTTATACACGATATGATTATGAATATATGGCAAAATAACTGGAATTTGTCAACTAAGGGGAGAGTACTACACAATATTATCAAAACTGTTAACAGGAAAGCAATAATACTGGGTAAAACAAGAACAGAACAAATTAAAATGAATAGGATAATGCTAGGAAAGACAAAGCTGGCTAACAGCTTTAGTAAATACATAGGACCATTTCCCCATAACATAAATTGCTTTAAATGTAAACAAATAGAAGACTTAGATCATGTATTTAATAAATGTCCAAATAATACTATAAATAGAAACATACTTAAAAATAAACTAAAATTAGGAAAAACAACAAATATATATCCAAACTTACTTAATTTAACACAACCTAATATTCAATTAACTGCAAAAAATATAATTGATTTTCTTATCAATTCAAACTTAATTGATAAAATATAATATTATAACAAATAAATCCCCTAAAAATATTAGATTACTATTATATATAAAATAAATAAAATAAATTTAAATCCAAGATTAGCCTGTGACTCTGTGGGTTTTGTGACTTGATTGAGTGTCGATATTGAGTTTTAATAAACTTATACGCATTTTGCGAGTTGACGCTCGGTCATGTACATGATTCTGACAGAGATTACCGCTATACAAGTCATCTTGGAATACTAAATTAAATAGGATTCTAGTATTAATAACAATGTAAATATTGAAATAGTATTACTAATAATAATAAATTAATTAATAATAATTAGTTTCAGATTCCTAGACTGGCCTGTGACTCTGTGGGGTTTATTTTGTAACAAATGTGAGTGTCGATATTGAGTTTTAATAAACTTATACGCACTATGCGAGTTGACGCTTGTTTATGTACATGATCCTGACAGAGATTACCGCTATATCGTCATGGAGTATTAAATTAAATAGGATCCTAGTATTGTTAACATTATTAACATGTTCAAGACTAGCCTGTGGCTTTGTTGGAGCTGTGATCTGAGTGGGTGTAGACATTGAGTTTTTTCTGAACTTATACGCTTCTTGCGAATTTACACTCATTTGTGATCATGATCTTGACAGAGTTCACCGCTATATAAGTTTAAATTTTAGCTAATAAAGGTAGACTGGAAAAAACCTCCATACTAATACCACCCTCCCTTTTAACTTTCTGTCAGAATAAAAGCTAATGGCACTTTTTATTCAAAATTGTTCGACAACAACCTTGCACTGGACTATAATGAATGTGACAATTGCTTGGACAATATTCTATGGATGACAAATGGAGCCATTGATGCTATCACTGACAACAAGGGAAACGTGGAGGACCAGAATACAGATCAGTCCTTCTCAGGGCTATTTGCCTTACAGCCCTTCTCAGGGCTATTTAATGTTAATTTTTAATTAATGTTGGTGTTATGTTAATGTTGATGTTAAAGTTAATGTTGATGTTAAAGTTAATGTTGATGCTAATGTTAATATTAATAATGTTCATGTTGATGTTGATGTTAGAGTTAATGTTGGTGCTAATGTTAATATTAATAATGTTCATGTTGATGTTGGTGTTCATACTAATGGTGTTCATACTAATATTAGTTGATATTAATATTAATGTTAATTGTTAATTGTCCTGTGTTGTCCTGTTGTAATTGTCTTGTATTTTCTTCCGGACATTCTGATCGAGTTGATCAGGGGAGGTGTGGATTGATCTTGCCTACCTACCCCGGGGCTTCCATTTACACCGATAGTTACTATTTAGTAATTCGATGTAACGCCTAATAAATAAATTAATTACAAATTTCCCTTACAAAGGGAAAACTAAATGTTCAGTGACATACTGAATATAAAAGTAGCACAAATGATCCTAGTGATCGGTTGCTACTATAAAATAATCATGTCAGACTGGTGTCAACTTGTTTTATGGGTTATTTCCCCTTAAATTGTGATGCAGCGGCGGGGCATTGTTTTGTAAGAAAAGAAATAAACGTAGCTCGCTTGGACGTCGAAGGGATCAGACGTGTTTTTTGAGCTCGTAAATCAACTGAAAATCGACATAGGATTATACCTTGGATTATTTATGGTTCAGGTAAATAGCAAGAGTCGAGCTGTACTCACAAAGTGCGAGAGTACCTTCAGTATTTTGATTATTGCACAGTAACCTTTTCATTTACTCATAGTATTTTCACATTATTAGTCTTTCTTTTTCTTTTTTTGTATTATTATATGCACTTTGTTATTTAAGTTTATCATTGTTTCAAAATTAAGTAAATCCGGACTGACCGAAACAAAATGACGGAGTCACATCGGTATAAGATCACCGACTACTTTAATACAGTGGTTGAAGGGGACATAGGATGTAAAAAACTGATTATCTACCACAGAGAGGGGTGCCAGACGTTAGACTTTGGATCTAACGTCATATTTCCCAGACAGTCAGAAGTACTGACAGAGATGGAAGTGCAAGGGATCAAATTGTCAGAAATAGAAGCTCTGCAATACGGGGGAAGGAATAAGTATATTCTATATCCTAAAAGCCAGAGACCAATGCTACCACAAAAGGAATTGAAGCTCTGTGGAGTAACAGTTAAAATTACCAACACTGACCCGATAGTGAGGGATATAGAGCCCAAGGCAGTAGACTTGATTATATCAGGGCTCCCTTATGAAATATCGACGGAAACGGTAACGGCCAAACTTATGACACAACATGGCATACACGTAGGAACATCGATGCCGGCAGCTTGTTGGGGGCACAAGGATGTGAGGAGTGGTAAACGTATCATCAAAGTGCCGTATGAACAAGCGAGAAACATCCCACCATTTTTCTACGTACTAGGGTTCCTATGTCGCTCATGGTACAAAGGTTGCGACAAAGATAGACCATGCCCAAAATGTAAGATGATTGGGCATGGGCCCAAATACTGCCCAGCGAAAAAAGCCCAACAAGATCCAAATTCTTACGCGGCGAAACTGTCAGAGGGAACAGAGACAAAACGGATTGAAGAAATTGTGGTAGACGTACAAACATAACCACAACAACAACAACAGGAAAACTCGCAAAACCAGGAAATACAAATAGAAGCACAAGTAGATAGATATGAGGAAACAATAAATCAGGACGATGGGTATACAACCCCTACTAAGACGTTAAGAAGGGAATTGCCGGTAGCTCCAATTAAAACAGGAAATCGTTTTGAATGCTTGGCCATAGAAGAGGACGACGAGGTCCTGAAAGATCTGGAGATGGAACCCTTACAAAGTGATGGGGACCATGAAACAATAGAAAAAATGGAATCCACACCAATGCCGGGACCTAAAAAAAGGAAGAACACCACCCTAACCAGCTCATCTAATAGCGAAGAGCCACTGACGGTTACAGAAATACCAAGAATTAGAATATCTGCGAAAACAAAAAGAAGGGAAAGAAAGAGGAAAATGGACGAGAAACCCATTCTATCGGAATCAACCTCAGAGGACTATGATCTTGACTTTGATTTGACACCGCTTTATCAAAGGACAACCATTATTGATTACACAAATACATCTACAGATATGGATACGACAAATGACCAGATAAATGAACAAACGACGGACAAGACTACTGATACAAATGACACGACAAACGAACATGAACATGAATTAAACCTGAAGGACGCAAATTACAGTATAGGGACAGACGGGGGACCAGTGCCCCCAAATAAAACAGAAATAGAAATAAACAAAACAATCTGAATAATATATTAATTAAAAGACTAATAGATAAGACTAATAGAAAAATTAACAAATAGCCACCTGGAACCTAAAAATGGAAGAATTAAACTTCCATATCACATCTATAAACACAAATGGATTAGATAAGGACAAAACTACACAACTTATAAAATTAAAGCAGGACATTATACTAATTCAGGAAACACACAATAAACTTACAAAAACCATGATATCAGAAATAGAATCCAAAATGGATGCCATAGTTGTAAATAATGAGGCACAACAATACGATAATAGAGCCGGGGTAGCAGTAATAATTAGAAACAAAATTAGACAAAATTGGGAAAGATTAATAGAAGATAATAGCTTAAAGGGAAGGGTAATTCATATAAAATTAAATAAATTACACATAATAAATATATATGCTCCTGCAGAGAGAGAAAGTCACTACGACTTCATAGTGAATCTAACTAAATGTTTAAAAAAATACACAACAGAGCACCTGATTATAGGAGGAGACTTTAACTGGGTGGGGAGTAATGTAGATCGCACAGGCAAACTTACAACTAGCGATCTAGCATTAGCTAATATAATGGAAAGACTGCTAAACCAAAATAAACTAATAGATGTGTATAGACACCTTAATCTACTAAGAACGGAATATACACATGATTATGTAAAAGCAGGAATAAATAAATCAAGTAGAATAGATAAATTTTATGTAACTAATTTTGACCATAAAATATACAAAAAAGCGAAAATATTAGACTACAAAATTTCAGACCATAAACAAATAACTTTGGAAATGGTGATAAAGAAAAATAATAGATGGGGTAAAGGAGAATGGAGACTAAACAACTCAATATTAGATGATAAGCAATTAATAAATGAAATAAATTTGGAAATCCCTAAAATACTTACGAATGAACAGGGAAAAAATATATCAGATATTGGTACGGATTGGGATAGCTTTAAAGAAAAAGTCAAGCAAATAGCAATATATCACTCAACTAAATGTAAACGGATTCAAAAAACACAGAAGGTAGCTTTAAAAAGATTAATAAATGATGTCACTACACCTTTAAGGGAGAAGGAGAGCTACTCCATACAACTAGAAAAGCTAAGACAATATGAAACAAAGGGAATGGAAATCAGGGCGGGCAAATTTCACCATATATACAAACAAGGCAGAGAACTCAATAAAAGGGAAGAGATAAGAAAAGGGGTAAAAAAGGAATTAGGTACACTAAACATTAATGGGGAAATATTTACAACTAAAGCAAAAATTATGGAGGAAATTCACAAATACTACACAACATTATATAATACTCAATGCATAGACAACGACATAATCATGCAATATCTAAATTCAACACATTGCGAAATGATCACACCAGAGCACAAGAAACGGTGCGATGCGCTCATTTCTGTGGAGGAAGTAAAAACCACAATAAAAGAACTTGCAAAAGGTAAATCACCAGGGCGAGATGGCCTCACTGCGGAATTCTATAAGAAATTCCAAAGTGAGGTGGCACCAATATTAGAATCTCTTTTTAACAACATTTTATTATAAAACGACAAAATGACAAAATCCATGAGGGAGGGTCTGATTACTCTTATATACAAGGGGAAAGGCGACAAAACCGACCTAAAAAACTGGAGGCCCATCTCCCTCCTAAACACGGATTACAAAATACTGAGTAGAATTTTGGCTAATAGGATTAAACACGGGATAAACACCATAGTAAACACTAATCAGACATGCGGTGGTAAAAATAGAAGCATACATGACAATATACTTAACATTAGGACCATAATAGACTTTATAAACACTACAAATTCGAAATGTGCTATGGTACTTTTCGACCAGGAAAAAGCTTTTGACAGATTAGAACATAATTATACACAAAAAGTACTGGAAAAATTTGGTTTTGGGACAAATTTCCTAAACTGGACTAAAATAATGTACAATGAAATAACTGCAAAAGTACAAGTTAATGGGGCGAAAACTCAAAAAATTGAAATTAAACGATCAGTGAGGCAAGGCTGCCCACTATCTATGCTATTATATGTAATAGCTATAGAAATCTTGAGTCTAAAAATTAGAAGCAATACCAATATTAAAGGAGTAAAAATTCCTAACTTAAAAGAGGAATTTAAAATGCTTCAACACGCTGATGATTGTACTAACTTCATTAATGATCCAAATTCTTTTAAACACCTTCAAAAAGAATACGAGGCTTTTGGGAAAGCATCAGGATCGCAAATAAACCATGATAAGACGGAAATATTAAAAATAGGAAACTGGAGGGGAAACCACCCTGGTCTACCCCCACACCTAATAAAGATTAGAGTGAAAGCCCTGGGGATTTTCTTCGGGGCCAATGATGAAAAAGAAAACTGTCTAAAATTTAAACAGAAAATAAAAGAGGTAATAGATATCTGGGCTCTAAAGCCGTTTAGTTTAATTGAACGTTCACAGGTTGCAAAAACATATATGTATTCAAATTTGACATACCTTATAAACTCTGTGGACATTAACAATAAGACACTAGCGACTATTGATAATGAAATAATAGATTACATATGGAATTACAAAACACATCACATAAATAAGGAAACTTTATATAGGGCTAAACTAAAGGGGGGATTAGCCTTGCCTAATCCCAACTTAATAAAATTAAAAACTGTTTTAAATAGGCTAAAAAGATTAAACGCAACACCACAAAAACCCTGGGAAGCATTATACATTTTCTGGCTAGGTTTTGGAATGAGGAACAAACAAGACATATACACAAACAACAAACTAGTGAAAAAATTAGATGCACCACACTTATATAGGGGGATCAAAAAAATTTTATATAGGTATAGGGATAATAAGGAACTATGGGCGTTAACAAATGACAAAACATATGACTGGCTTTTAGATTTAAATTCGATTAAAAACAAATGCAAGGTACAATTACAATACCCATCTGTAAATTGGGACAGAGTTTGGAGGCATTGGTCCAGCATTAACTCGTTTAAGGTACAAAGTATTATGTACACGTACCTCCACAACGCCTGGCTAACAGGCGAAGTGGCAATTAAACGAAGATTAATAAGTACCCCTGTTTGTTGCCCTCTATGCAAAAATGCCCCATATACAAAGGACCACACAATTACAGAATGTGACAAAACAAAGGAAGAAAGGATCAAACTAATAACAGAAATAATGAAGGTAGACAAATATAACAGACGTCAATTACTCTTCCTAGACGGAAACTTTAATAAACAATTGGTTAGACAAATAACGGACTTTATAACGAATACTTTAATAAGATGTGGTTCAATAATGAAGGTTAAGGAAAAATTTTTTAAATTATTTTAAATTTATTTTAAATTATAAAAAAAAAAAAAAAAAAAAAAAAATTCTTTTAAACTTTAAAAAAAAAAAAAAAAAAAAAAAAAGTGTATACAAATAAATAACATTATTGTGAGGGGGAAGTACATAATGAGGACGCCATAGAGCTAGATCACATGGCGCCACGCGAAGTGAGTAGGTCTATGGAAGAGTTTGGAAAACACCACCCAAATATTTAAAATTTACTTAGTTCTTTTCCTTCTTCTTTATATATGCATGAGCATTTTCTCTGGATTCTAAATCCATGCTTTATCTGTCGTGGCTGTCTCCCGGAATAGCCATGACTCCCAAATTAAGGGAAATTAAACAGTTTTGGATTTTTCTTAACTTTAATAAATAAATAAGGGCCGGACAAATTGAGCCAGGAGCTGTACAACCAAATAAATTCGTATAGCTTCTGTCTCAAGGAAAACGGACCCATCAATTAACAAATTAGATATATTGAGACACATATAATGTTCTGTAAATAATACACCTCAATATATACCAAATTCAAAATTATCAATTTAAATTTAATATAAATAAAAATTAAAATTTATCTTCCATATTGAAGAAGATAAATAACAAAATAGGACAACTGGTTTGATTTGGAGAGAAATGGCCATCCGTAACATATACACAAGGATAAAATATATCCTTTATAGCAATCACACATATAGCATCATACATATAGCATACATCAGGATAAAAAGAGACCACTAGCCATGGTCAACAGGAAAAAAAGTAGCTTTCTAGAGTGGGTAGATCAACTCCCAACTAGAAAAGACTACTTAGAATACACTAGGATACAAAAAATACCCCTCGTCAATTATATTATAATCCCGATGGGGAAAATTAATTGGGGATTTAGAGATAAAGAATAAATAAAAACAACATAAAAACATCAGGGGGAACACACACACATATTAACTTTTTTAAAAAATTTTTTGATAAGAGGGGAGGGGCATCTGTCTGGTGCCCCCCCCCCCCCCCAAAAAAAGAAAAGAAATAAAATATAAAATGTTTTCAAACAATTATATTCTTTTTTTTAGCGCTTTATGCAAATATTATGTCTCATTTAAATACTGTGAAACATCATTAACAAGTAATTCAAGAAAATAAAATAACACACCCTGTGGATTGACGCTGCTGTATTAATCACCTTATATACTAAATGAAAGGTTTAAAGCTGGGCTTTCAAAGGCCAATTCGACCGATCAAAAGCAACCCACGATTGACTCGTGGGCGTGGTTGTCTTTTCTCAATCATGCAACCGGGTTTAATTTCATGGGTTGCTTTTGATTGGTCGGTGCCATATGCCCTAAAATAAAAAACATCCATGGATGTAATTAGCTTTCCGTCACATTTGGGTAGCCCCGTATGGTGTTCAAAATGAATTACCGGCCAAAAAAAAGGTTCGTGAATGCACATTGGGTAACCCCACAGCATAGTTCAGAATGAACTATCGGCTAAAAGAAACGGTCATAGGGTCATATCTCAAAGAGAAAAAAAAAAACAAAACCCAAAACAAAGGACCCTATGAAAGACACAAAGGCCTAATAGGGGACCCAATGAATGCAAATAGAACCACAGCGGCCTATATCAAGAGGGTCAAATGACTGATAACCGCTCATCATGGTTGTTATTTATTTTTGTCTGCATTTATATTTATATATACAGAATTAATTTTAAAAAATATATTTATATATACAGAATTAATTTAAAAAAATATATTTATATATACAGAATTAATTTTAAAAAATATATTTATATATACAGAATTAATTTTAAAAAATATATTTATATATACAGAATTAATTTTAAAAAATATATTTATATATACAGAATTAATTTTAAAAAATATATTTATATATACAGAATTAATTTTAAAAAATATATTTATATATACAGAATTAATTTTAAAAAAATATATTTATATATACAGAATTAATTTTAAAAAATATATTTATATATACAGAATTAATTTAAAAAAATATATTTATATATACAGAATTAATTTTAAGAAATATATTAATTTAAAAAAATATATTTATATATACAGAATTAATTTTAAAAAATATATTTATATATACAGAATTAATTTTAAAAAAATATATTTATATATACAGAATTAATTTTAAAAAATATATTTATATATACAGAATTAATTTTAAAAAAATATATTTATATATACAGAATTAATTTTAAAAATATTAACGGCTCATTTATTTTTGAAAAATATATTTATATTTATATACAGACTGAATTCTGAAAAATATATTATATTTATATACAGACTGAATTTTGAAAAATATATTTATATTTATATACAGACTGAATTCTGAAAAATATATTTATATACAGACTGAATTTTAAAAATATTAACGGCTCATTTATTTTTGAAAAATGAATTAGAAATATGTATTATCATATATGAATTCTGAAAATATGAATACCATCATAGTTGAAATTGCAAAATTGAAAAATCAGGATATTAAATTGTCAGATGGTTTAAATCCTGATCAAATCAAGTCGGATTTTCAGGATATACAATACGGGGTTAGCACTAACAAGTATATGCTACCCAAGAAATATGCACTCATCAAAAAATTCAGAATTCTATTCGGGACTCTCTTGCATTTTCCAGTGAAGTAGGTGCGTTTGTTCCGTTATATACTATCGTGGAAGGAATACGAAAAGAATTGGGTAACGAATATGAATTGAAAAAGGAAGTTAATTCTAAAATTAGAAACCTACGAGCGTTAATTCAAGAAAATGAACAATTTTGATTGCCCGACCCTCAAAAGATTTTGTCATTTTGTCTACTTGACCGTAAATCTCCTTGAGATTTTGAATCAGTGAAAATAAACTTTTAAGAACTTTTCCCAATGCAAAATCGACTACTTGACCCTACGAGGTTTTTTTTTACCAAAAATCGATGAAAAATGACAAAAAATCACTGAAAACAGGCAAAAATTGATGAAAAATGGCTAAAATTCATCAAAAATGAATCCTAACAGCTTTTCCTTATGGAAAATCCCATGCAAAATTGACTACTTTACCCGACTGAAATTATTGGTGATTTTTGGTTGTTTTTGTCATTTTTTGGCATTTATTGACTGAAATTATCGATTTTTTGGTCAAAAATCATCAAAAATGAATCCTAACAGCTTTTCCTTATGGAAAATCCCATGTAAAATCGACTACTTGACTGTAAAAATCTCTTTGAGATTACCACCAAAACTGTCAAAAAATCAATGAAAATCAATGAAAAACCACCAAAAATCAATGAATATTTCACAGCAATAAAAATAAAAATATTTCACAGCAATAAAAAATTGGACCGTTAAGGGAAGGAATCATCGATGGGAAAAATTGTTTTGCAATTGAAAAATGGTTTCTGATTTCAAATAATGGTCAAGGAAGCATTAACGACCCGACTGGCTCGTGAACGATTAGATGCAATTAAGAAATTTATACCAATTCGCGACTCTGTCAGAAATAAACTGCAAGAACGACAGAGTCTGAAGACTGACTTTGCTGCGGGATCTGAAGAGTTGTTTAAACCAATAACTACAACAACGAAACAGATAGTGTCAACAATCTCTGAGCAAGGAAAAAAACAAGAAGAGACTTTTCTCCCTGTGTTAGAAAAAATAGCAAAAAGAACTAAACAAACAAAAAAAGTCTTTAGAAACACTTCCAGTAGATATAGTAGCTACTTCACGGCAACAACAAAAAAAAGAGCAAGTACTAGAAGAACTAGGTGCTATTGCAAGAAAACAAGAAGAGGAAGAAGACATTACTATAGCAAAAATGCATTCACCGCAAAGTATATTTACATACTATGCATACAACATAATTAAAAGTTTTAAAGATGACAATAATTTAATTAACTTTGCCGTGCGGAATTTTTCACTCGATAAAAGAGAAATAGCTGTAAACAAAGGGTATAAAGAGTATATAAAAAACGACGAGAATTGGATAAAAAAAGTATACCTGGCAAACCGTGGTAGATTTAGAATCACAGAAGGTAACCGCAATGATTTTGAGAGTTTTAAAGACAAAGTATTGAGTAAAGTAGAGTATCCAACTGGATTTTTTGGTAAAGAGTCAACTGGAGATGAGTATTTAGGTAGCGGAATAGTTGAAAACACTAGCGTTACTTGTCCTGGTAACATTCTCAGTGATATATCACGGTTAGAAGTCCTCATCGGAGGGAAACGAGCCGGAAATAACTCTCCGGAAATAATTAATGAAGCAGCTGATATCTGTAGACGATTATTTGCCGGTGGTATCATGGACATTAATGTATATCGAGAACTCATTGCTGAGTTAGTTGAAAATCACAAAGATGCCCATGGTTATTACAGCGATTGATCACTAATTAAAAAACTACTAGTTTTATAACAAGATGATTATACACTACAATCATGATAAACCAACCCCCGTCTATGTGGTAAACTCACGATTGCCTGTTTATAGAGCATACTACGGAGATGGTTTAGGTAATACCATTGCAGGGTTATTTACAAGAATGGCCCCAAAAGTGATGCCGTTAGCTAAACAATTAGGAATGAAAGCCATTGATGTTATTCGTGATAAGGGTATTGGTGCTGTTGGAGATCTTGCAGGAAAAGCGTTTTCAACTGCGAAGAATAAAATAACATCATTAGTGAGACGAAAAAAGAAACAGGTACCATTGCCATCTAAAGCGGAAATGCCTGCGAGTGTTAGTAAAATAATAAATAACGCAGTAGATGAAAAATTAGCGTCATTGGTGACTCCGAGTGACCAAGATAACATGATAGCAAACATGATAGCGGGAAGTGGCTTTAAAAAACCACGTAGAAAACGCTAGCGTTTTTCACGATGAAAAATCTTTTACGGTGAAAATCCGATTTAGACTCTGATAAATAGAATAAAATGTTCAAAAGGACACCTGATCCAACATTTGATATGGAGGCCCCAGTGCGTAAAGATGATTCTGTACGCGATTTTCAATTTTATTCTTATCACGCAGTACAACCAGATCTCCGATCACGAATTGAACTTCAAGTTCATGATACCATTAAATACTTTTTGCCTTGTGAAGCGTTTATTGAAGTAGAAGGAGAACTTGTAACAAATGATGCTGCTCATAATGATCCACCATACGACAATAACCCAACTATCAAAGTCGGTTTTGTTAATAACGGTATCATGGCGTTATTTGAAAGTGCAAGATATCTCATTGATGGAAAAGAAATTGAATCCATTGACCGTGAAGTTGATGTGGCTACAACAATCATAGGGTTAGCGAGATATTCTGATGATTATACAAGATCAGCGGGTCCATCTATGATGTTTTCTAAGGATATTACTGATCACCCTGAACACAACCAGTATTCTAGAGTCAAGGCAACACATGCTTCTTCAGTTAATCCAGCACCAGCCGGATATACAAGACCAGCTGGTGATTTTGATGTCATAAATAATATTACTAACTACAACCTAGGGTTTGCAACACGCGTATTAACGTTGCAAGGACAGCGTCGACAATTTTCATGTGCAATTCCACTGCATCATATATTCGGATTCTGTAGAAACGTCCGAAAAGTTATTTATGGAGCTAAACACACAGTAGCGCTTGTACGAAAGGGTACTGATAATGATGCAATATGGCATGATGCTGGTGTTGCTGATGGTAAAGTCATTTTAACAAAACTAGCATTGTGGATGCCAGTGTTAACTCCATCAATCACAGCAGAAGAAAAATTGTTATCATTTATGGACCAAGGAGGAAAATCGTTATTGAGTTGGTTATCAGTGACTACGGATATTAAACTGGACAATGTTGATGATATATTTACTTGGCATCTGGCATCAAAACAAGGAGTTTCAGCTCCACGTCACATATTTATTGCATTACAGAATAATGCACGAGTTGGTAATCAACAACGAAGTCATATGATATTTGATCAGTTAGGTGTTAGAGAGGTCTCACTGAGAATAAACGGACAGCAGGAACCATCTGAAGATGTACAACTTGATTACGGTCAAAATCATATTTCACGTGTATATCATAACCTGTTGTCGTTTATGGCACGTGATCAAAATGTGGATACTGGTTTACAAATATCACAATGGGATTTTAAAAATCTGTATCCAATCTATTACTTTTCATTGGAACATCTTGATTTGATGAGACAATCTGTTGTTGATATACACTTTAGAGCCCGTGTAACCCGTCCTGGTGGTATTGCTAATTATAGAGCGGTTGCTGTCATTCTCAGTGATAAATCAATGTTACTCGAAGGTGTTGGCGGACGAATGAGATTTATTGATGCACCAGTGGAAAATCTTTGATTGAAACTTTATAGCAATTAGATCAATCTGTATTTGTATAATGTCATATAGTAATATCAATGTGTCATTGACACCTGGTCAGTTAAAAAAATTGCAATCAAAATCCGCTAAACAATGTGGAACCACAATAACGCTGAAACCTAATCAAATGAATGTCGGGGCAAATAAATTGTCACTGACAACTCGTCAAGTGAAACATTTCAATGATGCTTTCAAGGATAAAAAAGGAGTTCAGATCACACTCTCTGCGGCTGCTATCAAAAATATGATAAAACAGGTGGTATATTTCCGTTGTTTGCTGCGTTACCAGCATTGGTTGCGGCAGCAGCCCCAGCAGTCGCAAAAGCGGTCGCATTGGGGGTAGTTGGAGGCTTGTGGACAAAAGCGGTACAGAGCATTGCTGAATCATATGAACCGAAGAAGGGACGAGGGTATAAAAAAAAGGGAAAGGGTCTAAGACTACCAGGAACCCCGTATTCATGGTACAGCGGAAAAGCCTGAGACTAGGACCGGTTTATTAACTCAAAAATCTTCGATGGTTCCAATGTCCAATTTTGATTTAATGGATGTTGCTAAAAAACTAGCGATTAAAAATTTCATAGGTGTTTTTATGAAGGATCAATTACCACATCAACCAAACAAAACTGAAACGGGTATTATTAATCTCGATAACAGCACCGGACCTGGAACTCACTGGGTTGCATACGCTATTGATCCTCGTGGGATTGTCTATTTTGATTCATATGGATTAACCCCGCCAAAAGAGTTTATGCGTTATATAAAAAATTTTCCAATGAAGACTTGGTATTCTACGCTACCAACACAACAAATCAATGACCCACCAATATGCGGCAGTGAAGTATTAAATGTCCTTAACGCTATTTCAGCATCTAGAAAACCACCACACATTGTCGTAAATGAATACACTAGTAATCGCTTTTTAGAGAGAGGTGTATAAAATATCATGATTGATATTTGGGGAAGACTTCTGAAACCCAAACCCGATGACACTGCAACCGGTGATGTAAAAAAAATAATCAAAGATGAAATCGCTGAGACGTTAAATTTAGTAAATGTTGACCCGAACGAAATAGTTGTATTTCAAGACAAACAGGGTAAATTGAAAAGCAGTGATGTGTCATTGGATGATATTTTAGTTAAACAACGAAACGCAATCGAGAATACTATCGCGTTATTTTCCGATCAGGGTAAACTCAAACCGGGTGTACTTATGTCTACAATTACAGATAAAATCACCGAATACAATAAAGTATTTGACGATCATTTGAGAAATTACAGTAAATTTCGCAAAAATGTCGTTCATAAGTTCTTTGGGTCCCCGATTGTAGTTACACCATCTATCGCTGAAATTAAAACGTTTGTTGATGATCAAAAGGTTATCAACGAAGCAACAAAAACAACAACCGACGCCATTGATAAATCTATCTCTGATGTTAATTATGAAATCCTAAAAACAAAAACAAACGCTGAAGACCTTGACAGATTCACTCGTCAAGCTATCGCTGATTTTAGAGAATTTACCGGGAATAGCAAAACAACCATTGAAAAAATAAAAATTCCTCATGAGAAAACTAACAACGTAGTATACACTATCCAACACGGATCATTTGCGTGGACACCTACAAACAACAAATTAGATATCACTGCAACCGTTAAGGGTATTTATCGATTAACACTAGTGACACCATTGACTCAATTTAATATTTCATCGTCCAGTTCATCTGGGGTCAATAATACGATTTCAACGATCATCGACAAGAATACAACTGAAAAGTTCACAATCACATCTACTGATAAAAATTTGGTTAGGGTTTCAACAACATGGTATGTGGAATTCGTAGCGGATTTAAGTTGAAAATTGCAAAGTAATTTCACTAACGGTTTCAATTGAAATCGTAAACTGATTTAAGGATAAAATGATTTCATCATCGCAATATCGTTATGATAAGGTCAGAGAATTTCAAACTAGACTCAAAACCCTGTCTGAGGAGTATGCAATGAAAATTAAAAAATATCGCAGGAGAATTACCGCAATTGATGTTACTGTGTACGCTGTGAGTGGTGTAATCACCGGAGCCGGTATTATACTGTCTTCAGTAACAATGATGGCCCCGATAGCTGTTCCAATTTGCATTTCTGCGGCAACAACAATCGCTGGAATTATTTCAATAATCACAAAAAAAATATCATCATGCAGCCAACGGAAACTACAAGACTACATAATTCAATTTCATGTTGTGTCCACTGCATGCTCGCAATTATCCTCATTGATATCGTCATCTCTCGATGATACAATTATATCAGAGAGTGAGTTTTCAGCGATGGTAGATATATATGATTCTGCGATGTCAAAATTAGAAATACAAAAACATGAGTATAATAACAATGACAACACCGATGGAATTGGAGAACACAAACCCGAAAACCAGAATGATCTCAATAACCTCAACGATATCAGATAGTGAGTTCTCAGTGATGGTACGTGTCTATGATTCCGCAGTATCAAAATTAGAAATACATCATGAGTATAGCAACGATGACAACACAGATGGAATTACTTCAACAAATAGTGGAGAACACAAACCCAGTACAAACCAGCATGATCTCAATAACCTCAACGAATCCAGAATTCAGTGTGAATTTCCCTTCCCCGATTCCAGTGAAGGAGATAGCGCTAGCAAAATTACGAGTATACCATAGTTGGCCAAATATCAGATCAAAATCATTTGGTGGTCAACAACCGAATAATTCCCTGGTATTTGCAAATAAGAATAAAGACGACGGTACCCCAGACTGGAACGTTGTTTCCATACCAACCGGATCGTACCAAATTGAACAAATCAATGATGAATTGCAACGTAGAATAAAATCGATTACTGGAAAAGAATCAAAAATAGCTATAACGGTTCATGAGCCAACACTATCATCTGCCATTGAAATAAGCACAGAAGGATATGTCGTAGATATATATCAAAGCTCAATAAGGACCGTACTAGGATGGCCTGAATTACCACCCGGGGGGAAAACCGTTGATTTACCAGAACCCAAAAAAAACGATAATGTCACAGACAGGATAAAATCTGATAATCCAATAAAGAGTTATAAAGATCACAGGATTACTACAGATTTTTTTGGTATCGATATCGATATAGGTAGAAAAGAGAAACATCATTTTGTTAACGAATCTAAAATTATTGAAATTTTCACAGCAATGAACAATGATTTTTCACTGTTGTTAATACCTCTTATATTCGGCTCTCTCACCCGAGATGAATTTATCAGCGTCGTAGAAACATGCAATAAAATTATCGACGATATGGAAAAATTTAATTTGAAAATTATTCAGGGTATATTAGATGATGATGAACCTCTATCGAAAACAACATTTGCAACAGACTATAAAATCCGCGTTGAAGATATTCCAACATTCAAACTACCAGGATATAACGTACCAAAGCTAAAAAAACTTCTCAGTGACACCATCGATATTGGTTTTAAAAAAATTCATGATGCATGGAAAAAAACAACATCACCGGAAATAAAAATCCTGGCACATAATAATGACCCAAATGGTGGTGGCAGGCATATCGCTCCGTTCAACGTAAATATATCCTCGGTGATTGCGCTCAATTTAGTATGTGACGTTATCGAAGGCAGCTATCAAATAAATCTAGAACAATCAAATCAAGCTCAGCAGGGATATATTCTATATTCATTTGCACCAACAGCTCCTCCAGGGTTTCTAATTATTGAGTCTCCGGTGAATCCAGTCTATATGCGATGTCATAATAATTCATTAACCAGAATTAATTTCAAACTCACTGACCAGTCCAATAATCTGATTGATCTACAAGGTGAGGTTCTACAAATTAGTCTGTTTGTAAAGTCCTAAGGATTTTCATCCTGAAGGATGTTCGTCATCGGATTGGATAAAATATTCGGTTAAAATCACCGTAACCCATAGCAGCAGAGGAGGTGAGTGACAACGACGTTGCGACATTGTATGATTAAGCAACGAAAACGCGAATACAGTATCACCCGCGAAAATTCATGTTTTCAGACAAAAATCACTAAGGCTCTATTTGCCAAATGGAGACTTATTTTTTTTTTGTCTGAAAACATGAGATTTCGCAGGAAGGCTCTATTTGCCATTTTGAAGGGTTAATCATATTTTAAACAAAAAAGTTGTAGGATTCACCTCCTCTGCTGCTACAATACTCATATAAGCTTTTGTTGAAATTTTGTTTTAAATTATGCCAACATGAAATAAATCCTATCTTAGATTTTACCTTATCTTATCCTGTATTATTTTATGGTTACATGGGTACATGTACTATGTGTTTTGTCCCTTTGTATCAATGCTGATTGTCTTGAAAGTTAAGTTGATGTAATGTCTTTATTTCTATGTCATGTCAGTACAAAGCTCATTAGGGCTTTTGCTAAATATCATGCCAACATTAAATAAATCTTATCTTATAAATTTTACTCAGTCTTATCCTATATTGATGTATGGTTGTATGAGTACATGTTTGACATTTAAAACAATCTGATAAGTTAAAATCAGTTAAGAAGATTTTAAAAACTCCTTCTTTAATTTAATATACCACATATGTGGCCATACATAATTAGAAATAGATTTGTCTCACTCTCTTGTCTGTCTAAGGTCATTGGTGAAATGACAGAATATTATCTAAATACAAACCTCAGACCTAGTGTTGACACCAGACAAACATAATTAGTCAATAAATGGAGATACTTTACAATCCAGCAAATATTATGCAAATTTCTTGGCAACTGAAGGTGACTTTGTGAAGTAAAATTAAATGATAACAGTGAACATTGTTTCCATTCCACTGCATATTTGTTTCTTTTCTAACACACACACACACACACACACACACACATATATATATATATATATATATATATATATATATATATATATATATATATATATATATATATATATATATATATATATATATATATATATATATATTGCTTTTCTACTCACCTACAACAATCTGCACAAAACAGAATATGAGTAGGCACACAAGTATTTTCATCACTGGACAGTTTATTTTTCTGCCAACAGAAACAAACAGGAAAGCATCACTTTTAAATGTTTTTTCTTCTCTAATCAGTATCCATATTCATTAGTTTATACATATTTAAGAATAAATGAAGAATAGTTATGAATATTTAGTTAATTCTACTGCAATTAATGTAATTTGAGCACTATGCATTTAAAAAATGTATAATAATAAGCTGTACACAGTTAAATCTCATCTTAAGATGCATTCCCTGGTGATGCCATAAACAATGCTTGAATTACATGTAATTTCACACTGGAAGAGTTGACATTCTTTTATGTGTTCTATGTGCCATTAGATCTCATGTTGGAAGTTCATCCTCTACCTCAACATGATCATACACCCCCCATTCCCCCCAAAACACTAATGTAACAGTTTTAAAGTAGCTATAACAAACTTGTGCTAATGCACAGATGATGATCATGTGGACAATGGGCAACAGGAAATACTGTTAACTCTTCTAGATTATGCCAATTAGTGCAAAATCCTTTTATACATATAATTAGCTGTGTGACCACTCTTCCTATTGTTGGTATATGGAACCTCGTTAATCCAGACACTTTCGTTTCCAGTGAATATGTCCGGAGTAGTAATGTGGGGCGATAGGGGGACAATGGGAAATCCAGTCAAAAACAGCTTGGGCGAATATAGGGACAAGATTTATGGGGACAATGGAAAATCCAGTCAAAAACAGCTTGGGGCACTATGGGGACAAAACAGCTTGGGGTACTAGAGGGACAAGGGAAATTTAACATGGTGGGCCTGTATAGGGACAAGAAAAAATAGAACAGGGTGGGCCTGTATAGGGATAAGGGAAAATTAAACATGGAAAATATGATTTGTATATGTCGAGGGGACTGTAAAGCGACAAGGGAAAAAATGGTGGCAATGAAAGCTAATATCTTTTCGAGGCAAATGAGTGGCCCTGAAAAGGGCCGTTATGTGTAATGTTAACAGTATTTTGTTAACATAGAGGGCATCTCACAGATCTTCTTCTCTTCCTTAAACTTCTCCTTACTGTGGGTCCATAGAAGAGAACTCTCTTCAAACAACCTTGTCTTTCTACGTATACCCTTCTCTTCCAAAAGACTGTCTCCGTCATATGAATGACACTCCATGATGATCTGACATACATGGGTATGTCAGTCCTAAACAGCATGCTAGACACAAGGGTTGACGATTCAACGTTAGTCCACATCTTGTGATGAGAACAGGTGAAGCGAATGCCGTGTACTGCGGTTATTTATAGGGGAAGAGCGGATCGAAACAGATTGAGTGTATCGAACAATCCAAACGTGTGTTACAAAAGTCAGTCACAGCCATCCAATCGGAAGAGAGCAGTCTGTGACGTCACCTTTTCTATATAGAGGCACTAGCGCCTGTGCGCAGTCAATCGATGAAACAGAGTTGTCAATAATGGCGGACAGTAAGAAGACGATGAATTGGAGTGAGCCAGGAGTAGAGTCAGCAAGTCACGGGACAGCAGTGACTACTAAAGTCATGACAAATCTACATCCA
Organism: Unio delphinus; assembly: GCA_029339505.1. Lineage (NCBI taxonomy): Eukaryota > Metazoa > Mollusca > Bivalvia > Unionida > Unionidae > Unio > Unio delphinus. Next base: position 730,011 of record JAQISU010000258.1, read on the forward strand.
GAAGAAGTGGATTTTAACTGGGATATTGTGGATTTTTTAATATCGCAAGAGTCTATTCCGGAACCTTCGTTGCCTTCTGCATCTTCTTATGTACACGTCGATGATTTTAAACAAAGACAAAAAGAAGCATTGGAGCGATTTTTACAACAACAGAAAGTAGAAGAACAAGTTTTTCTTATGCAACAGCAGGAAGAAGAAGAAGCAAGAAGAAAACACCAGGAAGAAACAGTAGCAGCAACCGAGAAGAAAGAAGACCAAGGACAGAAAGAAAATAGTGAAAATCAAACGGTCACGACGGTACTTTTAGATATTTTAGTCGAGTTAGGGAGTCTGAAGCAAATATATCAGACTTCTTTATCACGACCGAAGAGAAAAAGACCTTCTCGAGCGAAACAACCCGATCTCTCTGTGACTACGTCTGCCATACCACCGTTAGTGATTTCTACCAAATCATTGACAGAAACCACCAGTCCCGAAGTAGGCCTTGGCCGTGGCAAAGGCTTAAGACAGCTCAAGAGGATTTCGTCCCGTTTCTGAGTTTGTTTTAATTTAAACAATTAAAACACCAACGGTCCTTTTCAGGACCACTCCAATTATTTCGAAAAGAAATACTATTTCAATTGCCTATTTCAATGAAAACTCAAAAGTCCTTTTATATATTTTTTTAAAACCATGATGTACGTGTGAGTGAATGAATGTAAGAGTGTAGGTAATTATTCGATCAAATCAAAACCAAGAGACACTTACGTTTTTTTCTCTCTGTTTTATTCTAGTACAAACGTTACAATTCAATATCACAACATAACATAACACAATACCATTTTTAAAAAGTTCATAGGTTTCTTCTGTTTCACTTTCTTTTTTTTCATTTTCTTTACTGTCACAGGTTTTTCTTCTTCTTCTTCTTCTTCTTCTTTTTCTTCTTCTTCCTCTTCACTTTCATTTCGTCTTCTTTTCTTGTCTTTGTGAACGTGTCGAGGTTTTTCCTTGGGGGAGGGTACCTCTTCCTCCTCCTGTTCAGAATTTCTTTCCTCCTCCTCCTCCTGCTCCTGTTGTTTCTTAGGGCAGTTTGGAGACCAATGTCCTTTCTCTTTACAATAATAACAGGTATCTTGACTTTTGTCTCTATTGTACCCTTTTCTGTTTTTGTCACGATCTGAACATTCTGTAGCCCAGTGCCCTTTCTTCTTACAGATATAGCAAGTATCTTGACTTTTATCTCGATTGGAGGAAGAGTAGTCCGTCGGCTGGTCTGAAGAAAACTTTCGTATGACCCCACGTAAAGCTCTGATGAGAAGTTCCACTTGTGTAGGTTCTTCCATCGTTCTGGTCAATGTGAGAGTGAAATGAATACTGAACGGTTAGACACTGACCCTTTATATATATGCACAGATCGGACATGAATATATAGGGTTATGGTCTTTAAAAGGTAGTCATTTGACTTTTTGCAGACAAGATGAAAAGACCACATCATGTTGTCGAGAAAGGAGAAGACAGTAAGAGACAGAAACGTAATGTGTCGCCAAGCACAGTAGCTGCAGTCTTGGCTCAAATTCATGCCAGTGATTTTGAAGATGACATGAGTGAGCCCGAATCTACACCCAGACAATCGACGTCCAAGCAAAGTGCACCACCCTTAGTAAACCCTGAAAATTACTATCACATTCGAGAGACGGAAAAGCGTTCCTCTTGAAAATTTAGAACAACGGCTTACACGTATGCCGTAAAGTTTAAAGATTTCAAGTCCAATGTACCTTTGGAGAATACAGAAGGGTTCATTACCGAGGTGTGGAATTCTGTGTTAACTGCATTGAAACAGCAATGTCAAGCCAAAGAAGACGATCGCTTGAGACTTTCTATTCATCACGATAATTTAAAGTCTCCCGTTTGGATCGAGTTTACTAGCCCATCACAATTAACACCTTCCAAAATCATCGACAAAATTCAACATGTGCAACAATCCAACGACAAGTTTCACATCACCGATGGAAAAGCCACACTGTTCATGACCCACGTGTCTCTTTCCCAGGGGACCGGACGACGCAAAAATGTGTTATTGGTGGACAGTCTTCGCAGCATGAAGCGAAGCCTCGTCCGAATTAACAATCCTCAAGACAAGATGTGTTTAGCCCGTGCCATCGTCGTGGGACAAACGTATGCCAACAAGAACGAGACGATAGAATGGAAAAGAGCCTGGACAACTATTCGAAAATCGGGTCGAGCCAAACAAAGAAGTGAAGCAGAACTCCTGTTACAGCAAGCAGGGATATCCAAAGACGTCCCTTGCGGTATTCCAGAAATGCACAAATTGCAAGACGTCTTGGCTCCACGTTACACTTTGAAAGTACACCTCAAGAAGTGCGTGGTCCTCTTTTGTTTCGAGGTAACGATTTCAAAGACGGAAAATACATTCACGTCTATCATCACGATGGTCATTATGATACCATTACCAGTATCACTGCATTCCTGGGATACAGTTACTACTGTGAAAAATGTGACTATGGTTATAACAATCGAGAACATCACAAGTATTGTGGATCAAAATGTGAGGGATGTTTGGCCTCTAAACCTTGTCTGGACAAAGGACAAGAAAGAGTGCATTGCCCTGTGTGTCAGCGCACTTTTGTCAGTCCTGCCTGTTACCAACAACATTTGAAGATACAAGGTTCACAGCAGAAAAGTACTTGTCAGCTTCTGAGATTGTGCCCTACTTGTTGACAAGGCATACGTACCAATAATGCCAAGTTTCACGTTTGTCGAGGGAAGAAACGATGTCACATTTATTGTCAAATCGTGGACTTGGAACACGAATGCTTCATTCAAAAATACCAACCCCGACCAGAAGATACCCAGAAGAAAGGAAATTTTATCTTTTTTGATTTCGAATGCATGCAAGAGACCGGTATTCACATTCCTAATTTCTGCGTAGCGCACCGTGCGTGCGAACAGTGCATCCAAGAGCCCATCTTTAGTCATTGCCCTCACTGCAGCAAGATTCCTGGAGGACGTGAAAAAATATTTCGAGGGTCAAACACCTTGGGCAATTTTGCTCAATGGATCCTAAAACCCATCGACGAGACGTGGAGTCCAGAAGACATCGAACGTTACGGAGAGTGCCATCGCCATGCCACGGTCATGGCTCACAATTTCTCGGGATACGATGGGCAATTTCTGCTTAGATACTATGCGGAACAAAGTACCGAACGACCTCAAGTGACTTTGAACGGAGCCAAAATCATTTCTGCAAGTAAAACAAATACAGTTTAAAGATTCGATGTGTTACTTGACCATGCCATTAAGTCGCATGCCTAAAACGTTTGGAATGACAGAAATGGATAAAGGTTATTTTCCACACTTTTTCAATACCGAAGCCAATCAACATGCCGTTCTACCCCATTTGCCTGAGGCTGACGACTACGACCCCGACAACATGCGCACCGAACAACGAGAAGCTTTCCATGCTTGGTACCAGGCTCACGCCTCGGACCCCTTTGACTTTCAAGAAGAAATGTTAAAGTACTGTCGATCTGACGTGGACATTTTACGACGCTGCTGTGGAAAATTTCGAGAATTGTTCATGGAATACGGTGGGATCGATCCTTTGAAAGAAGCTTGTACCATTGCCAAAGCATGTTCCTTAGTGTACCGAAAACGCTTCATGCCCGAAAATACTCTAGCAGTCATCAGTCCTCAAACGACAAATTTTGTCAAACGTCAATACTCGGTCAAAGCCCTACGCTGGCTCCATTATTTGTGCGACAAGGAAGACAAATGGATCCAACACGCTCGCAACGGAAGAGGCGAAAAGACCATCGGAACGTATTCGGTAGATGGATGGGACTTAGAAAACCCTCAGATCGTGTACGAGTTTAACGGATGCTTATTTCACGGATGTCCCCTATGTTACCCTCAGCGTAACACCAAAAATCAGTTTTTACAACGAACCATGGAAGACTTGTACCAGACTACTTGTCAGCGACGTTTGAAGTTAGAACAGCAAGGATACCAGGTAGTGGAAATGTGGGAACACGAGTACGATCTGCGTTTGAAAACCGATCCCGAGTTTAAACACATCGTAGAAAGTTACAAGTTGGTGGATCCCCTGAACCCACGGGATAGTTTGTACGGAGGACGGACGAATGCCACCTGTTTGCTGTACCAAGCGGACGAGGAGAATGGAGAAGAAATCAAATACTTGGACGTGTGTTCGCTGTATCCTTACGTGTGCAAATATTGTCACTTTCCCGTAGGACATCCAGAATTAATGACAGAACACATTGACTTGGACCACATTCGACAGTACGATGGATTGATCAAGTGCAAAGTCTTACCTCCCACAGACTTGTACCATCCCGTTTTACCTCACCATTGCCAAGGAAAACTGATGTTTCCTTTGTGTCGCACTTGTGCCGAAACGTGCAACCAAGACCAACCTTGTCATCACAGCCAGGAAGAACGTGCCTTGACAGGAACGTGGGTGAGTGTGGAATTGTTTAAAGCTCTGGACCTGGGATACCAACTGTTAGAAGTGTACGAAATTTACCACTTTCCCAAGACACAACAATACCGCAAGGGCGACGAGACACAGAAAGGTATTTTTACAGACTACGTGGATGCCTTTTTAAAACTAAAACAAGAAGCCAGTGGCTATCCTTTCTGGTGTCACACTCCCGAAGACCAAAAGATATTCAAAGAAAAATATTGGGAGCAGGAAGGTATCACTTTAGACCACATCGAAAAAAACGAAGGAAGACGGTCGTTTGCCAAAGTGATGCTCAATTGCTTGTGGGGTAAAATGGCACAAAGACCGTCTTTACCCAAGACAGAGTATTTGTCCGAACCGTCTCGCTACTTCCAGATGATTCACGACAAAACCAAAGTCATGAAACACGTCGACGTCATTCGTGAAGACTTGATCTTAGTCAATTACGAAGAAGAACTAGACTTTATTGAAGCCGACAAATTTGGAAATGTCATCATTGCGGCTTACGTGACAGCCCACGCTCGCTTAAAATTGTACGAAGTGTTAGAACTGTTAGGAGATCGTGTGTTGTATTTTGACACGGACAGTTGCATCTACATTCACCGACCGGACCAGTGTAACCCTGTCATCGAAGGAGACCGATTAGGATCCTGGACCGATGAACATCCCGATGACAAGATTCTATGTTTTGCAAGTGGCGGTCCTAAAAATTACTTCTACGAATACCGAGACCTCCAAGGAGAAATGCACACCGAATGTAAAGTGAAAGGATTGACTCTCAATTATCGCACCAGTCGAGTGGTGAACTTTGACGTGCTTCAAGAAGCCTTACAGTCGGGACAGGATGAAACGTTTAAAGTGACTACCCACGATCCGCACAAGATTGTTCGTTTACCCACACACCAAATCGTTAGCCGACCTTTGGAAAAAGTCTATCAAATCGTGTACCAAAAAAGAGTACGACTTCCCAATCACTTCACTCTCCCGTACGGTCACATCGAAATTGGGCAGCATATAAAAAGGGACATTGTCCAAGACCAATAGTTCATTTGTGACTAACACTGACCAAGCGAAAAGAAGATGAATCCATTTAAACAGACATCATTCAAATTTGGGAATTCTCAAGTGGAGTGTGATGCTAAACCTTGCGATTGTAGTGATGCCAGGCGCTGTGACCTTAGCGATTCAGCAGGATATCGTGGGAATTTTGCTTTGACTACTGCCCCTATATCTACCCTGGAACGTGATGCTGTGCGTGTCAAACCTGAGGGATGCGAAAGCGGTGCCACACGTTATCGTGGACTCCTAGGAATTTCACCGTACCTACATCGAACTGAAGTGAGGAGAGTCGAATATTCGTTCCCGACAAGTTTGCCTGAATACTGTCACTTTAAAAGTCGACTCCAAACCTTCAAAGATAAATGACCAAAATATCTGCCTGGGCCAACTCCTGAAGAATTAGCCAGAGCTGGATTTTTCTACTTGGGCGAAGGGGATAAAGTCAAGTGCTTCAGTTGTGGTGTGTCCATTTACGAGTGGGAACATAAAGATTCCGCTTACCCGGAACATGCTCGATGGTCTCCGAATTGTCAATACCTACCTTTAGTGGGACCAAGTGATTGGAAGTGACACTACTGCTCCATGGCGTTGAACAAACCTAGACCAGTATATAATATAAAACATAATATTCAAGGATTACCACAAGAATTGCAAGAGAAGATCTACAAGGACGTTTGGCAAGGTCTTGCTAAAGAAAAATCTCAAGGGGTCACTGTATAACTTTTGTGTCGTGAAATTCAAAAGAGGAAAGTAACAAAAATTAACCAACGTGTTAGATTTCTCTGGATTAAGGGTGTTTTTTTGCTCAGTTTCCAATTTACGTCTAGTACGTTTACATCTGAAGATGCTTTGATCCTTCTTAACCGTTACCCTGAATGGCAGCGGGACGAAATTACAGGTTATATTAATCACTTTCGCTTTTGGATGAGATTTGATTCTGTGTAGAATATACACTGATGGTTTTTCTTCAAAAAAAAGAAGTATAAAAGAGAACAACCATGCCACAACCTTTATCACTGGTGATCCAACAGATTCCGTGGAAGGATATCAATGAGAAGATTCACACGGTGAAGGATTACGAACACTTATTGCAAGAACTGTGCCCTATGAATTGGGGTCGACGTATAGTGTGTGTTTTAGTGACTTGCTTTCTGGGATTTCGTTTACCTGTCGATTCCTTGTGGACACTTTACGAACACTACCTACCAAAAAAAGACGGTATGGTGACTCCTTTAAATGTCCACGAGAGACTCATTCTGTTCAAAGCCTTACGCTTTCATCTGGATACGTCTCGACCTCTACAGGAAAAAAAGATTCGTCAACTTTTACGTACGGAAGTAGTGTATGAAGATGTGTGTGTAGCTTGTGATTTACACCCTCATTGGACAAATGTACGTGACTGGAAAGGTTGGGATTTTGAGGCTTGGACAAACGAAGCATCCCATTATGCCCAAGCGTTGTGTACGCAAAATTCATCGTCGTGTGAAAAAAGTCACTTTTCAACCTGTGTTAGTGACAGTACCAGAAGAAGAAAAAGAATCTATCACCCAGGACAATCCCTCTGTTCAAGACAGAACTGTCATGGACATTCCCCCACAAAGACCCTTTCGAGAAGACACGTATGTGACTATACCCCATGTAGAGGAGACTATAAGAACATTACACACTACCTCTAGGACACCTTCGTTACCCAAACCACGTTGTACAGTGACTTGTTTATATTCCACTTTGATCGTTTGCCTATGCATTTTATTCCTGTATTTATCCATTTGGCTTTTATGTTTTCGTGTTGTTCGAATTTAAACATGCATTGAAATAAACGTGTCTTGAAAAAAAGTATAAAAACCTCTTGTCTTGTCTGTTTTTGTGTCAATACTGTCATACCCTACACGACTATGGCTCACTCTACTATTTCTACTACTCCTTCCTCCTCCACATTCAAAGTCATTGACGAACACTTAGATCATGCTAGTTGGGAAGCCTTGTATCTTCATCATCCTTTTAACATGTTAATGGCTGGACCGAGCGGTTCAGGCAAAACTGAATTTGTCAAACGTTTGATCGAACATAAACATCATTTGATCGATCGTCCTCCTCAACGCATCGTGTGGTGTTACAAAGAGTGGCAATCTTCATACAGTCTTTTGCAAGAAAGTCAAGGTGATTCCATTGTGTTTGTAGAAGGCATTCCTAAAGAAGACGAGGGGATCGTGTCTGACCCTAGTCAAACTCATTGGGTCATTTTTGACGACATGTTAGGAGAAGACGAAGAAGAAATTAAACTGTGGTTTACACGTAAAGGGCATCATCGTAATACCAGTGTCATTTACATTACACAAAATTTATTTCAACAAAGTAAAGCCCATCGTACCATTAGTCTCAATGCTCATTACGTGGTCTTGTTTAAAAGTCCTCAAGATAAATCACAAGTGCAAGTCTTAGCCAAAAAGTTAGGAACACCTTGGCTGACTCATGCGTACGATGATGCCACTCAATCGCCACACGCCTATTTACTCGTTTATTTAAAACCCACTACCCCTGATTATTTGCGATTTCGTACCGATTTGTTTCACGACTGGTGCCAAGACAGAGGACCTGTCCTGTACACGTCCTCGTCGTCGACATAACACTATGAAACACTAAAAAAATCTATAAAAAGCTTGGGTCACTTTGACCTGGTCTCATACATCGTCAACATGACGTCCCTTCAGTCTCATCTTCCCATCAAATTGATTCGTGCCTTGTACGGTATCAGTCGCAAAAAAAATCCACAAATACGTGCTCACGTCTTAGATGCCAGTCTCAAAGAAGTCTTACGATGGTTTACGGTGACAGCACGTCAAATACTGCAAGGCAACATTCACATTCCACATCAAACCAAACGCTTTTTTGACAGAAACAAAGTAGCCTTGACGCAACTGGCCAATCCTCGCATCGACAATCAGATCAAAAAGCAAATAATAAAAAACTGATTTTTGGTGTTACGCTGAGGGTAACATAGGGGACATCCGTGAAATAAGCATCCGTTAAAATCGTACACGATCTGAGGGTTTTCTAAGTCCCATCCATCTACCGAATACGTTCCGATGGTCTTTTCGCCTCCTCCGTTGCGAGCGTGTTGGATCCATTTGTCTTCCTTGTCGCACAGGTAATGGAGCCAGCGTAGGGCTTTGACCGAGTATTGACGTTTGACAAAATTTGTCGTTTGAGGACTGATGACTGCTAGAGTATTTTCGGGCATGAAGCGTTTTCGGTACACTAAGGAACATGCTTTGGCAATGGTACAAGCTTCTTTCAAAGGATCAATCCCACCGTATTCCATGAACAATTCTCGAAATTTTCCACAGCAGCGTCGTAAAATGTCCACGTCAGATCGACAGTACTTTAACATTTCTTCTTGAAAGTCAAAGGGGTCCGAGGCGTGAGTCTGGTACCAAGCATGGAAAGCTTCTCGTTGTTCGGTGCGCATGTTGTCGGGGTCGTAGTCGTCAGCCTCAGGCAAATGGGGTAGAACGGCATGTTGATTGGCTTCGGTATTGAAAAAGTGTGGAAAATAACCTTTATCCATTTCTGTCATTCCAAACGTTTTAGGCATGCGACTTAATGGCATGGCCAAGTAACACATCGAATCTTTAAACTGTACTTGTCCTACTTGCATAGAAATGATTTTGGCTCCGTTCAAAGTCACTTGAGGCTGTTCGGTACTTTGTTCCGCATAGTATCTAAGCAGAAATTGCCCATCGTATCCCGAGAAATTGTGAGCCATGACCGTGGAATGGCGATGGCAATCTCCGTAACGTTCGATGTCTTCTGCACTCCACGTCTCGTCGATGGGTTTTAGGATCCATTGAGCAAAATTGCCCAAGGTGTTTGACCCTCGAAATATTTTTTCACGTCCTCCAGGAATCTTGCTGCAGTGAGGGCAATGACTAAAGATGGGCTCTTGGATGCACTGTTCGCACGCACGGTGCGCTACGCAGAAATTAGGAATGTGAATACCGGTCTCTTGCATGCATTCGAAATAAAAAAAAATAAAATTTCCTTTCTTCTGGGTATCTTCTGGTCGGGGTTGGTATTTTTGAATGAAGCATTCGTGTTCCAAGTCCACGATTTGGCAACAAATGTGACATCGTTTCTTCCCTCGACAAACGTGAAACTTGGCATTATTGGTACGTATGCCTTGTCAACAAGTAGGGCACAATCTCAGAAGCTGACAAGTACTTTTCTGCTGTGAACCTTGTATCTTCAAATGTTGTTGGTAACAGGCAGGACTGACAAAAGTGCGCTGACACACAGGGCAATGCACTCTTTCTTGTCCTTTGTCCAGACAAGGTTTAGAGGCCAAACATCCCTCACATTTTGATCCACAATACTTGTGTTGTTCTCCATTGTTATAATTATAGTCACATTTTTCACAGTAGTAACTGTATCCCAGGAATGCAGTGATACTGGTAATGGTATCATAATGACCATCGTGATGATAGACGTGAATGTATTTTCCGTCTTTGAAATCGTGACCTCGAAACATAAGAGGACCACGCACTTCTTGAGGGTGTACTTTCAAAGTGAAACGTGGAGCCAAGACGTCTTGCAATTTTTGCATTTCTGGAATACCGCAAGGGACGTCTTTGGATATCCCTGCTTGCTGTAACAGGAGTTCTGCTTCACTTCTTTGTTTGGCTCGACCCGATTTTCGAATAGTTGTCCAGGCTCTTTTCCATTCTATCGTCTCGTTCTTGTTGGCATACGTTTGTCCCACGACGATGGCACGGGCTAAACACATCTTGTCTTGAGGATTGTTAATTCGGACGAGGCTTCGCTTCATGCTGCGAAGACTGTCCACCAATAACACTTTTTTGCGTCGTCCGGTCCCCTGGGAAAGAGACACGTGGGTCATGAACAGTGTGGCTTTTCCATCGGTGATGTGAAACTTGTCGTTGGATTGTTGCACATGTTGAATTTTGTCGATGACTTTGGAAGGTGTTAATTGTGATGGGCTAGTAAACTCGATCCAAACGGGAGACTTTAAATTATCGTGATGAATAGAAAGTCTCAAGCGATCGTCTTTTTTGGCTTGACATTGCTGTTTCGATGCAGTTAACACAGAATCCCACACCTCGGTAATGAACCCTTCTGTATTCTCCAAAGGTACATTGGACTTGAAATCTTTAAACTTTACGGCATACGTGTAAGCCGTTGTTCTAAATTTTCGAGAGGAACGCTTTTCCGTCTCTAGAATGTGATAGTAATTTTTAGGGTTTACTAAGGGTGGTGCACTTTGCTTGGACGTCGATTGTCTGGGTGTAGATTCGGGCTCACTCATGTCATCTTCAAAATCACTGGCATGAATTTGAGCCAAGACTGCAGCTACTGTGCTAGGCGATACATTACGTTTCTGTCTCTTACTGTCTTCTCCTTTCTCGACAACATGATGTGGTCTTTTCATCTTGTCTGCAAAAAGTCAAATGACTACCTTTTAAAGACCATAACCCTATATATTCATGTCCGATCTGTGCATATATATAAAGGGTCAGTGTCTAACCGTTCAGTATTCATTTCACTCTCACATTGACCAGAACGATGGAAGAACCTACACAAGTGGAACTTCTCATCAGAACTTTACGTGGGGTCATACGAAAGTTTTCTTCAGACCAGCCGACGGACTACTCTTCCTCCTATCGAGATAAAAGTCAAGATACTTGCTATATCTGTAAGAAGAAAGGGCACTGGGCTACAGAATGTTCAGATCGTGACAAAAATAAAAAAGGTACCAATAGAGACAAAAGTCAAGATACCTGTTATTATTGTAAAGAGAAAGGACATTGGTCTCCAAACTGCCCTAAGAAACAACAGGAGCAGGAGGAGGAGGAAAAAAATTCTGAACAGGAGGAGGAAGAGGTACCCTCCCCCAAGGAAAAACCCCGACACGTTCACAAAGGCAAGAAAAGAAGACGAAACGAAAGGGAAGAAGAAGAAGAAGAAGAAGAAGAAGAAGAAGAAGAAGAAGAAGAAGAAAAACCTGTGACAGTAAAGAAAATGAAAAAACGGAAAGAGTGAAACAGAAGAAACCTATGAACTTTTTAAAAATGGTATTGTGTTATGTTATGTTGTGATATTGAATTGTAACGTTTGTACTAGAATAAAACAGAGAGAAAAAAACGTAAGTGTCTCTTATTTTTGATTTGATCGAATAAGAACCTACACTCACACATTCATTCACTCACACCTACATTATGGGTTTTAAAAAATGTATAAAAGGACTTTTGAGTTTTCATTGAATTAGGTAATTGAAATAGTATTTCTTTTCGAAATAATTGGAGTGGTCCTGAAAAGGACCGTTGGTGTTTTAATTGTTTAAATTAAAACAAACTCAGAAACGGGACGAAATCCTCTTGAGCTGTCTTAAGCCTTTGCCACGGCCAAGGCCTACTTCGGGACTGGTGGTTTCTGTCAATGATTTGGTAGAAATCACTAACGGTGGTAAGGTAGACGTAGTCACAGAGAGATTGGGTTGTTTAGCTCGAGAAGGTCTTTTTCTCTTCGGTCGTGATAAAGAAGTCTGATACATTTGTTTCAGACTCCTTAACTCTGCTAAAATATCTAAAAGTACCGTCGTGACCGTTTGATTTTCACTATTTTCTTTCTGTACTTGGTCTTCTTTCTTCTCGGTTGCTGCTACTGTTTCTTTCTGGTGTTTCCTTCTTGCTTCTTCTTCCTGCTGTTGCATAAGAAAAGCTTGTTCTTCTAATTTCTGTTGTTGTAAAAATCGCTCCAATTCTTCTTTTTGTCTTTGCTTAAAATCATCGACGTGTACATAAGAAGATACAGAAGGCAACGAAGGTTCCGGAATAAATTCTTGTGATGTTAAAAAATCCACAAAATCCCAGTTAAAATCCACTTCTTCTGGATGTAGATTTGTCATGACTTTAGTAGTCACTGCTGTCCCATGACTTGCTGTCTCTACTCCTGTCTCACTCCAATTTATCGTCTTCTTAGTGTCCGACATCATTGAACAACTCTCTCGCATCGATTGACTGAACACAGGCACTAGTACATTTATATAAAAATAGTGACGTCACAGACTACTCTCTTCCGATTGGATGACTGTGACTGACTTTTGTAACGCGTGTTTGGATTGGTCGATACACTCAATCCGTTTCGATCCGCTCTTCCCCTATAAATAACCGCAGTACACGGCATTCGCTTCACCTGTTTCTCATCACAAGATGTGGACTAACGTTGAATCTTCAACCCTTGTGTCTACCATGCTGTTTAGGACTGACATACCCATGTATGTCAGATCATCGTGGAGTGTCATTCATATGACGGATACAGCCTTTTGGAAGAGAAGGGTCTATGTGGAGAGGCAAGGCTGCTTAAAGAGAGTTCTCTTCTATGGACCGACAGTGAGGAGAAGTTTAAGGAAGAGAAGAAGATCTGTGAGATGTCCTCTATGTTAATAAAATACTGTTAACATTACACATAACGGCCCTTTTCAGGGCCACTCATTTGCCTCGAAAAGATATTAGCTTTCATTGCCACCATTTTTTCCCTTGTCGCTTTACAGTCCCCTCTACATATACAAATCATATTTCCCATGTTTAATTTTCCCTTGTCCCTATACAGGCCCACCATGTTCTATTTTTTCTTGTCCCTATACAGGCCCACCATGTTCAATTTCCCTTGTCCCTCTAGTGCCCCAAGCTGTTTTGTCCCCATAGTGCCCCAAGCTGTTTTTGACTGGATTTTCCATTGTCCCCATAAATCTTGTCCCTATATTCGCCCAAGCTGTTTTTGACTGGATTTCCCATTGTCCCCCTATCGCCCCCTATTACTACTATTATTATTATCTAATCAGATGCAAACCAGTTTTAAAGTTAAAATACAAACCAGCACATTCCATGGCTTATCGAGCTACTATATTTACAATGCCAGATAAGTACTAGAAAACATTCATACATTAAATCATATTTCGTTATAATAATAATAATAATAATAATAATAATAATAATAATAATAATAATAATAATAATAATTATTAATATGAGCATGATTTTTCCAAATTTGATTACTTTGGCTTTCGCGACAAAAATGAATTACAAAAATGAAGATTATGATAATTATACGAAAAACTTAAGAAATGCAAAATTACATTTTTAATTTCATTTTTCCTATAAACTTGAGTTTATGATATTAATATTGATATGCAGTATATTATTTTCTCTGGAGCACGGCACAGGAAGAAACAAAATTTATGCAAGGTGCGTCAAAATGGATGACATAATACACATACTACTGAAGCTAGCTATGAAGAATATGAAGGCAGAATGTCGTGTATTATCCACAGGTGCTCGACGCAAGCTTGATGTTGAAAAAAGGACACACTAATCTGAAGAAATAAAATGTAATACAGAGTGACAAAAATAGCTCAGATTACCCCCATTTCCCGTTCTGACATAGGACCCTCTCTATCATACTATATGAAAAGAGTAGACCAGCTAACTTGGTCTCTAAGCCGTCAAGTCAAAATAAAAAAAAAGGCTTAAAGACCAAGTTAGCTGGTCTAATAAAAAGAGAAAGTAAGTAACTTCCCAATACCTCGTTCCACACATGACCCTCGATTTCCTTCTGCTATTTCAGTCTTTAAACGCACACAACCATACTCCATAGCTTGTCTTAATCCTAAGATATTTTTCTATTCATCAAGCTATCACTGACTTTCCTACGTTGTACCAAACTGAAGCTGCGGACTCGGAAACGTGCTATTTTCGTGAATGTTTCCTCTTGTTCAAGTTTGAGCTCATGTGACAGCCGGAGAAAAGAACTACATATACCAATTGTGCGACTCTACGATACATCTCTTCAATTACAAAACAGTGGCAAATGCAAAATGAAGTTTTTACTTACCATAAACTCGATTCAACTTTAGGAATCCTGTTCCATTGAAGAGTTAGACATTGTCTTCTTCACTGCACAAATTGTAAACAAACGACTTTATTTTCGGAACAGGTAAACTATGTCGCACAAAAGTCAACGCCGAAATATGATTGGCTCGAATAGGTTTTATTTAGAAAACATGCATTCATCAGAGAAATAAATATTCTCATAGAACATTTTCATGATAGAGAGGGTCCTATGTCAGAATGGTTCATGGGGGTATTCACTGTGTGATTATTTTCCTTCAGATTATTGTTTTTTTTTCTCAACATCAGGCTTGCGTTGTGCCTAACTATAACCATGTTGTGAAAAAAAATTCGATTATTTTTAATTTATTAAGCCCTTACACGACAACATAAATTACAATAAACTCAACATGTCCGCTAAGACAAGAAACAAGAGACTCACGCTGTAACCAATTTTCTATATAAGACTTGCTAGACCATATTGTACGAGTTATGTGACATGGATGAAAATATTTTTATTTCGTTATTTCGAAATAGCATTTCGTTATTTCGAAATAGCATTTCGTTAATTCGTTTAAGCGAAATAGTATTTCGTTATTTCGAAAAAGTATTTTGTTTAAACGAAATAGTATTTCGTTATTTCGAAATGCTATTTAGATCTTTGGAATGTAATGTACGTAAAGATTATCGTCCTTTTATGGAGCACCTTAAGTGACATGGATGAAAACGAAATATTTTTCGTTATTCAAAATGCTATTTCGTTATTTCGAAATAATATTTCGTTATTTAGAAATGCTATTTCGTTTAAACTAAATAGTATTTCGTTTAAACGAAATACCATTTCGAAATAGTATTTCATTGCTTCGAAATAGTATTTCGTTATTTCGAAATGCTATTTTGTTTTGCTATTTTGCTATTATTACGAAATAATATTTCGTAATTTCGAAATGGTGTTTCGTTTTTTTCCAAAGAGTATTTCGTTATTTAGAAATAGTTTTTACTTTTTTGGAAATAGCATTTCGTTATTTAGAAATAGTATTTCGTTCAAACGTTCCTTTATCGAAATAGTGTTTTGTTAAACGAAAAAATATTTCGTTATTTCAAAATAGTATTTCGTTATTTCAATATAGTATTTCGTTTAAACGAATTACTATTTCGTTATTTCGAAATATTATTTCATTACTTTTCGAAATAGTATTTCGTCATTTGGAAATGTTATTTCGTTTAAACGTCGTTATTACGAAATACTAATTAGTTCTTTGGAATCGTATATGTAACTTAGATTTGAAAACTAATGTTCGTAAAGATTATCGCCCTTTGCAATTTGATCACTTCAAGTGGAGGTTGGTTTTGCAGTAAACAGTGTTGTGCCCGCGTGTCGTCTTTGATTTGAAAGATACGAATGTGAGTCAGGTCGACTAGACTTAGTCCTGTGTAAGAGGTAGATATAAGTTATCGCTGTGGTGTAGTAGCTTTCAAACTCCGTATTGTAAAGTATGGGTGTATACTCTCGAGTTTAATAGTGCGTGCTTTTCTTAGTAATGTATAACACACACATGACCTTGAAGTACTAAACAGTTGCATAGTGCTTTTCTAAATAACCTATACCACACATACCACACGCATGCCTTTGAATCATTAAACAGTTGCGTAGTACATACTTTTCTTTAGTTATGTATACCAAAACACGAATCTAAATCATTAAACAGTTGCGTAGTACATACTTTTCTTTACTTATGTATACCAAAACACGAATCTAAATCATTAAACAGTTGTACAGTACATACTTTTATTTAGTTATGTATACCAAACACAAATCTAAAACTATTTGCGCTAGCGCAAGGATATTTGTGATGAGGGTTGAACGGGTCTGGCTATGCATAGTGGATAAAGGAAGCTAGACCCACTGGGGCAACTAAACAAAGGAAATTGATCACGTGACTCATTTTAAGGCGTATGAATATAGGGTAATCATTTTCAGCGTCATTTGCAGCAAAATTCTTGGAGTTACGGTTTGTATATTTAATTTTCTATATTGATGTATACTCTGTATAGTTCATATGAACTATACAGAAAGCCCGTTTATAGGGAAAATAAAATCAAAAATGTTTTGGAACGTAATAGAATAAATAAAATAAATAAATAAAGGACGAAAAAAGATCGAGAATGGTGAAGTACAAACAAAATTAAAAAAATGGATGGATACATTTTCGATCTAATAGACCTATTGGATAAATAAGGAATATTACAAAGCATGGAACGTAATAGAATAAGCATTAAAACAAAGGGTTGGAAACAACCATTTAAATTCTAAAACAAAGCATGGAACGTAATAGAACAAGCATTAAAACAAAGGGTTGGAAACAACCATTTAAATTCTAAAACTTAGTACACCATGCTTTGTACAAATTTCAAAATTCTATAAAATTAAAAATATATAAAGAATTTTTTTTTCTATGAAGACCATTTAGGGGGTCTTTAAAATTTAAAACAACTGGGAAATTTGATCTAGAAAGGCTATCCTTACAAGATACACTGTATATATATATATATATATATATATATATATATATATATATATATATATATATATATATATATATATATATATATATATATATATATATATATATTTATATATATATATATATATATATATATATATATATATATATATATATATATATATATATATATATATATATATATATATATATATATATATAAGCAGCAGTCGTTGAAGTAGTTCTTGCAATGTTGTCATTGTTATTGTTATTATCTTTTTCTCATTTTAATATTGCGGAATCATAAACACGTACCATCGCTGAGAACTCACTATCTGATATTAATGTGTCATCGAGTGACGACGATATCATAATTGGGAGTATGCAGTGGATACAACATTATGTAATCTTGCAGTTTACGCTGGCTGCAATATATTTTTTTTGTTATTATCGAAATAATTCCTGCAATTGTTGTTGCCGCGGATATACAAATTGGAACAGCTATCGGGGCAATCATTGTCACTGAGGATAGTATTATACCAGCTTCAGTGATTATACCACTCACCGAGTACACGGTAACATCAACTGCGGTGATTCTTCATCGGTATTTTTTTAATTTTTTGTTTGGTACTCCTCAGTGAGTGTTTTGAGTTTAGTTTGAAATTCTCTGACCTGATCATAGCGATACTGTGAAGATGAAATCATTAGTGATGACATTTTATTTATTACAACAGATTTCAATTGAAACCGCAAGCGGTTTAATTATTTACTTAAATCCGCTACGAATTCCACATACCATGTTACTGAAACCCTAGCCAAATTATTATCAGTGGATACTATCGTGAATTGTTCAACTGTTCCCTTGTCAATGATCGTTGATATCGTATTGTTGACCCCAGATGAACCCGTTGATGAAATATTAATTGAGTTGGTGTCACTAGTGTTAATTGATAAATACCTTTGACGGTCGCGGTGATATTTAATATGTTGTTTGTAGGTATCCATGTGAATGATCCGTATTGAATTGCGTACACGTTATTTATATGTTTTTTTCGTGAGGGATTTTTATGTTTTCAAGTTTTTCTATCATTCTCGGTAGATCATCCTTGATGGCGTCGGTGATCGTTTTAATATCTGTGATTGTCCTCCTTATTTCCACGATTGCATCTGAAAATGATCTCTCTTCGCGAATAACCCCTAATCGCTGATTAATTGTTGTTATTTCATCGAATTTTGTGATAATACCAGTGAGATCCATTTTAATATCATCGGGTTTCACGTCTTTACCAAAAAATTCATCAACGGCGTCATCAGCCTTTATAAAAATTTTACGTAGATTACCAAATTGAACTACATGAGCGTCAAAATCGGATCGCAATTTTGCCAAATTCTCAATGCGATTTTTACGTGTATGATATGCAACTTGGGTTGTGAACGTGGAAACACCGAAGAAATTATTTATCGGGGCTTCGATGTTATCAATTATACTCTGTTGTAATCGACCAAAATTAATTATATGATCATTGTATTCTGATTGTAGTTTTTGTTGGGCATCCACAATAGTTGAAACAAGTACGCTTGGTTTGAGTTTATCCTGATCGGAAAATACCGCGATAGCATTTTCCGTTACACCGCGTTGTTTAACTAAAATATCATCCAGGGAAATATTACTAGTTTTCAATTTACCCTGACGATCTTGAAATACAACTATTTCATTTGGATCAACACTTGCTAAGTTCAACATCTCAGCTGTTTCATCTTCGATTATTTTTTATATATCACTGGTTGCAGTGCCATCGGTATCGGGTTTCTTCAGCGCTGATAAAGGTCTCCCCCAAATATCAATCATGTTATTCTATATAATTTCTCTCTAAAAAGCGACTACTATTATATTCATTTACGACCCGATGAGGTGGTTTTCCAGATGATGAAATAGCGTCAAGGACATTTAATACTTCTATGCCGCATATTGGTGGGTCATTCATTTCCTGTGTTGGTAGCGTAGAATACCAGATAGGAGTTTTTAAGTGGTTTATATAACTCGTAAATTCTAACACTCGCATATGCCACCCAATGAGTTCCAGATCCGGTGCTGTTATCAAGATTAATGATACCGGTTTCAATGTTTTTTGGTTGTGCCGGTAACTGATCTTTCATAAAGACACCTCTCAAGTTTTTGTATTGCTAGCTTTTTAGCAGCATCGAGTAAATCAAAATTTGACATGGGAAGTATTGTTGTTAATAAACCGTTCCTAGTCTCAGGCCTTTTCCTCTGTACCATGAATACGGGGTTTCTGGTAATCTTATACCCTTTCCCTTTTTTTTTTAAAATCCAACTGTGATATTTGCAGGCCAGTATCGACATTTTGATCGCGTCCCATATATGACAACAGACGATGATATGCACGTGCTATTTGGTTGGTATTGTAATCAAGTAGTATATCCTCGGATGGTTCCTGTTGTCCGTTTATTCTCAGCGAGACTTCATTAACACCTAATTGATCAAGTATCATATGGCTGTGTTCTTGAGAGTTAAATCGCTCCCTATTCTGTTGCGCAACAAATATATGACGTGGAGCTGAAATACCTTGTTTTGATGCCAGGTGCCATGTAAATGTACCATTAATATTAGAATCCATGGCATCTGTGGTTACTGATAACCAACTTAACAATGATTTTCCTCCATGATCCATAAATGATAGTAATTTATCTTCTGTTGTGATTGATGGAATCATTACTGGCATCCACAATGATAGTTTTGTTATAATGACTTTACCGGCAGCAACACCAGCACCACGCCAGATTGCACTATTATCATCGCCCTTTCTCACGAGTACTACTGTGTGTTTCACTCCATAAATAACTATATGATGCAGTGGAATCGCGCATGAAAATTGTCGACGAGGCCTCTTCAACATTGATACACGTGTTGCAAATCCTAGATTATAATTAGGATTAGTACTTTTTATAATATCAAAAGCAACACCTGGTCTTGCTTCGTGTTCCGGACTAATTGGTTGATTTCGACCAACTGCAGTATCTTGCGGTGTCCGTAATTTAGTATACTGGATGTGTTCAGGGTGATCAGTAATAACCTTAGCGAACATCATAGATGGACCTGTCGATCTTGTATAATCGTCAGAATATCTTGCTAACCCTATTATTGTTGTGGTAACATCAACCTCACGCTCAATAGATTCAATTTCTCTTCCATCAATCATATATCTTGCACTTTCAAATAGCGCCATAATACCATTATTAACAAAACCAACTCGTACATTTTGGTCATCTGCGTATGGTGTATTATCCGCAACATTTGTTACAAGTTCTCCTTCCACTTCAATAAATGCTTCAGCGGGTAGAAAGTATTTGCTGGTATGATGAACTTTTAGTTCGATTCTTGATCGAAGATCCGGTTGTACTGCATAAGAATAAAATTGATAATCACGTACCGAATCATCTTTACGCATTGGGGCGTCCATATCAAAGGCTGGATCAAGTGACCGTTTGAATATTTTATTATATATTCCTAGATCTAAATCATGATTTCATCGTGGTCTAAATCGCGATTTTGGTCGTGGTTTTAAGCCACTTCCCGCTATCACACTTCACCAACGATGCTAATTTCTGATCTACTGCGTTATTTATTATTTTACTAACATTTGCACACATCACTTCTGTAGATGTTAACGGCAATGATGGAGTCGCCGGTGGTTTCCTCCGCCGTTGAACTAATGCTACTAGTTTTTCTTTAGCCGCGGAAAATGCTTTCCCGGCAAGATCTCCAACACCGCTAATACCCTTATCACGAATAACATCAATGGCTTTCATCGATAATTGTTTTGCTAAGGGCGCCACTTCTGGAGCCATTCTTGCAAATAATCCTGCAATGATATCACCGAGACCATCACCATAGTACGCATACAGATATCAGCTGCTTCATTAATTATTTCCGGTGAGTTATTTCCGGCTCGTTTCCCTCTTATGAGTACTTGTAATCGTGCTATATCACTGAGAATATTACCAGGACAACGAACAAGACCACTACCTGAAAAAGCCTTTTGATATACATCTCCATTTTTTTCTGTTGTACCAATTGCACCTTGCTTGCGAGATAATTCATCCAGTGATCTGTCCATTCTTTCTAAATCATCATCATCAAGTGATGTATCCCATTGAGGATCTTCTTGTCTTTTCTGTCTTCGTATTTGTCTCTATGTTGGTGTTGGGCGTTTTCTTTCTTGTTGTCGTTCTTCTATTTCTTGTTGTTGCTCTTCTATTTGTTGTTTATCATAATTACTAATTCCTTTTTTCAATTCTTTATACCCCATCTCCTCTTATCTAAACGATCAATCCCTTTGTTTATTTTACACAACCAATCAAACCAATTATCACGTGATATTATATCATCTTTATACTTGTCCGCTAAAAACTCTTTTTTGAATAATAGCTGTTAGCAGCAAAATCACCAAAAGCGTGATAATCCTTTTGTTTTAATAATTGAAATTGTTTTATTAGTGTCCTAGCCTCATCAGTAAATTTATCCACTAAAGAAACGCTCTTTTTTTAACAACAACATCACCCTGTGGTTGTTGTAGTTCTTCAGCTATCTGTTTTAACAATGGAAGAATACCCTTTTTTATATCCTGTTCATCAATAGTCTCTCCCAAAATAACTCTCTCGGTGGTGGCAGTGATGGGTTTAAATAATTGTTCCGTATCAGCAAAAAAAATCAGTCTGTACACTCTGTCTAGCTTGGAATTTATTTCTAACAGAGTCGCGGACAGGGATGAACTTCTTAATTGCAGATAATCGCTCACGAGCAAATCTAGTCGTTAATGCTTCATTTACCATTAGAAATTAATACTTGATCTAAATGCAGTGATTTTGTCATCTGAGAAATGCAAAAAAAGTTTAAAAAATACGTAAAGCCCACCCCACCCCGAATTTCACTATAGTGTTTTTATTACTTCCTTGTAGTAACGAAGTCATTGTTAAAAACAGCACTGATACATAATACCCGCCGAAACAAATTTTGTTCTAGTTGAGCACACATACCTGTTAGGTGAATAAACGTAGCTGTCCATTGTATTAATATACTTGCAATACCTGTTCATTGAGTATTGTATACATGTCGATTCACAGTGAGAATTTTTACTCCGCTGAGGTAACCAAAGGGGCATGTTCGGTTTGACGAATCATCATTTTTAATATTCCTGATTTTTTTATTAATTGCTCATTTCATTTCATATTCATTTCCTAATTCTTTTCTAATTCTTTCCACGATAGTAAATAACGGGACAAACTTACGTCATTTTCATATCTGAAAGAATCATATATCGCATGTTGAATTCGTTTAATGAATGAATTTGACATAGGCAATATGTATTTATTCCTTTGAATGCCATCTTGAATATCTTGGAAATCGGAGAGGATTTTATCACACTTTAACTTATCTGACAATTGAATTCAATGATATTTCAAATTTGAAATATCAGTTATAATCTTATTGATATTTTCAGAATTCATATTATATAGTAATTATATATTTATAATACAAAAAAAATATACATATTTTTCAAAAATGAACTCTGTTCGTGCTAAAGTGTTTATTCATCTTAGCATGCCTAGAGATATTATGCGATTATATATGATGATGAACTCTGTTCGTGTTAAGGTGTTTAACATCTTAGCACGTCTAGAGATATTATATGATGATAACCCCATTTACATCGGAGGCGCCCAGAGGTTACATATATACGACAACTCATCTCATAGGACCCCTCAGGTGTAATTTACATCGGACCGGGCCCAGTGTACCACTAAACATAATCCCCGCGAAGATATCTAACTCGTCAAATAACGGGTTAGAAATCGAAGAGGTTATATTTAGTGAATGGACGTCACAAATTACATGCATATACATGTATACACATTTACATAGGACAATACAGCCGTTCAACCCCCAATCGAGTGTTAATGACGAGTTGTATAGGCACATGTATATACAATTATTTACATATTTGATCAAACCCCCCAATTGAGTGTTATGGTGAGTTTGAGGACATATAACAAATCGAATTATTTGTCCATTTGTTCTGGAAATCGCAGACCGATATACCCCTTCTGCTACTTTTCGTACTGAAGACTCACAAATATCGAAATATCTACCGGCTTCAGTCATTGATTGAAATACTATTGTTCATTATTTTCAGTACAAAATGATTTTACAGGTCTCTTCCCAATTGATTTACAAGTACCAGTTTTCCCAGATGTAGTATTCTCACTCTGTGTAACAGCTCGTACATTATCCAATTTGTTATTCTGAGGATTGGAATCAATGTGATCAACTGCAAATCCGTCTTTGATCAATCCATTGTGACATTCATATACAAAACGATGACAATAATATTTTTTCCCTCCAACAGTAAAACCCAAATAACACATACCATTGTCCGACCCAACTGATTTCTTCAGTCTTAGTGTCTGACAATACCGTTACGAGACGCTTCGTAATTGGTAATCACAGGATGTGGTTGAAATTCTTGGTCCATTTGTATACTAACTACTATTTGTCTAATTTATTATTTGGTTGAATTATTACTTGAGAAATCTTTCAATATAGTCTTGAGGTGTTCTTATGACTCTGTCAGGAGCACAGTCAGAGTCATTGGTCTTAATTCGTTTATTCGCTTCAACTCTCTATATCGCTTACCACCACAATTGAGACACAACTGCAATTTACCATGAACCCCACCCCACATCGTATGCAAGTGACGGGACCAAGACTTCCACCACGGACACTTTGCATATGATACCCACAGGATTCATTTCTGCATGATTTGTTACACGCGGTTACTGATCCTATCATAAGCCATTTGCAATGATTCAATATATAATAATTTTCTTATTTAAATGCTTGTTTTAATTATAACATGAAGGAGATCGAGAGATTATCGAAAATTAGGCCCTGGAAAAATGCTAAATTCAATCTCGATAGTCTCCGTTACACCAAAGAGTACAATAAGTCACAGAACCATGTTGGGTAAAATTTGTGATTGTTTTAATGAATTCAAGCGCGATGGAGCATCTCACTGTTGGTCAACATTTCGAATTGATGGTAATGTTGATGCTACCATGAACGACGAAAAAGCAGCAGTGATAATCTCACATCTTGACAAGAAAAAGTATTTTTTAAAGTGAAATTCATTATCCGTTCAGAAACGGGAGATTGGATTATTCGAGATAAATTTGAACCAATCTTTAAAGATAAAAAGAACTGTCACTTTGAGTCATGATTCCAAACCAGGAATTCTGACTGGAATTGACAAACCATACTACGATAGACCTTATCCTGTAACAGCAGTTGTTTATGGGATATATTGGTTAAATAATAAACCGAGTATTGAAAAACTAAAACCCATGAAACTATCATCGCTGAATTGTGTAACAGAATGAATAACAGAACACTTCACAAATGCGTTGCGTGGAAACAAACGGACTGATCTAAGACGCAAAAAATAAATGAATGGGGACTAACAGTAAAAGAAAATGGAGCAACGATTCAAAATGTGGCAGCGTTAGAACGAATACTAAAATTCCCAATATCAATAACGACGATAACAGGCGAGACATTATATGAACCGAAATATAAATCGAGAGGATCCCCAATCAAAATTATTGATTATAACGAACACGCGAGGACACCTGCAGTAACAATAAAATATATACCAGCGGAGTTCTCCCCAGAGGAGAAATTATTTGATTTTATTTACGAGTTAAGTAAAAACGACCCCTGTAACAGTGTGGTTACTTGACAGTTTTGAGCACAAAGAGGGTAAATTCGATCAATTTTTAAGACCAAACGGAGAATTATACCGTACTGAAGCCCTCCACAACGAGATGGAAAAACTAGCTAGTAGGTTTTCAACGGAACACGACGAACAATTATTAACAAATTGTTTTACAATTACGTCAGTTGCAGCTCATTTTGCGAGAAAGAAAACGTGTGGAAACCAACAAAAGCTGAATTTCTATCAGATATCAAATCAAGTTGCATCGAATATGGTCATGCTGGATTATGGAATACAAAATATGAAGTATTATTTCGGTTGATATGGTTGCGTGTTATCCTGGGAGTTTTCTCGGGTACGGAGAATGCGCTGAGAACTTCAAGCGAATTGGACATCCCACACATGAGACGACCCGTGTTGCGATAAATGGACCACTACCTGATTTTGATTTAACTGGATTTGCTCGTGTGGTATCATTTGAATTGGCTACAGGACTTCATCCGTGTTGTTATGTTTGGATTGGCAGACATATATTTGAAAAACACTTGATGCCAATAGTGTTATTACGGTATATGATCGATTCTAAAATGCTGATATCGCTGATTGTCAGTGAAGCAATTATATCATATCGAGCGCGGACTGAAGTCTTGTTACCACAACCCGATAGTCTAGATAGTATAATCAGCGAAAATAAAAAACAATTCCCTGATCTCGACGAAGAATATACCATGAAATGGTCCAAACAGCTATTTGAAGTTAGAAATAGACAAGCAAATTAACTCGGTAGAAGAATAATCGGTAAATTCACTCAGGGTGGAAAATACGACAATAAACGACATTCTTCACGGTTGATTATAGATAGCATTGAATACAATTTTATAATCGCGGATGTAACATCTAAAGGTATATATGTAAATCGTAAAGGCGCTTTCTTGTCCAATGGAACCAAATTGGGTACAATTGTTACTTACAACGATGGAAAAAATCTTCAGTATACACATCTGAGGGGGTCTTTGCTGGCTTATGCTTCTATTAATTTATTTTCAATGATAAATAGATTTATTGACACCGCAGTTAGAGTAGCCACTGATTCATTTTATATAAACGTGAAACACAGCGAAGCAGTGGCTGAATTACAAGAGAAATACTGCATGATTATTCCAAACACATGACGGCTGTGGTGGGTCAGGAAAGACGACACATGCGATTGAATTATTTCGTGGGAAAAATCCTACGGATTTTCACGCATCAAACATGATTGTGCTAACACTGACCCACAGACTCGCTAGAGTGATGAAACAACTAGGAGTTAATGCTTGCACTCATCACAGTTTCTTTCGATGGAAAGGCGATGAATGGACTCCTGATCGAACGAGTGAGAAATTTATTCCTAAAATCATCATTTGAGATGAGATATGCAGTGTCGTTAGATGTATTACAAAAGTTTCTTGATTAGTTATTGCTTTCGAATACAAAAGTGATAATGTGTGGCGATCATAGTCAACCACCACCATTTGTTGGTTTATCTCCACATGATTGGTTAAAGAATTTTGGAGACTATTATGAAGAAATTAATACCGATCAAAGAGCACTTGATGAAAAATTACGCGAGTTTAAGAAATTACTTAGATTACAACCGGATAGAATCCAATGTGAAATAGCACGTGAAATAATTTCGGAAACCCCACTAAATGATTTCTGGGAAGTGTGGAGACCAAACGATTTAATAGTGGCAAGTAGAAAGATACTCAGAGACACACTTCAGATGAAGTTATTTAATTTGCATAAAGAAAAATTTGCAATACTTCCAACACTGCTGTGTTATAGACCCAAGGATACACGAAAACAGAATATTGAAGTTGAGAAACAGAATTTAGTGTCAAATGATATTGTGATGGTTGATATCAACGTCGTCGAAGATGCATTGCGTGCTGATAAATCCCCATGGACGCTAGGTTACGCAGCGACAATACATTCTTCACAGGGATTGACTATATCCGATACAATTGTTTGGATGGTAGATAATCACATCGAGTGGTCGAATTTAGTTTATCTTGCGGTGTCCAGTGTATGAAGAATAAATCAACTTCGAAGAGATGTTTTAGATGATAATGACACTACAATAAGTGATATTGTCAGCGATGATATAATCAGAAGAAAAAAAAAACTTTATGGTTATAAACAACAGGGTAAAAAAAATAATAGAGAATTTGATATGGATGCCAAATGAATAATTACACTGAAACGACAACAGAATAATCACTGCGCGAGTTGCAATTGTATAATGAGTTGGAGTTGGTCGGATAAAGACCCCTGCCAATTTACCGTAGACAGAAAAAATAGCAGTATTGGTCATGCCAGAGATAATGTGATGCTGACTTGTCTTGAGTGCAACAGACGCAGAGGTGCTAGTTAAGACCGCGCGGTGGTAATTGAGTATCATCGGGTATCACTTGTAGTTGTTCACGAGTAAATCCTCGCTGAGGAGCAGTTGAATCCAATCTATAGATTGATGTTCTACCCGTAGCTCATGTTATGCTAGATATTTTATGTGCGGTGACACTCCAAATAGGATCAGTAGCTCTTTTTTTGCCACCTTCGAGCTCTCCTGGTTCATATAAATATCTTACAGTGACATTGCCGAGTATTGGTTGTTTTGAAAAATCATTTTGTGGTTTTACAGGTATATACTTCTTTTTAATCGCGTTGTTAGGTTTCATGTTGATTGTTCGAGTAATCTCATTATTCAGTGCAGTAATCATGCCTGGTAACCTCTTAACCCATTTATCCTGAATAAATTCTTTCGCGTATTGATATCCAAATAACCGCTCAGCAAGTGTGCGATTAAATCGTTCAACAATTGCCTGATCGCGATGTAGTGCAGTATGTCCTCGATGTAACGCAGTATTATGATTCTTCATTATTGATAACACTGCAACCTGAAATTCCTTGCCAGGATCAACTTGCAGTAGATTTGGTCACTGTAGAGGACCCCTTCGATAAAACCTTTCAAATTCAGAAGCAACGTCAGTCGATGATTTTGTTTTTAGCGGCTCTGCTTGTTTGTATCGACCCGCAACATCAACTACGGTTAGCGCATACTTGTAGAAACCATCATGTGGCAGAAATAATATATCAGCTTGATGAGTCTCATTAGGGACGGTCACATCAAAATGCGAGTAGTTAATTCGTTTAGGCGGTGGTAGATAAATTTGCCATTTCTCCCGTTTGGATAACCAATCCGCTTCAGAGGTATTTTTCACTTTTGCTGCGCTAGTGAGTTTACCAATTGCTGCTTTACCCCTCCAGTATCATTTTGGAGAATAATAAATAGATTTCATGTTGTTATTAATTAGCAGCACCCATCAATAATTTACCTTTCATTGACGATTTTATTAACCATGAAGCTAATTTTTCTTTGAAGGATTTATCAGATAAAATTCAACGCATGAATCAATTTCACATTTGCGATGTCTGTGTTGCAGATTGCTGCTTTTATAAGCAACATCATGAGCATGACACGCCTTATCAATATCGTTTATTGGGTTTTCACCGGGTCGGGGTTGGTTTTTTGATCATAGAGTCTGGTCCCAGATCCACAATAACTATAACCTGGAAGATGTTTTTCTCCTGGATATTTTGCCCATGGTGTTCCTGGGAGTTTTACTAACTTGGCTGCAATATCACCTCCTAGTCATCTTCAGATTTCATGGAAACAAATCTAAATTTTTTTGTATTACATTGTACACACTTACCAGAAAGTGCTGATCTGTTTTTTTTTTAAATAGGGGGAGAGGCATCTGTCTGGTGCCACCATAAAAAAAAAATTTATTGATCAAAACTTTTAAATTTTTCTTCTTTCTACCTTGCGATCGCTTTACAGTATCAGTTTCTTAACACTCTTATCACTCATACTTTTAATGATGTGTTTTCTTGCTTTCATTCTGGAAGGAAAAAGGTGAGTAGAGATATTTGTATTCTGTTTTGTGGGTTTTTTTTGTAATTTTTATTTACATAGTCATCATCTGAATTCGAGACAATGACTAGACCACTTAGTTTGGGTCATTCCCTTTGTAAATGGTTAGATCGGCATTTGAGGTTAGGATCGGATCATAGGCTAGTTCCTTCTTTCAACATAACGGAATGTTGTAAAGTACACATGAAATGAGTCGGGGGCGCACTATCGACAAGTTATTGCTACATGACATGAATGAGGTGCACGTACGAAGCCTGGATATTGTTGTTCTAATGATCGGTGATAATGAGGTAAACCACAGGAGTCTGACGTTTTATCAATAAAGTACAGCGAAATGTCTGGCAAAATGAAATACCCTTATCAATAATATATATATATGCTAGGAATGCAAGCGTGACCACAACCCTTCGCTCGATTCGACATTTTCTCATGAGTCTTTTATCGATTCAGAATCGCAAGAAGACTTTAACACTACAAATATGCATTCTTAGTTACTTACCAACGCATAGCTCTTAAATGCACATGTCCTGAATCCAACCGGCGAATTAACCTTTATTTTCACCATTACAGTCACAATAGCCTCGTTTTTCAAATTTATCTGACGGAAGTAGCCCATTCTACCAGTTTCTACATTTGCATTTGTAGTCCGAGTCTGTATTCCCATTTGTTAGTACACCCCACCCCCCCACCCCCCGCAGAGTGATAAAAATACCTTAGATATATACTGGCAGCCTCCCATTAGACGTGTAGCACTTTTGACAGAACTCCGTAAAAGGATCATTTTCTACCAACCATATTTTCATTATTAGATCATTATCTTAAGTGTCCTTTTTCTCGACAGCACACACAATACCAGTTAACGATAGAGAAATGAAACTATTTAAAGCATGACTTTTGTTTCTTATTAGGTATGGTTTAAATGTACAGCTATTAGCTATCAATAATGTGGTCAAAACACGCGGTCAGAATAAAACATTCACAAAATGCGCAAAGTGACACAAACTGCCTTTTTAACCAACCACGCCCCTCCCCCCCCCCAGTAGAGACTTTGAAATTCATAACTTGCATAAATGCGGTCTAAATTACAATTTGGCCATATCATATTTTTTTCAAAATATATTTCCAGAGCTGTGTATTTTCCTAAATTAGGAGTATGCTGCAAAGAAAAGAAGAATAAAAACCTGATCAGATTTGTATCCTTCAAATTAAAACCTGCTTTAGAAATCAAGGAAAAAAATTTTGATCGCATAAGAGACACCCCAATGTGTAAGAACATTTTATTTGAATAATAAATAAAACCACTTTTTAAAATTATTGTGATGTATGATTTTGGTTTGTTTCCTTAAAAAATATCCTTTTTCTTCTAGAGAATGAATGACAATGTCAATTGTTGCAACTCTGATTTTGTATCCTTCTTAAAATAAATTTTAACAAACAAATTTTTAAAACCTGCTTTAAGAAATCAAGTAAAATAATTTGTATTGCATAAGTGACACCCCAATGTGTATGAACATTTTATTTGAAGAAGAAACAAAACCACCGTTTAAATTATTGTGATGTATGAATTTCGTTTGTTCTCTTAAGAAATTATTTTTTTATTCTAGAGAATGAATGACAATGTCAATTGCTGAAACTCCTGATCGTAAAGTCTACAATCGCAACAGGACTACCCCAACCTCCCTTATGGTTTGTTGGAGATCAAATGTCCAGTTGCAGACACTTTACCACATTGTATCTCTGAAGTACCTTGCCATCTCTAATGATGCTTTGACATGGAAGACAAACCACAACCACTACTACCAGGTTTAAATGCAGTTAGCAGTTACAGGACTGGAATGTTGTAATTTTTGTATGTGGCTGGAAAATGTCTTTCATGTTGAGACAATTCTGTTTGACAGGGAATTTTGGCAAGCTGTCAAGGACAAACATGATCTTTTCTATTTATAGATTCTACCTCAATTAGTAAGTTCTCCTGTTTGTATTTATGCACATGAATGTTTTGTTAAGATATATTAAAATGAATTTTCTCTGCTTTTTCATTATTAAATCATTCTAACAACTCCAAGCTATGTATTTAGTTGTAAGCAAAATGGCTGCAAGTCATTTGCCAATGTGGACTTTGTCACACTGCTTTCAAAATCTACTTACATAAACTGTCAATTTTAAATTCAACTTATTTGGTTTTACTTACTACGGTATATAAGTATAATGGCTGGAACAGTCCCATAGATGCATTATAGAATTGTGTAACATTTTCACATGACCTCTTTGAGTATGTGTGTGTATATATATATATATCGACACACACACATCTTACCAAAGGTATTTGCATGAAAATCAATATGTCAATGAAATATGGCACAATTTTACAAAAGGTGTTTAAAAAAGACTTGTACATTACTGAAATGTTAATAAAATCTAACTAGATTCACACATCTAAAAGGTATTTGCATGACAAGATGCCAATGAAATGTGGCATGATTTTAAGGTCTAAAAATAAACTTTTCTCGATCATGTGCCAATGCCTGTGTCTCCGCTACTAATAGATGGCGCTCTCAAAATACTACATTCACTGATCTCATCGCAACATGTATCTCAAAACTAAGATCTCTCTCTCTCTCTCTCTCAAACAAACAAACAAACAAAGTTTATATAATATTCTAATATACAGTTTCGAAATTCCTCATATTACAAAAACCAAAAAAAGGAAAAAGGGGGTGTCACGTGATTGTGTTTACATATTAAAAAAATCACATACACAGAATATGGCCTTGATTAGAAGAATGACTTTAGTCCAAGAATAAAATTTAAAAATACTGTTTACTTCTTAAACCATGTAGTCCAATATGACCTTGACAACAATCAATCATTTTAAAATAAAAGCAGAATTTATTCACATGTCTGCTACTAATCTTGAATCTAGGTCAACACCTGGAGTTTATAAAAGAATGATTAAGGTCAACCGATTTTCTGGAAAAAAATATGTGAATAAATTTATATTTAAAAAAGCAAATAGCATAACAAATTTAAAACTGACAAACAATTAAATTAAAATAATTATGAATTAAATCTGATATACATAACATTATTCTCAAATAATATTAGCTGGAAAAATATAGATTTTAAAAACAGAATGTTGCCTATGTCACTGATTCACACACGTGTGCGGAAGGCAGATGGAGTCTATGTTATCAGATGTACCGTGCTTAGCAGCAGTGTAGTTGTGGCTACTGCAGCCAGCCACCAAATGCTTCAAGGACAACCCATTCATATAAACCCAGCATGTCTGCCAATTCTGCACAACGATACGTCTTTGCTCTAAACATTGGATCACGTGTTATTTTGGTTCCAAAACGATCCTAGTTTAATCGAGGACAGTTATATTCATATAGTGTAAAAAAAACAACAGATTTCGACTTGAAATGCACATGAAAATGTGATTTCCAAATGGCAACATGTAGACCCAATCCATGATCTTCTTGAACCTGGAACCCAGAAAAATCCAATTAACGAAACATCTTTTAGAATCATACAAATAAATATATTATTTAAAAGATGGAAATGTAAACCTTGTACAATTCTGCATCTTGATCCAAGTTTCCATTTTTTCATGGCACATTATTTGCAAGTAAGAGAAAGTTAATTTCCAGTGTTATATTGGCTGAAATATTGTTCACCTTCTTGGCAAAAATAAATTTAAAATTGTTTAAATGCCCCCCGACTGCAGAAAGATGTATGTTTACTGATGTTTACTGATGTTCAAAATATTGTCATTCATGCAGTCTATGGACAAAGACCCGTAATAAACCAACAAAAGATGTCTAATGAAATACTTTTACTAGGTGGAACAGACACGAGTACACCAGTACCTCCCTCACCTATAGATGTATCCTCCATTGGTAGGGAAGATGATGCAGAAAAATTCTGTACATCTGCAGATGGAAGGTGCATGGTCAATGGTGCACAGTCTCACAAGCAGGTCGTGCAGAGAGATGTACATGTTCTGTACCATGTGAGTTAGGGTCTGTCAACAAACAAAAATGTAATCACGGACATGCATGCCACTCAAAAGAACAGTACATACATGAATAGGCAATAAATCAAACTATGTAAATTACAAATATCTTGACATTTCTCTTTTTCAACATTTGCACTCTTTGGGACACATTTCCTATCCCTGCCCATGTATATACAAGCAACTATATTCATGACACATTACTGCAAGTAGAGCAGTACATACATGAATAGACAATAAATCAAACTATGTAAATTACAAATATCTTGACATTTCTCTTTTTCAACATTTGCACTCTTTGGGACACATTTCCTATCCCTGCCCATGTATATACAAGCAACTATATTCATGACACATTACTGCAAGTAAGATAAATTAATCTTCCAGTTTTGTATAGGCTAAAATATTTAGATATTTTATGAATAATATGCAACATTTAAATAATTTTAAGCAATTCTCTGAACATTTCTAAATAATGATGATTGATGGAACTACAGCCTCAGCTTTATATTATTATACGATAAAATATACGATCTATACTCCTATCAAACTTCATGGTGTTTTCATCTCAGTGAGGCTGTTCTTTCTATTGTCACAGGGGTTGTACTTTTACCAAACAGATTACAGACAGGCATATCTTATGCTATTGTCATCCTGAACAAGGGTAAAGTACCTTTTACCTCATGCAAATGCCTATTGCAGACATAATTTTGACCTTTAAAAAAAAACTGAAAATGTGAAAGGGGGTTTTGGGGGTACTCTCCCAAGGGGGTCTAGAGAAGCAGCGTCCCTGACCAGGATGTTCCGGGGGTCTTAAAAATGCATTTTACATGCATGAAAATCTGTTCTTGGAGCCGTCAAGTCACAATAAAAAAAAGGCTTAGAGACCAAGTTAGCTGGTCTACTTGTAACCATAATATGTAACAAAATAATCATTTGAAAAACTAACAAAAATTTGAATAATTTTACAATATTTATTGTCACATGATTTTTTTTCTCCAATACTATTGGTACTTAAGTTATTTCGTGGGCATGTCTGTGTTCACATCGTAATTAAGTCAATACTTAGGCATTTTTTGCTGACAACATATTAAACTTCTATCTTTTCATAATAAATATGTAAAATAAACACCCAAATACATAATCTATATACAAATAATCCCATATATTCACTTGTCTTTTTGTCCACTGAACACAACCTGTTGATATGCCAGTTGAGCTCCTTTTTGCGGCTTTAAGAACGTTTTCTTTAGTCTTCCGTTTTGTCATCAATGATTTTGCTGGCTCAAGGTGCAATCATTTCTTTTCATTCTCAACTAGATCCTTTTTTTTCCTTTCAAGCTCCAGCGTGTATTGGCGACATGCAGTGCACATAGTCTGACAGAGGGCTTCATTTTCTCTGTATGCAGCTTCGTTTGTAGGTGCGGTTCCAGACTCTTTTCAGCCACGACTTCTGTAATGTATATATTACAGGGCACAAAATGCCAGTCCTCAAGCGTTCAGTTTTCTTATAAATTGACCAACTCAATTTCCGTTGACAAATCGTTCCAGCCATTCCATTCCGTCTTTTAAAAACCTTTATCTAAACTTTTCCTGTCATCGTCTCTCTCAACAAATACAGCACGCTTCTTCTTTCATTGCCATCAGTTTCCTTTACACGAAGAGTCATTGGAGGAATTTAAATTTTTGACCAATCAAAATACTCTTTACGAGAGTCGTGGGCTAACTAATATGTGGTGCGAATACGTTACAAGGGCTGTTGCGGAATGGGACTGAAAAGAACAGTTAAAAACCGGAGGAAAATAACGGATCGGACATTTTTATTTTATAAAAGCGGACTATATCAAGAAAAATCGGATTCTTGTCAGGAGAAAACCGGAATTTGTTTTAAATTGGACAAATGTCATGTCTGCTTTTGATGCCTCTACTCCATTCCCATGCATTTTGACACCTGTTGTATACATCAGCCACTTTGAGTATGTTTTCGTAGCACTACCTGCATGAAACAACCCTCTTAGATACTACATTCACTGGAGTGAATGACAATTACATCAGATCATGTGGTCACTGTTTAAGATCTGGTAAAAATCTGCTATTTAAAGTAACTGGATCGTATTCTCCAATTTTGAAAATGGAGGCTGTAGATTTTGTTCAGTACTTTCTTCAGTTGTTATGATCATAAATATGAAAGCTTCAATAACTTAGGGAAAGGCTCTGCTACTGATGTAGGCAGCAATCAGTTTTTATAGATTATCAGATTCAGCTGATTTAGATGTGGATGCAGACAAAGAACTTGTAAATTTCGAGTATGACAAATGACAGTGCCAGTTGGTCAAACAGCTTCACTGACTTCATGGTGAACAATTTCTCTCAAGATTTTAAAGCACATACAAAATTCTTCAGTGAAAAATAAATGTACAGCTATAAAGATCGGATTTTACTCTTAAAATCTTTCTGTACATAATATGTGCATGTATTGATGTTAAATGTAGCAGATACTACATTGTGTATGGTCGAATGTGTAACACGCATTCTATTTATAGTGCACTGCACTGTGTAACTTTGCTACATGTCTATCGAAGGGCTAAAAAGCAATACACTCTATGAGGTAATGGGTTAAGTATCAGTGATTTTGATTCAACCTTCTAAGCCATTTCAGACTGCTCCATTAGATCAATTGCAGTACTTATCTTGGTCACCATGTCCTTTGTTTCCCAATGATGATCTCTTTTAAAATATTTTGTTAATAATTTCAGGTCTTCATTATCTGAAAAACAAGTAATGAAAATTCATTGTG
Source organism: Unio delphinus (assembly GCA_029339505.1). Lineage (NCBI taxonomy): Eukaryota > Metazoa > Mollusca > Bivalvia > Unionida > Unionidae > Unio > Unio delphinus. Next base: position 765,541 of record JAQISU010000258.1, read on the forward strand.
CACATGTGAGTATAGCAGGCCATCACATTTAAATTTCACCAGATCCAAAACAAGTGCCATGGACACACTTATTTATCTGAGTGAGAAAGGAATCTTAACAATACCCATTCCCAGAGCAGCCAACTTTCCAAAATGAGAAATCAGGATAATCTCCCCCTTTCAAAGATACAAAATCAAGTGATTCTTCTCTCCTGACCTTAGACCTTAAAAGCGTCTTTACAACATAATTATCATAAACATATCTACATGCATTGATAATTTTTAATTATTGTTCCATTGACTATGACAAAGTAAAGTTACTTGTCAGGCTGCTTTTTTTCAGATGTGACACTGTTGCAGATTTTGCCCTGTTAAGAAATGATGTGTCAAATTGTTGTTCAAAACAGCAACCAAGCTGCTGACATTTAACAATCACGTGTTTCTAAACTGTTGTCGCTAAGTGATGCTCGAATGCTGGCATGTAAAGCTGTGTGAGATGACATCTCAGTTTAAAACTAAACATAGATAATCATCATATCTTGGATCAATATTGAAAACATATGGACACATCAATATATAGATTACTTGGTTAATCTAAAGTTATAAATATAAAGAAAAAGAAGTCGTTCAAAAAATATACAAAATATAACAAGAAAGAATGTATATACGTAAATAATCATCACCTCCCTGAAAAAATATGTTCAATTTGTTGAGGATGAGGGTGACAACAGATATATTCTTCAGCTTTAAAAACATTTGGAATATCTCAAATACTACAGCGCTAAATGGAAGGAATATGCATGTTATTCAAGATGCATTCGATTTTGCAATATTTATAGAGTTCCGCACCCTCACCTAATTTTAAAACAGCTTTCTCACATTCAGAAATAAATTTGCATATATAATGCAGGAAAAAATTAAAATACTTCACAACATCCACAGCTGGCTCAATACATTATAAATGTCATACATCAATGTTTTTCAATGCCGTCTTAGTGTCTGGTCAAAGAATTTCCCACATGTAATGTGTCACTTTAGGAGCCTTAGTCTCTTGTAGGTCAGAACTTGGCTTAGTGTAATTGATTCCTATTCAAATCCAGCATTTTCATGGTACAGAAATATATTCTGAAGAAAACCATCAAGTCTTCTTACTATAACAATCAGCATAATGCAACTCACATAATGTTTATTTTTCTTTTTATAATTTACTACAAAAGTGATTTTATTTAGGTATCCATCTCTCCAGAGTAATATTAGACCTAGTTGTAACAGAAAGATTGTTTTGTATCCTTGTCAGTAGTATATGCTGCACATATTTACAGAATCATTTAAATGGTAGGCAGGGATACTTCAAACAAGAACATAAACATGTGTTAATGATAATCTGATGTGGTAAATTCACTTTTCAGTACGATTTCAAACATTGCGTTGTTGGCAGCAAGACTCATCACATCTTATCACATTTGAACAATGTAATAAATTAAGAATAACAAACTTTAATGACATTTAAAAGGAAAATGAAATTTATTGTGTGCAGATAATATATAATATCAACCAAGTATTAGACATTGCATGCACTATGTGAATTGTCTGAAAATACTGGGTTATGATAGTAATCAACCAGACTTTATTCACATAAACAATTAAACAAAATCCATCTTACTTAATGTTGGTATCTTTCAAGAACACAATGGTTTCAATGGCATTTACTGGCTTTGTAATGGTCATATTTTTTTAAAACAAAAATATCACATAAAGTCGTTCTGCACTTTCAAGCAAATTTTTCAATAAAGGCAGGAATATAAAAAAATGCACAATACACACAGTAGAAGTAAAGAATTAAACCATTCAGTCAAAGGAATTGACATTCTAAGGCAGGAACCTCAAACACATGGCCCATTAAGTTATTTGGAGAACAATGCCTATTGAAACATACTGAATAATCAGAAAATTACCATCTTTATTTCTTTCTGCTGGATTGCTAACCGATACCAGTGAATCCTGCAAATAAAATTTTTTAAAAATATATGAACAGGTCATAATACAATAAGAATAAATAGATTCCAAACAAGTACGCTTGTTTCTGCTTAATTATAACTAAGCAATATGAGTATGTTCAAGGATGTAATAACAATGAGAATGGAATTATTTTGTACTGAATTCCCAAGAAGTGCTACTTGAAATGAATGATATTGGGTATTTCTCTCATAAAATTAAAACTGTATGAGATCAGATTGCTATTAAGTTTCAAGTGATAATTACTGAAAACTGAAAATTATTCAATGAGTTTTGTTTGTGTTCTAAAACAAAATCAAAATCTGCATTATCCTTGAAGACTTTATCTTTACCAAGCCCTTCTGTAGATGCACTATCCAGCCCAAATATATTTCACTTTATATTTGGTATAATGCATACATCTTCGTCTTTCTTGCTTTACATAAATTATTTTGAATCATGATAATCTCCACACATTACATTTTATACTGTCATTGAATGAAAAAAAAAACAACTTACAGCTGTTGAATTGTAAAACAGACTTTGAGACTTTGCAGATTATCACCCTCCATTTCTATACATTTTAGTGACAGTATGGTAGTATATAAACATTTGATTTTATGCATGAAACAAACAGACATAGTGCCATGTCAATTGCAACAAAGAAATGTCATTGGTTTAACATGCATGTTTATATATTACACATGTGCAGGTGTAGTTTTACTTAGCACAGCAATAATGCAAGTGGCACATATAGTAATATCAGAAATGATGTGATAATCGGCTGCCTGCTTACACAAATAGATATGCTGAAACATCGATCTTAAAAGGTGAAACAAAAATACTAGGCTATGTGGCATGCATACTGGAACAAAAAAAATAAAAGGATATTTAACTGTTTAAATTGAGTGAAATATGTGGATACACTGCTTATCTGGAGCATAAAAGCAGAATGAAAACAATACATACAAATATGTACTTTAGATATTTTACCATTCAATCACGAGAGACCTTGACTCTTCTTCTTTTCACATCTACTGCCACAACTTCCCCTTTTTCCAAGTAATCCCCATCCCCTGGGCCTACAATGGTGTCCCAATGGGTGGGAGGAGGCATGCCAGGACATCCTTCTAATTTTTCTAACAGATCTATTTCTCGTAAGCATGGAATATACAAATGAAGCTATCATACACTGTATAATCAAAACTTCCAATGCTTTCATGGTAGTCACAAACACACACACACATCAAGACATATCTTACAGTGCAGAATCCGTGTTTACTTTGATCTTCAGGAGATTCCATTTGTTGACTGAAAAACAATGGCTACTTGTCTGCATCTTAATAGTGGAAATGAAAACTTTCAATATTTGTGCTGGATGTTCCAGCTGAATTTTAAAATCAGTCACAGTTGATTGTGTTAAGCAACTTTCAGGTTAAAGTTACATCTATCCTTAATCCTTTTTTATCTTCTCCAGATGCCCTAATGAGAACAGAGATGACATCCATCGACATGCACCATCTTTTCTGCAATAAATATCATTTCATATTTCAAAAGATAATTCATTCAAACAAAATGGGTATTTATTTATAAGTAAACTGGTTCTTTTCACACACCCTTCCCTAATTTGCCATTCCTGAGATGCTAAAAAAGCACAGTTTAAGTAGATTTAATCTCTCTATTAGACTTTACTTACAGATCATAAACTTGTGAAAAAGACTGCAAGCTTGTGATATCAAATATTTCAATGTGTCAAGAGAATGCAAAATACATTACCCATGTTCCGATTTGTATCTTCAATGTAAATTTAAGCAACATATGTTCACTTCATCTAATATGTAAAAGAAGAAAACACATTCAATGTTATATGTGAATTATTTCTAGGCCTGCTTGATGACATTTTGAACAAGACTTGACCAAAAAAAATCATACCTGCTTCTTACTTCCATCAAGGAAAATCAATTTATTATCCCTTAGAACACATGGGTAAAAATATTTCCCCCACTTTCCAAATGCCATCTGAAGCTGATATTACAAAATAAAGTTATTTTCAATCTTTCTTTTCAAAATGTCCTATTAAAAAGATGAAAAAAATACATAAAGTACTGCTGTATATAATCAATCCCCAATCCCAAGATCAAAAATGTCCAGAAAATCCCTTGCTAACACTGCTCGAAAAGGTTAAATGAGAAATAAATGAAACAGAAAATAGAAAAAGACCATTCCCCAACAGTCCATACCCTGTGTAAATATGGAAATCAATTAATGATATGGAAATACCCTAAGAGATCAAGGAGAATAACAGTATCAAACTTCAATCATATTATATTAAAAAAAACAGATTCAGGCAATAGGCTTTGCACTGTTCATAAAGTCTTGATAGATTCGATTAAGCTAGGGAAAGTTCTAATTGCAATTAATTTCTATTCTTGCCGATATAAGTACGGATGCTAACATGTGATTGTCAGCACAAAGTAGACCAGAAGTATAAAGGTAGATATTTTGTGAATGTGTACAAGAAATGAAACAATGGTCATACTTTACATAAAAATGGCCATCCAAAATAATAAGATACTTAAAACATGCAGGAAAGGTTTCTTTTTTTTGGTATTTTTAAGTTATGAGCGACAAAAGGCAGATAGTAAGAAAAAATGAAGGAGTCAGATTTTGACAGGCATGAGTTAATTACTTTTTGTTATTTGTGGAGGTTTTTGTTTTACTTTCCCCTTGAATTAAGTGCCTGGGGGTGAGGGGAGAGGAAGTGATTTTCACTTGGGTTGAAATATCTTTTTACCAGATGAACATTTTCCCAGCGGATATGGTGTCATTGTGGTATACATGTACAATGCAAGATTGTTTCCACCATTATTGACAGATGTAATTTAACATTAAAGAAGTTACGGTAATGAAAATAAAAACAGTAAGAGAAGTTATTTAAAGCAAAATTCTTTTATAATCCCCCCAAAAAATCCATAAACTCGTCAGATGCCCATATTACTTTTAACAAACATGCAATCACCCATATACCGTATATAAATATATAGGTTTGTGGGAATATAGTCTTGGTAAAAGTAAAACTGACATGAAACCTTAAGAATAAACCAAAGATGAGGATAGTTTGTGGACATATAAATAATGGATACATACTTTAATGTATTTATGATCCAGATATCACCTGTTTGGGCATTTGATAGATATACATGTATTGAAACACTACATTTAAAGAAAGTTTCCTAGACAACCAGAATTGCTCATAGAAGCTGTGAAGCATGCATGTACACATATATAGTAAAGAAAAGCATGATAATAAGGTTAATGGGCAATGTGATCTATATATGTAAGATATATGCTTACGGTTCTACAAATGAAATAAAAAAAATACAATCAAGAATAATCCAAGAATTAAAAAATAGAAGAAAAAAAAAACTAAAAATGTAGAAGTCCTAGTAATAAAATATCACAATGAAACTGAGTTTGAATTCCGATTAAGTTCAAAATGGAAAGGGATTACGTATTATGTGGTCAGCATCGTACTTCAGTTCTTTGTTGAATCACAGAAAATAGTATTACAGTGTTTGAATTTTTCTGTAAAATTTTGATAACTGTCATTGGCCAAAAATTAATATTGAACACTAGCATTTCCAAGGAAAACAAACTTGTAATCCAAATAAATCAAAGTAAACAAAATAATTAGCCCCAAAACTGGTCACAATATAAAACAATTTAACTTCTCACGTGTTAAGGCATTAATGACTATTCTTTCTCAAAACATCAATAATAAATCTAGCTACAACACAAAACAGATGCCCGGATGTGGGTCAATCCTCTGGAAAAACATAATTGATACATGTTATTTGTCATGTCCTCCAAGTATGGCCTCGATTCCACTTTATGAATCTTACTCTGAGAAAGAATTAAGCATACAAATAAAAAAAAAATGTTGTTTACTACAACTCTCACTGATTTCTGAATCAAGGTCAGGAACTAGATCAGCATTAGATCAATGTCTCTATAAAATTCTTTACGTCAAAAAAAAATCAGAACTGAACTCTATTCCAGTAAATAAAGTTACATTACAATAGCAAGTAATGGAATAAAAAAAAATCAAACTTACTAACAAACAATTACATTAAATCAAATATAAATTTAATCGAATATACTGTTACACGCACAGTCTGCGGTGTCAAACCCATGCGCCAATCCCACTGGAAGTCATATGTTTTTCCCAAATTTCCAAAGACTTCCATACAGTTTGGGTTGTAAATTGGAAAGCCAGACGTGTCTGCTTTTATACACTAAATTTTACACTAATAAATTCGAGACCACAGATAAAACAACTTGCCAAAAGTCCATCAACCGCACATTTGCATGTTTTTTCTTCACCATCATCACATTTCCGTACCGCCAGCCGGTTATGCCATAGAAAATACACTAGTATCCCCTTTCTCACTGTTAACTATTTAACTCCGCCACCCTAGGCCAGTCAATACACCATTTTACAGGCGTATTACGCTAATATAACTGCACCTATTTACCAATGTGGACACATAAACGGTATCTACCAAAATCCTACTTATTGATTCCATTGTGTAATTTACTGGTTTCCTACCTTAAATACTGACACCTCAGCCACAACACGATTGCACACCACTAGATTTGAATATGGACAGTCATTCGGTTTGGACCTAAATTCACTACTAGCAAACCAAGGCATGGTTCAGATTCTTAACACTCGACTCCATGACGTTTGCTCCTAGTAATTTGCTAATTATTTCGGGCTAGGACTATTTCCATGGCACCGAATCCCAATAATCACACAAATCTAAGAATTGCTTCAAACGGGCGTTATCAAACGAGCATACTTCTAATTTATTACAATACATGAAACAAATTATACATAACAATATATATATATATATATATATATATATATATATATATATATATATATATATATATATATATATATATATATATATATATATATATATATAATGAGAAACATTCGTAAAGTTATCATGTCAAAAATAAGTCATCAGGACATTAATATAAATGGAACAAGTATTTGTTCTTAAGTAAGGATGTCTAGTTGGAGAGATGCAAACTATGTTAATTACCTGCAGAACAGACATGAAGACGAACTGTATAATGTTCTTGTCTATTATAATTCCTTGAAAATAGCCTGTCTTTTTCAGGAGTCCAAAGAACTCTATCCAAAACTGACAACACTCCATGCGGTACTTGTCTCAATATGAAAGACTGTGTATTAGTCAGAAAGTTATGCATTTCAGGAACATAAGTATTTTCGGTTCCGCAGTCCCCTCTTGCCGCTTTTGGCGATGCACCGAGTTGCTCAATTGCGTCAATGTAATGTCCTGCAATAATGCGTGGATTACTGCTTGAACACGTTACCTTGCACCAAATGATTTTCCGTGAAAATCCATCTATGCAGCCATTGATGCATAAACCGTATTAAGTTTGTCGTAAGAATCCAGATGCCAGATAAAGTTAGGTCCCTGGGCATAATAATTCCTTCGTCGTAGTATTTTTCTTCTTCTCAGTTCACATCCTGATGGTCGAAAAGGGAAAGCAAAGCTGCAACGTCAGATCAAGAAGTTCGAAATCCTGCAAGTAAACATTTTCGATGCATCCAGCGATAACCATTTTGACAGCCAAATTCACTGATCTGTTCCGCTAATTATAAAGCAACGTTTAAAATGTTTGATGGATACTTTCTCCTATATGATCTCAGTTCAGTTAGCCTTGGTTTCAATGTTCTCATAATGATAATAATCCTATGATTGATTGCCAAACAGCATATAATCTCTGAATAACTTAATTCAAGGGAAAAATACAACTTTTTTTAAAAGCAGTAAAATCCATAGCTGCATGTAGTCAAATCTCCAGAGAAGAAGCAATTTTCTACCTTGCCATGCAAGATTTTATTGCGAATATTCGCAATAGTATTGCGTTTATTCGCAATAAGTATTGCGTTTATTTGCAATGTATTGCGTTTATTCGCAATAAGCATTGCGTTTATTCGCAAATATATATTTTTTTACAGACATGATTTGACACTAATGGGCTTCCGTAAGGAACTGATTAAGCTCAGAAACTATCAACATATTAATGCTTATACCACTAGAGGCAGCCTTTCTAAAAGAATTTGATTTCAAGAAGGGTATGATAGCATGAGGCTAGAATGTTATGTAAATAATATTGTACAATAGCTGTTTCCTCCTCTCCCCTCATTTTTGTTTTACTTCCCCCTTATGTTGTAACAAGGAAGGAACTTGCCTATTATGATAAAATCATAGGAGCATCTCGGACTATCTAAATGCACATGTTAAACGCAATTGGCATATACATTTCTTAACACAATTATGTGTATATACTCCGGGGGTTGGGGGTGGAGATGACATGTACACCAGAAAAGCTAATAATGGTGCAGAGGTTTGTAGAGCTTGTGTATTACTATGAATGAGTAGCCTTTTCTAGCTTAGCCTCTTGTGCATTTGCTTGACATTGATTATAATTACCCTTTTCTTCTAGGTGGAAGACATGGGTAAGTTACCCTGACCAAAATTATAAAATGTGTTACTGGTGCAGATAAGAACCAGTTTTAGGATTTCAGATAACGCCATCCATTGCATTTCAGAGTAGTCTGTCACTTCTGCCAACAGACTTAACTTGACAATACCGGACACAGCTCAAACACTGCCAATGGATAATATACTGTTTAATCTATTTGATTATGCCTTTCCTAATTCCTTTTTTGGTTTTGTTTAGTTCAATTTTACATAAATAACACAGTTTTAATTTTGATCATCGTGGCAGTCCATTTGGGTGGAGGTGGGACTGGACTTAGATTTTTATAAATATATTTTGTTTATTTCCATATTTTGATAAAAGAAAGCCATGGTCTAAAATATTCCAACTTGATGGAAAAGTAACATTTAATATCACCGTATTATGTAATGTAACACATTGTTATTAAGGACTAATAGTAATTTCATGAATCAGGCAGCCCAGCACATCGTGGTTTTTGGTAGCACGTTTTTGTGGGTTTAACATAATTTGACAGCACACAATAGGCTATACATGTATGCTAGTAAGGCGATTGCATTAGAGCACTAGGTCTCTCATGTCCCCTGTTTTAGATATCCCAGTCCTAAGTATTTAACATTTCTAATTTTTTTTAGTGTTATAATCAATTAAAGTTTAATTAGTGTCAACATATTATTACAGTGTTTCTTGTATTTATGATGTCCAGGGGGTTACATGAATAGGTAAGAACTTTTGAGTTTAGAATATAAATGTTTTGCCGAATTGAGTAAAGAGAGGTGTTAAGATCTAGGGAAATCCGCAATTGTAATATTCTTATTATCATACATGGAGAAAAATCGGGAGATAGTTCTATAAAACCGGAATTACTACTAATGTACATTACATTTATTTGTACTCGCTTTGCAGAAGGAATTAATGCTTGAAACAACATTTTATTTAATAGCATATCTTTTTACGTTTTATGCGTACACACAAATCATTATATAAAGTTATACCTAAAGACAAAATGAGCAAGATGGCCGCTCCCCCCTCCCCCCTTTTAGGCTTAAGGTCTACTGTTATCGTTTTGATTTCAATGGCAGTGTCGTTAATAGTAATGTGATAATCTCTATTGACATGGCATGATAGCTATGGCCCCTATGTTGGCTGTGCTCAGGGTCCCCCAAAGGCCTTAATCTGGCCCCGTATATATAAACGACAATACAAGAGAAAAGATACTGTACTGATTGTACACTCATGCATATTGCAGTATCATACAATAGTTATTAAATGGTTGGTATAGTGCAATACTTTACATTTCAACCTGTTCTCATTTCTTAGGCGTTGATTAGAACTTGACTAAGGACACTGCCGGGGTTTCCTTTCTCTTCTATTCAGACGGGCCATCGCTTGTTTAGCTTGTACTTGAAATAACACAATGATTGTTTACATATGATAAATATAATGTTACTTTGTGGTCACTTTGAAATATAAATTAAGAAAATGCATAAAAATGTATCATCTCTTCAAATTATTTGATTCATAAGGTTCATTTGAAGTGGGCAACCTACATGCTTTAAACAAAATCTAATTTGTTTGTAGCCATAAGGACTAGTAGAGTCACAAGTTTACTTACCCTGCTGCTCTTTAAATATTTCTCTAGTCCTTCACACAACATACTGTCAGACAGGTATCAGGAGTAACTATCCATTAAACTATTGAAATAATATAAATAAATAGAGCAGCAGCAGGGGCGAATGGGACAACTGTATAGAGGCGTCCATTTGGGAAACCAAGGCTTCCTCCAAAATCGTAAAAAAAGCGTCCATTTAACAAACCAAGGCTTCCTAGAAATCGTAAAAGAAAGACGCCACAATTGTTGTCGCACCCCTGCTGCTGCTATGGGGTTAACAATTTTTTTCAACCGAATATTTGATCAAGTCCGATACGATATCTTGATCTATGATCATGCAAATTTATCGTTACAAATCCATGTGGAATAGACTGAGCGTGACTAAAGAAATTTCTAAAGAGATTATAATCCATATCACCGCCGCACCAAGTTTGCCAAATATTTCGTAGCGTATGTGAATCAACTCCGTTGAATACAGCAAGAATATTGCAGTTATCTCTGATCACTTTTGGTATTTGTGTGTATCGTTGAGTGACATATATCACATCGGTATTTTTATGCCTACCTCTGGAAAATATCCTAGCAGGAGTCTTTTGATTGTCTAACATGATATCATCATATACGACTAAATTGTTAATACTTCCATCAATATCATCAATGCTCGGTGCTTCTTCGATATCGGTTATAAATTCAATAATACCCTCGCCGGTGATTTCTGCTGCCTTTTGGTTGTAATCCTTTAACACTTCGTAGCATCGCTGATCTTCTACACTTGGGGCTATTAAATACAACTTACACCATTTCGTCCATCTCGTTATTAAATTAAGTAGCAGTTGTGTCTTGCCACTTCCAGATGGTCCGATTATAATCATACGAACAGAATTTGGTAGCGCTGCATGATGTTTAATTTGTTCTCTTGTTTTTGTCGCCGAAAAATCAATTACATTCATGTTATTATAAATATATTATGGATCTATATTGTGTGAAATGTAAGAATCGTACTGGCACAAATGACTTGACGACGATTACAACTAAAAATAACAGATCAGCACTTTCTGGTAAGTGTGTACAATGTAGTACAAAAAAAAATTAGATTTGTTTCTATAAAATCAGGAGATGGTTTTTTTTTTTTTAAAAACTAGGAGGTAATATTGCAGCTAAATTAGTAAAATTACCAGGAACACCATGGGCAAATACCCAGGAGAAAAACACCTTCCAGTGAATAGTTATTGTGGACCCGGGACTAGACTCGATATCAGACTCGATGATCAAAACCAACCCCGACCCGGTGAAAACCCAATCTATTTATTATTCTATAAGAGGATACTGGAGGGGTAAATCAGCAATCAGTAAACTCGCTAGCGCCGCAAAGGTGAAAAATACCACTGCAGCGGATTGCTTATTCAAACAGGCAATATGGGAAATTTATCTACCACCTCCTAAACAAATTAACTACTCGCATTTTGATGTCAGCGCACCTAATGAAGTTCATCAAGCTGATATATTATTTCTGCCGCATGATGGTTTTTACAAGTACGCGCTAACCGTAGTTGATGTTGCGAGTCGATAGAAACAAGCCGAGCCGCTAAAGACAAAATCATCAACTGAGGTGGATTCTGCGTTTGAAAGGATTTATCGATGGGGTCCTCTGTACTGGCCAAATCTATTACAAGTTGATCCTGGCAAGGAATTTCAGGGTGCAATGTTATCAACAATGAAGGATCATAATGTCGCCATCAGACGAGGACATACTGCATTACATCGCGATCAGGCAATTGTTGAACGATTTAATCGAACGCTTGCTGAGCGGTGATTTGGATATCAATACGCGAAGGAATTTATTCAGGATAAACGATCTCGTGAATGGGTCAAGAGATTACCAGGCGTAATTACCGCGTTGATTAATGAGATTACTCGAACAATCAACATGAAACCTAATAACGCGATTAAAATGAAGTATATACCTGTAAAACCACAAAATGATTTTTCAAAACAACCAATACTCGGCAATGTCACTGTTAGATATTTACATGAACCAGGAGAGCTTGAAGGTGGTAAAAAAGGGCTACTGATCCTATTTGGAGTGTCACTATTATTCTTTGTAAGTGTGGCGTTTGCAGAGTTTGGGGTGGGGTACTTCCAATATATTAATTAAAATATTATGGAGGTTCCACCTGGCTCGTGAATTTATAAAGTTAAATTAAAGACGAAATAGATTAACAGCTCTGAGCCCCCAGTCAGCACTGCCGACGGTTAGACTATATATATATATATATATATATATATATATATATATATATATATATATATATATATATATATATATATATATATATATATATATCACGAAGATGAAATTCAAATAAAACAATTTAATACAGGTGATAATTTTTAATGATAAACAAAACTGAATCACTCGTCCTCCTAGTGATAGCCTACTTCATCTCGTGATTTTCAGTGTGAGTTCGATTTTCCCCCTGGCCTTTGGTTCTACTCATCTCTTATTCGATCCTCCCACTCCTCCTGGCCTTCACCTCTCCCAACTTCTCTCCTTCCTTCTCCTTTCTTCTGTCTCTCTATCAGAGACTATTGGGACCACTTTCCCTGGTCTGTCCCTCGAAGCTTCCTCTCCAGATTTCCTCTTTCCTTCTCTTTCTTCCGTCTCTATCAGAGACACTGGGACGACTATCGCTGGTCTGTTCCTCGAAGCTTTATTTTGGAAGCTACACTTATAATCCTATTCCAAGGTTTTTTCCGCCAATAACGTGTGGCTGACCGGAGTCGCTATCTTCTGGCAATCTCTCTAAAGAACTATAGCGCACTAAAGCTTGCTGGCAGGTCTAAGGATATCATATTTAGCCCAAATCAGGGTCCCGCCTCTATCTCGATTCCGATTCGGTAGCTCTGGGGCCCTGTCCAATCGACTAATTCAACCTGACTGTCAGTCTGCGTATCAAGAAGATAAGGCACGTCCACTCCTTCTGGCAATTTCTTTGATCTACATAAGCGCGTTCCACCCAAGGTAATAATTGCACTTCTGACGGCCTTGGTCGGGCTTCCTATCCTAGGCAGGCAAACTTATGTAAGGGATAGTGTTAGCCTGCGGTCATGTTTAACAATAAACAGTGGCTTGTCTGAAGTACTTTGATAACACATGTTTCTAATTTAATTTTGGGTCGGGCAAAACGCCACAGTAAGATATCAGAAAGTTGACAAAATTCTTGTTTGTAAGATATCAAAAAGTTGATAAATTATCGTTTGAAAGATATCAAATAATTGATCAAATGATTGTTTGTAAGATATCAGAAAGTTGATACAAATTTTCTTTAAAAGATATCAGAAAGTTGATAAAATGTTTGTTTGTAAGATATCAGAAAGTTGATAAAAGCACTCTTTATAAGATCTCATAAAGTTGATAAAATTATTCTTTGTAAGATATCAGAAACTTGATAAAATAATTCTTTGTAAGATATCAGAAACTTGATAAAGATGCTCGTTGTATGATATCAGAAAGTTGATAAAATTCTTGTTTGCAAGATATCGGAAAGTTGATGCAATTATACTTTGTAAGATATCAGAAAGTTGATAAAAATATTCTTTATAAGATCTCAGAAAGTTGATAAAATTATTCTTTTGTAAGATATCAGAAAGTTGATAAAACTATTCTTTTGTAAGATATCAGAAAGTTGATATAATAATTCTTTGTAAGATATCAGAAAGTTGATAAAATAATTCTTTGTAAGATATCAGAAAGTTAATAAAATTCTTGTTTGTAAGATATTGGAAGTTGATAAAATTCTTGTTTGTAAGATATCGGAACGTTGATGCAATTATTCTTTGCAAGATATCACAAAGTTGATAAAAAATATTCTATATAAGATCTCAGAAAGTTGATAAAATTATTCTTCTGTAAGATATCAGGAAGTTGATAAAACAATTCTTTCTAAGATATCAGAAAGTTGATAAAACTATTCTTTATAAGATATCAGAAAGTTGATAAATAATTCTTTGTAAGATATCAGAAAGTTGATAAATTATTCTTTGTAAGATGTTGAAAAATTATAAAATTATCCTTTGTAAGATATCAGAAAGTTGATAAAATTATTGTTTGTAAAATATCAAAAAGTTGATAAAATGATACTTTGTAAGATATTAGAAAGTTGATACAAATTTTCCATAGAAGATAGTTGATACAATTTTTGTTTGTAAGATATCAGAAAGTTGATAAAAGTATTCTTTATAAGATCTCAGAACGTTGATAAAATTATTCTTTGTAAGATATCAAAAAGTTAACAAAATTATTTTTTGTAAGATATCAGAAGGTTGATAAAATTATTCTCTGTAATATATCAGAATGTTGATAAAAATATTCTTTGTAAGAGATCAGAAAGTTGATAAAATTATGCTTTGTAAGATATCAGAAAGTTGATAAAAATATTCTTTATAAGATCTCAGAAAGTTGATAAAATTATTATTTTGTAAGATATCAAAACGTTGAAAAAACTATTCTTTAGAAGATATCAGAAAGGTGATAAAACTACTCTTTATAAGATGTCAGAAAGTTAATAAAATTATTCGTTCTAAGATCTCAAAAAGCTGATAAAATTATTCTTTGTAAGATATTAAAAAATTATAAAATTATTTTTTGTAAGATATCAGAAAGTTTATAAAATTATTGTTTGTAAAATATCAAAAAGTTGATAAAATGATACTTTGTAAGATATCAGAAAGTTGATACAAATTTTCCATAGAAGAAAGTTGATACAATTTTTGTTTGTAAGATATCAGAAAGTTGATAAAAGTATTCTTTATAAGATCTCAGAACGTTGATAAAATTATTCTTTGTAAGATATCAAAAAGTTAACAAAATTATTCTTTGTAACATATCAGAAAAATGATAAAATTATTCTCTGTAATATATCAGAATGTTGATAAAAATATTCTTTGTAAGAGATCAGAAAGTTGATAAAATTATGCTTTGTAAGATATCAGAAAGTTGATAAAAATATTCTTTATAAGATCTCAGAAAGTTGATAAAATTATTATTTTGTAAGATATCAAAACGTTGAAAAAACTATTCTTTAGAAGATATCAGAAAGGTGATAAAACTACTCTTTATAAGATGTCAGAAAGGTAATAAAATTATTCGTTCTAAGATCTCAAAAAGCTGATAAAATTATTCTTTGTAAGATATAAAAAAATTGATAAAAATATTCTTTATAAGCTATCAGAAAGTTTATAAAATTCTTGTTTGTAAAAAATCAAAAAGTTGATAAAATGATTCTTTGTAAGATATCGGAAAGTTGAAACAAATTTTCTATAGAAGATGTCGGAAAGTTGATAAAATTCTTGTTTGTATGATGTCAGAATGTTGATAAAAGTATTCTTTATAAGATATAAGAAAGTTCATAAAACTATTCTTTATAAGATATCAGAAAGTTGATTAAATAATTCGTTATAAGGTCTCAGAAAGTTGATAAAATTATTCGTTTGTGAGATATCAGAAAGTTGAAAAAACTATTCTTTATATGATATCAGAAAGTTGATCAAATAATACTTTGTAAGATATCAGAAAGTTGCTAAAATTATTCTTTATAAGATACTAAAAAATATTAAAATTATTCTTAGTAAGATATTAGAAAGTTTATAAAATTCTTGTTTGTAAAATATCAAAAAGTTGATAAAAATATTCGTCGTAAGATATCAGAAAGTTGATAAATTATTCTTTTGTAAGATATCAGAAAGTTGATAAAATTCTTGTTTGTAAGATATCAGAAAAAGTTGATAAAATTATTCTTTGTAAGATATCAGAAAGTTGATAAAAATATTCTTTATAAGATCTCAGAACGTTTATAAAATTATGATTTTGTAAGATATCAGAAAGTTGATAAAACAATTCTTTATAAGATATCAGAAAGTTAATAAAAGTATTCTTTCTAAGATCTCAAAAAGCTGATAAAATTATTCTTTGTAAGATATAAAAAAATTGATAAAATTATTCTTTATATGCTCTCAGAATGTTGATAATATTCTTGTTTGTAAGATATCAATAAGTTGATAAAATGATTCTTTGTAAGATATCAGAAAGTTGATACAAATTTTATATAGAAGATATCGGAATGTTGATACAATTTTTGTTTGTAAGATCTCAGAAAGTTGATAAAATTATTCTTTGTAAGAGATCATAAAGTTGATAAAATTATTCTTTGTAAGTTATCAGAAAGTTGATAAAATTATTCTCTGTAAGATATCAGAAAAAGTTGATAAAACTATTATTTGTAATATATCAGAAAGTTTATAAAACTATTCTTTATAAGATATCAGAAAGTTGATAAAACTATTCTTTATAAGATATCAGAAAGTTGATAAAACTATTCTTTATAAGATATCAGAAAGTTCATAGAATTATTCTTTGTAAGATATCAAAAAGTTGAAAAAATGATTCTTTGTAAGATATCAGAAAGTTGATAAAAATTTTCTATAGAAGATATCGGAAAGTTGATAAAATTTTTGTTTGTAAGATATCAGAATGTTGATAAAAGTATTCGTTGTAAGATATCAGAATGTTGATAAAAGTATTCTTTACAAGATCTCAGAAAGTTGATAAATTATTCTTTGTAAGATATCATAAAGTTGATAAAATTATTCTTTCTAAGATATCAGAAAGTTGATAAAGATGCTCGTTGTATGATATCATAAAGTTGATAAAATTCATGTTTGTAGGATATCGGAAAGTTGATGCAATTATTCTTTGTAAGATATCAGAAAGTTGATAAAATTATTCTTTTTAAGATATCAGAAAGTTAATTAAATTATTCTCTATAAGATATCAGAATGTTGATAAAATAATTCTTTTTCAGATATCAGAAAGTTGATAAAGCAGCTCGTTGTATGATATCAGAAAGTTGATAAAATTCCTGTTTGTAAGATATCGGAAAGTTGATGCAATTTGTCACAGAATTAGGCGAAAATTAAATTTATTTTATTCTTGAATTACAAACTAATTTCACCATTTTCTTTGTTTCGTCGTACATGCATTACCTGGGGTGAATAAGTGGTTTTCTCCAAGGTAAGCGGCGTGTAACGATTTGCATGTGCCTGACATTGAATTACATGAAATCCGGAACATTAGATTCACAGGTTGCACGGTAATCTTGCCGTGATTTCTGCTCACCTATTTGAGGGTATATAAGGCAGAATATTTATGATCAATATTACGGGACCAAAAGTATCTAATCACAGGATAGATAGCTCGTCTTTCAATCTCCAGCCAAAGGGCTGATAGCATCTCTGATAACGTCGGCTGATAACATCTCTGATAACGCATCTGATAATATCTCTGGGAACATCTTTGATAACGTCTTTGATATCGTAGCTGATTTGTTGCAGAACATCTCTGAATTATAGCTGAATGTGATTGATTGTGCCGTTTAATTGTGCAATCGAATTGAAGTATCTGACTGTCTGTCTGTCGAACTGTCTGTTCGTCTACATCTGTCGTGACGTGTAAATATCCGGAAATCTAGAAGTCCGAGTGTCGGAGCTGTCTAGAGTTGTAAACATCCGGGGTGGCATCTTAAAGTATTTGGGATCGTTGGTTCTAGTAGATGTTGTATGCTGTCTGTACGTATAACAATTTTGTTACAATGGTGTCAGAAGTGGGATCGTTGGATTAAGTGAACTGTCAATCATTTTTGTGAAAGTATACATTTAATGTTTATATTTGAGCGTGACCTTCTTGACAAGATAATACTCAAGTTGGGGTTTATTTTTGTTTAGTTTATCTAGGTCCGTGTGTCCAGTATAAACGTGTTTAAAGCATTGGTTTGGTTACCTGTCTATATTCATATTACAATTGTCTCATTTTCATGTCATCCCTTAAGGACTTGGTTGCCTTAGGCAAAGAATTTGGGTATGAAGGTGAAAGTCTAAGGAAATTTATTCAGGAAGAACAAGGCCGGGAAAGGGAAGAAAGGGCAAGGGCTAGGGAATTAGAAAAGGAAGAAAGGATAAGGTCAAGGGAATTAGAAAGGGAATTCGAAAGGGAAAAAGGGGAAGCCGATGTAAGAAATGGGCCTTTGAGAAGGAATAGATAGGACTAGAGAAGGAAAAGATAGAATTAGAGAAGCAGGCCGAAAAGGACAGGATAGGATGGGAAATGGAAGCGGAGGGAAGGCGAATAGAGTTAGAAAAACTAGCAAAAGTAGAAATGTTAGAGTTAGAAGAAAAAGCAAAGCAACGAGATCATGAGCGTAAGGTAGAATTAGCGACATCTGGAAGAGAACACGATTCTGCCTTTAGCAAATTAAGGGGCCCCAAATTACCTTCTTTTGACGATGAAAAAGATAACATGGATAGTTATCTTCATCGCTTTGAGCGGTATGCCGAAAACCAGAAGTGGAGTCAAAATGACTGGGCACTGCATCTCAGTGCGCTATTAAAAGGTAAAGCGCTGGATGTATACTCGCGACTTCCGAGAGACGATGTGTTTAAGTACGACGTCCTAAAGGAAGCACTTCTCAAAAGGTACGAGCTCACTGAACAGGGTTTTCGTAAAAAGTTCAGGTATAGCAAGCCCGATAAGGGAGAAACCTTTGTTCAGTTCACCGTTAGAATTGTGAACTATTTTGAGTGGTGGATTGAATGCGGAAAAGCGGTGAAAACGTTTGAACGGTTGACTGATTTCTTGCTCAGAGATCAATTATTTAATACAGTTGGGCGAGAATTAGATCAATTTCTCAAAGAGAAAGTCTTCACAAACGTAAAAGATATGGCTAAGCAAGCCGATTTCTTTGCCGAAGCTAATGGGGGAACCCAGAACGTGGTTTTAAAAGATTTTAAGTCTGGAAACCAGTCTGCGAGACCTATGCCTAGGGAGCTTGTAAAATCAGCTGAGGTAAATAGCTCAGTTAGGAATCCAGTTATTCAGCGTGTGCAGTGTTACTTGTGTAATGCATGGGGTCATGTTCAAAAAGACTGTCCTAAAAGAAAGGGACTTGTACATAAGGTAGCAGTGGCTATACAAAGTAAAGGTATATCTGATAACATCGTACAGGTAGAACCTTGTATTCATTCGCTTGGCACGTGTCTATTTCCCGAAGTGCGTGTACCAACCGCGAGAGGGTTTGTCAACGGTCAAGAAGTCGTAGTATTACGTGACACTGGTTGCACGGGCGTAGTGATAAAACGGAGTCTCGTGCAGGATAACCAAATGCTCGGGTGGGAGTCCCCATGTATGTTACTTGATCAGACGATGGGTCGCATTCCCGTAGAAAGGATCACTGTAAAAACACCTTTCCTGACGGGAACTGTTGATGCCCTTTGTATGGAAAATCCTATTTACGATCTGACGATCAGTAATGTTGAAGGTTCCCGTCTTCCAACTATGGCCGATTTTAAAATACCTTTGGCATTTGCAATCGAAACGCGAGCGCAAACACGGCGAGAGAAAACCGCGTTTCATAAATTAATAATCCCTGAATCGATCTCGGGAATTTCGCGTGATGATTTCAAACAAGAGCAAGAACGTGATGAATCCATCAGAACAATTGTTGAGAAAATCACGTCCGGCGCGATTAACCATTGCAAGGGTGGGGGTAGCTCGAGATTCGTACGCAAGAACGGATTAATTCATAAGGAGTTTAGCGCTCGGGAGGGTAAGAAGTATTGGCAAGTGGTCGTACCCCAGAGATATAGATCTCAAGTACTTAGGGTGGCGCATGAGTCAAGCATGGCAGGACACCTAGGTAAGGCTAAGACCACTAGCAGGGTAGTCGCTGAATTCTACTGGCCCGGCGCTAATGGCGATGTCACACGGTTCTGTAGGTCGTGCGACGTATGTCAGAAAACCGCATGTAAGGGAAGGGTCACAAGGGTGCCCTTAGGACAGATGCCATTAATAGATACACCGTTTAAAAGAGTGGCAGTAGATATTGTAGGACCAATACACCCAGTTACCGAAAGAAAGAATCGGTATATTCTTACTCTGGTTGATTACGCGACCAGATACCCCGAAGCCGTAGAATTACCAACTATTGAAACGGAAAGGGTAGCTGAAGCATTAGTTGATATCTTCAGTAGGGTAGGGGTGCCAGAAGAAATCCTCACTGATTGTGCTGCCCAATTCACCTCTGACCTCATGGGTGAAATAAGTAGGCTGTTATCCATCAAACAGCTAAACACTACCCCAAACCATCCGATGTGCAATGGACTGGTAAAGAAGTTTAACGGTACCCTGAAAAGCATGCTACGAAAGATGTGCGAGGAACGTCCGCAAGACTCGGACCGTTATTTAAACGCTGTTCTGTTCGCGTACCGTGAAGTACCGCAGGAAAGTTTAGGGTTTTCACCCTTCGAACTGTTGTACGGTATGACAGTTCGAGGCCCGATGCGTATACTACGCGAACTATGGACTGGTGATGTCGCGAACGAGGAAATAAAAACAACTTACCAGTACGTGTTAGATCTAAGAAATAAACTTGAGAGTACATGACAGATGGCACGTGACGAATTAATTAAATCGGGGCGCAGATATGCCAAGTATTATAACCTCAGAGCGCGAAATAGGAAATTTCTTGTGGGAGATCAGGTTCTATTGCTTCTTCCAACGAGCTCAAATAAGTTATTAGTCCAGTGGAAAGGTCCCTATGAAGTTAAAGAGGTAAAAGGTGACATGGACTATAAAATTGACATGGACGGTAATTTAAAGACATTCTATGCTAACATACTCAAGTTGTATATCAAGAGACAGAGCGACAATAATGAAAAGGGGGTCTTAAATGTCGTTTGTACGGCAGTCGTAGACGATGATGAAACTGATTCGAATATCGAGAGTTCCCTTGAATGTCCCTTGGGAGTTGCGGGGGAAGGGATAGATAAAGTCGATGTGAGTGCGGAGTTGACGAAAGACCAGCGTCAACAGGTTAATGCGCTCTTGGCTAAACACTCTTATGTATTCACAGACAGACCAGGTTGTACAACTTTGTTGGACCTCAAAATTAAGCTGAATACGTCTGACCCTATTCGAATCAAGGGTTATCCGGTGCCATACAACGCACGTGAAGCTGTGGACGAAGAGGTGGGTAAAATGTTGGATCTGGGGGTGATTGAACCCTCCAACTCTCCATATTCTTCTCCAGTAGTGCTAGTCAGGTATCGATTTTCGGCAGTTGAATAAAATCACTGTGTTCGATGCAGAACCAATGCCAGATATGGAGGGTCTATTTGCGAAGTTGTCGGGAAACCGATGGATTTCCAAATTAGATCTGGCCAAGGGATATTGGCCGGTTCCCATTGTCCCAGAATCCCGAGCATTGACAGCATTTGCGACCCAGAAAGGACTGTATCAATTCAAAGTGATGCCATTCGGGTTAGTTGGAGCTAGCGCCACCTGTTGTCGTTTGATGCGAAAGTTGCATAAAGGTTTAGCAAACGTTGATAGCTTTGTAGACGACATATTCGTGTACACGAATACTTGGAGTGAGCACGTGTCCGTCCTGAGCGAGCTCTTCAATAGACTCCGCAGAGCGAACCTCACAGTGAGACCCACTAAATGCAGTATTGGTTATACAGATTTAGATTGTTTGGGTCATAGGGTCAGCGGTATGGGTCAGTTAAAACCTCACCCCAAGCAAGTTGAAGCATATAGAGACGCACCAAAGCCAACCAACAAAACGCAGGTAAGATCATTTCTAGGTCTAGTAGGTTTTTATAGAAAGTTTATACCGAACTTTGCAGCCATTGCTAGCCCGCTGTCTGATTTGATCAAGAAGGGGCAACCAAATAAAGTTGAATGGGGACCGCCACAAGATAAAGCATTTTGTGCTCTGAAAGAGAAACTTGTTAGTGCACCTATATTAAAATTGCCAGATGTCAGCAAACCTTTTATTCTAAGAACAGATGCTTCTGAAACTGGGTTGGGGGCAGTTTTACTGCAAGAGCAAGACGACAGTAAGTTACCCGTAGCTTACTCGAGTAGGAAATTGCTACCCAGGGAGAAAAATTATTCCGTTATAGAAAAGGAATGTTTGGCCGTAGTATGGGGAATTGGGAAGTATCACGCATATCTATTTGGGAGAGATTTCGTTCTCGAGACTGATCACCAACCCCTACTGTATTTAAACAAGACCAAGGTCGCTAACGCTCGGTTGATGCGTTGGGCGCTAACACTACAACCTTATCGCTTCCGTGTAGAAGCAATAAGGGGAGTTGAAAATATAGGCGCAGACTACTTGAGTAGGGCATGATGGGAAATTTGTATTTATTTGACCAGTAATAAAATCCAGATTGTAGTATAACCAGTGTAAATGTTGTAGATATCATCAGTAGTTATTTTTCTTCAATTCTGTGTTAGTTTTAAAAATGTGTACATTTTTATTCTTAGGGGGAGGTATTGTCACAGAATTAGGCGAAAATTAAATTTATTTTATTCTTGAATTACAAACTAATTTCACCATTTTCTTTGTTTCGTCGTACATGCATTACCTGGGGTGAATAAGTGGTTTTCTCCAAGGTAAGCGGCGTGTAACGATTTGCATGTGCCTGACATTGAATTACATGAAATCCGGAACATTAGATTCACAGGTTGCACGGTAATCTTGCCGTGATTTCTGCTCACCTATTTGAGGGTATATAAGGCAGAATATTTATGATCAATATTACGGGACCAAAAGTATCTAATCACAGGATAGATAGCTCGTCTTTCAATCTCCAGCCAAAGGGCTGATAGCATCTCTGATAACGTCGGCTGATAACATCTCTGATAACGCATCTGATAATATCTCTGGGAACATCTTTGATAACGTCTTTGATATCGTAGCTGATTTGTTGCAGAACATCTCTGAATTATAGCTGAATGTGATTGATTGTGCCGTTTAATTGTGCAATCGAATTGAAGTATCTGACTGTCTGTCTGTCGAACTGTCTGTTCGTCTACATCTGTCGTGACGTGTAAATATCCGGAAATCTAGAAGTCCGAGTGTCGGAGCTGTCTAGAGTTGTAAACATCCGGGGTGGCATCTTAAAGTATTTGGGATCGTTGGTTCTAGTAGATGTTGTATGCTGTCTGTACGTATAACAATTTTGTTACAATGGTGTCAGAAGTGGGATCGTTGGATTAAGTGAACTGTCAATCATTTTTGTGAAAGTATACATTTAATGTTTATATTTGAGCGTGACCTTCTTGACAAGATAATACTCAAGTTGGGGTTTATTTTTGTTTAGTTTATCTAGGTCCGTGTGTCCAGTATAAACGTGTTTAAAGCATTGGTTTGGTTACCTGTCTATATTCATATTACAATTGTCTCATTTTCATGTCATCCCTTAAGGACTTGGTTGCCTTAGGCAAAGAATTTGGGTATGAAGGTGAAAGTCTAAGGAAATTTATTCAGGAAGAACAAGGCCGGGAAAGGGAAGAAAGGGCAAGGGCTAGGGAATTAGAAAAGGAAGAAAGGATAAGGTCAAGGGAATTAGAAAGGGAATTCGAAAGGGAAAAAGGGGAAGCCGATGTAAGAAATGGGCCTTTGAGAAGGAATAGATAGGACTAGAGAAGGAAAAGATAGAATTAGAGAAGCAGGCCGAAAAGGACAGGATAGGATGGGAAATGGAAGCGGAGGGAAGGCGAATAGAGTTAGAAAAACTAGCAAAAGTAGAAATGTTAGAGTTAGAAGAAAAAGCAAAGCAACGAGATCATGAGCGTAAGGTAGAATTAGCGACATCTGGAAGAGAACACGATTCTGCCTTTAGCAAATTAAGGGGCCCCAAATTACCTTCTTTTGACGATGAAAAAGATAACATGGATAGTTATCTTCATCGCTTTGAGCGGTATGCCGAAAACCAGAAGTGGAGTCAAAATGACTGGGCACTGCATCTCAGTGCGCTATTAAAAGGTAAAGCGCTGGATGTATACTCGCGACTTCCGAGAGACGATGTGTTTAAGTACGACGTCCTAAAGGAAGCACTTCTCAAAAGGTACGAGCTCACTGAACAGGGTTTTCGTAAAAAGTTCAGGTATAGCAAGCCCGATAAGGGAGAAACCTTTGTTCAGTTCACCGTTAGAATTGTGAACTATTTTGAGTGGTGGATTGAATGCGGAAAAGCGGTGAAAACGTTTGAACGGTTGACTGATTTCTTGCTCAGAGATCAATTATTTAATACAGTTGGGCGAGAATTAGATCAATTTCTCAAAGAGAAAGTCTTCACAAACGTAAAAGATATGGCTAAGCAAGCCGATTTCTTTGCCGAAGCTAATGGGGGAACCCAGAACGTGGTTTTAAAAGATTTTAAGTCTGGAAACCAGTCTGCGAGACCTATGCCTAGGGAGCTTGTAAAATCAGCTGAGGTAAATAGCTCAGTTAGGAATCCAGTTATTCAGCGTGTGCAGTGTTACTTGTGTAATGCATGGGGTCATGTTCAAAAAGACTGTCCTAAAAGAAAGGGACTTGTACATAAGGTAGCAGTGGCTATACAAAGTAAAGGTATATCTGATAACATCGTACAGGTAGAACCTTGTATTCATTCGCTTGGCACGTGTCTATTTCCCGAAGTGCGTGTACCAACCGCGAGAGGGTTTGTCAACGGTCAAGAAGTCGTAGTATTACGTGACACTGGTTGCACGGGCGTAGTGATAAAACGGAGTCTCGTGCAGGATAACCAAATGCTCGGGTGGGAGTCCCCATGTATGTTACTTGATCAGACGATGGGTCGCATTCCCGTAGAAAGGATCACTGTAAAAACACCTTTCCTGACGGGAACTGTTGATGCCCTTTGTATGGAAAATCCTATTTACGATCTGACGATCAGTAATGTTGAAGGTTCCCGTCTTCCAACTATGGCCGATTTTAAAATACCTTTGGCATTTGCAATCGAAACGCGAGCGCAAACACGGCGAGAGAAAACCGCGTTTCATAAATTAATAATCCCTGAATCGATCTCGGGAATTTCGCGTGATGATTTCAAACAAGAGCAAGAACGTGATGAATCCATCAGAACAATTGTTGAGAAAATCACGTCCGGCGCGATTAACCATTGCAAGGGTGGGGGTAGCTCGAGATTCGTACGCAAGAACGGATTAATTCATAAGGAGTTTAGCGCTCGGGAGGGTAAGAAGTATTGGCAAGTGGTCGTACCCCAGAGATATAGATCTCAAGTACTTAGGGTGGCGCATGAGTCAAGCATGGCAGGACACCTAGGTAAGGCTAAGACCACTAGCAGGGTAGTCGCTGAATTCTACTGGCCCGGCGCTAATGGCGATGTCACACGGTTCTGTAGGTCGTGCGACGTATGTCAGAAAACCGCATGTAAGGGAAGGGTCACAAGGGTGCCCTTAGGACAGATGCCATTAATAGATACACCGTTTAAAAGAGTGGCAGTAGATATTGTAGGACCAATACACCCAGTTACCGAAAGAAAGAATCGGTATATTCTTACTCTGGTTGATTACGCGACCAGATACCCCGAAGCCGTAGAATTACCAACTATTGAAACGGAAAGGGTAGCTGAAGCATTAGTTGATATCTTCAGTAGGGTAGGGGTGCCAGAAGAAATCCTCACTGATTGTGCTGCCCAATTCACCTCTGACCTCATGGGTGAAATAAGTAGGCTGTTATCCATCAAACAGCTAAACACTACCCCAAACCATCCGATGTGCAATGGACTGGTAAAGAAGTTTAACGGTACCCTGAAAAGCATGCTACGAAAGATGTGCGAGGAACGTCCGCAAGACTCGGACCGTTATTTAAACGCTGTTCTGTTCGCGTACCGTGAAGTACCGCAGGAAAGTTTAGGGTTTTCACCCTTCGAACTGTTGTACGGTATGACAGTTCGAGGCCCGATGCGTATACTACGCGAACTATGGACTGGTGATGTCGCGAACGAGGAAATAAAAACAACTTACCAGTACGTGTTAGATCTAAGAAATAAACTTGAGAGTACATGACAGATGGCACGTGACGAATTAATTAAATCGGGGCGCAGATATGCCAAGTATTATAACCTCAGAGCGCGAAATAGGAAATTTCTTGTGGGAGATCAGGTTCTATTGCTTCTTCCAACGAGCTCAAATAAGTTATTAGTCCAGTGGAAAGGTCCCTATGAAGTTAAAGAGGTAAAAGGTGACATGGACTATAAAATTGACATGGACGGTAATTTAAAGACATTCTATGCTAACATACTCAAGTTGTATATCAAGAGACAGAGCGACAATAATGAAAAGGGGGTCTTAAATGTCGTTTGTACGGCAGTCGTAGACGATGATGAAACTGATTCGAATATCGAGAGTTCCCTTGAATGTCCCTTGGGAGTTGCGGGGGAAGGGATAGATAAAGTCGATGTGAGTGCGGAGTTGACGAAAGACCAGCGTCAACAGGTTAATGCGCTCTTGGCTAAACACTCTTATGTATTCACAGACAGACCAGGTTGTACAACTTTGTTGGACCTCAAAATTAAGCTGAATACGTCTGACCCTATTCGAATCAAGGGTTATCCGGTGCCATACAACGCACGTGAAGCTGTGGACGAAGAGGTGGGTAAAATGTTGGATCTGGGGGTGATTGAACCCTCCAACTCTCCATATTCTTCTCCAGTAGTGCTAGTCAGGTATCGATTTTCGGCAGTTGAATAAAATCACTGTGTTCGATGCAGAACCAATGCCAGATATGGAGGGTCTATTTGCGAAGTTGTCGGGAAACCGATGGATTTCCAAATTAGATCTGGCCAAGGGATATTGGCCGGTTCCCATTGTCCCAGAATCCCGAGCATTGACAGCATTTGCGACCCAGAAAGGACTGTATCAATTCAAAGTGATGCCATTCGGGTTAGTTGGAGCTAGCGCCACCTGTTGTCGTTTGATGCGAAAGTTGCATAAAGGTTTAGCAAACGTTGATAGCTTTGTAGACGACATATTCGTGTACACGAATACTTGGAGTGAGCACGTGTCCGTCCTGAGCGAGCTCTTCAATAGACTCCGCAGAGCGAACCTCACAGTGAGACCCACTAAATGCAGTATTGGTTATACAGATTTAGATTGTTTGGGTCATAG
This sequence comes from Unio delphinus, assembly GCA_029339505.1. Lineage (NCBI taxonomy): Eukaryota > Metazoa > Mollusca > Bivalvia > Unionida > Unionidae > Unio > Unio delphinus. The sequence continues at coordinate 792,729 of JAQISU010000258.1, forward strand.
GGTCAGCGGTATGGGTCAGTTAAAACCTCACCCCAAGCAAGTTGAAGCATATAGAGACGCACCAAAGCCAACCAACAAAACGCAGGTAAGATCATTTCTAGGTCTAGTAGGTTTTTATAGAAAGTTTATACCGAACTTTGCAGCCATTGCTAGCCCGCTGTCTGATTTGATCAAGAAGGGGCAACCAAATAAAGTTGAATGGGGACCGCCACAAGATAAAGCATTTTGTGCTCTGAAAGAGAAACTTGTTAGTGCACCTATATTAAAATTGCCAGATGTCAGCAAACCTTTTATTCTAAGAACAGATGCTTCTGAAACTGGGTTGGGGGCAGTTTTACTGCAAGAGCAAGACGACAGTAAGTTACCCGTAGCTTACTCGAGTAGGAAATTGCTACCCAGGGAGAAAAATTATTCCGTTATAGAAAAGGAATGTTTGGCCGTAGTATGGGGAATTGGGAAGTATCACGCATATCTATTTGGGAGAGATTTCGTTCTCGAGACTGATCACCAACCCCTACTGTATTTAAACAAGACCAAGGTCGCTAACGCTCGGTTGATGCGTTGGGCGCTAACACTACAACCTTATCGCTTCCGTGTAGAAGCAATAAGGGGAGTTGAAAATATAGGCGCAGACTACTTGAGTAGGGCATGATGGGAAATTTGTATTTATTTGACCAGTAATAAAATCCAGATTGTAGTATAACCAGTGTAAATGTTGTAGATATCATCAGTAGTTATTTTTCTTCAATTCTGTGTTAGTTTTAAAAATGTGTACATTTTTATTCTTAGGGGGAGGTATTGTCACAGAATTAGGCGAAAATTAAATTTATTTTATTCTTGAATTACAAACTAATTTCACCATTTTCTTTGTTTCGTCGTACATGCATTACCTGGGGTGAATAAGTGGTTTTCTCCAAGGTAAGCGGCGTGTAACGATTTGCATGTGCCTGACATTGAATTACATGAAATCCGGAACATTAGATTCACAGGTTGCACGGTAATCTTGCCGTGATTTCTGCTCACCTATTTGAGGGTATATAAGGCAGAATATTTATGATCAATATTACGGGACCAAAAGTATCTAATCACAGGATAGATAGCTCGTCTTTCAATCTCCAGCCAAAGGGCTGATAGCATCTCTGATAACGTCGGCTGATAACATCTCTGATAACGCATCTGATAATATCTCTGGGAACATCTTTGATAACGTCTTTGATATCGTAGCTGATTTGTTGCAGAACATCTCTGAATTATAGCTGAATGTGATTGATTGTGCCGTTTAATTGTGCAATCAAATTGAAGTATCTGACTGTCTGTCTGTCGAACTGTCTGTTCGTCTACATCTGTCGTGACGTGTAAATATCCGGAAATCTAGAAGTCCGAGTGTCGGAGCTGTCTAGAGTTGTAAACATCCGGGGTGGCATCTTAAAGTATTTGGGATCGTTGGTTCTAGTAGATGTTGTATGCTGTCTGTACGTATAACAATTTTGTTACAATGGTGTCAGAAGTGGGATCGTTGGATTAAGTGAACTGTCAATCATTTTTGTGAAAGTATACATTTAATGTTTATATTTGAGCGTGACCTTCTTGACAAGATAATACTCAAGTTGGGGTTTATTTTTGTTTAGTTTATCTAGGTCCGTGTGTCCAGTATAAACGTGTTTAAAGCATTGGTTTGGTTACCTGTCTATATTCATATTACAATTGTCTCATTTTCATGTCATCCCTTAAGGACTTGGTTGCCTTAGGCAAAGAATTTGGGTATGAAGGTGAAAGTCTAAGGAAATTTATTCAGGAAGAACAAGGCCGGGAAAGGGAAGAAAGGGCAAGGGCTAGGGAATTAGAAAAGGAAGAAAGGATAAGGTCAAGGGAATTAGAAAGGGAATTCGAAAGGGAAAAAGGGGAAGCCGATGTAAGAAATGGGCCTTTGAGAAGGAATAGATAGGACTAGAGAAGGAAAAGATAGAATTAGAGAAGCAGGCCGAAAAGGACAGGATAGGATGGGAAATGGAAGCGGAGGGAAGGCGAATAGAGTTAGAAAAACTAGCAAAAGTAGAAATGTTAGAGTTAGAAGAAAAAGCAAAGCAACGAGATCATGAGCGTAAGGTAGAATTAGCGACATCTGGAAGAGAACACGATTCTGCCTTTAGCAAATTAAGGGGCCCCAAATTACCTTCTTTTGACGATGAAAAAGATAACATGGATAGTTATCTTCATCGCTTTGAGCGGTATGCCGAAAACCAGAAGTGGAGTCAAAATGACTGGGCACTGCATCTCAGTGCGCTATTAAAAGGTAAAGCGCTGGATGTATACTCGCGACTTCCGAGAGACGATGTGTTTAAGTACGACGTCCTAAAGGAAGCACTTCTCAAAAGGTACGAGCTCACTGAACAGGGTTTTCGTAAAAAGTTCAGGTATAGCAAGCCCGATAAGGGAGAAACCTTTGTTCAGTTCACCGTTAGAATTGTGAACTATTTTGAGTGGTGGATTGAATGCGGAAAAGCGGTGAAAACGTTTGAACGGTTGACTGATTTCTTGCTCAGAGATCAATTATTTAATACAGTTGGGCGAGAATTAGATCAATTTCTCAAAGAGAAAGTCTTCACAAACGTAAAAGATATGGCTAAGCAAGCCGATTTCTTTGCCGAAGCTAATGGGGGAACCCAGAACGTGGTTTTAAAAGATTTTAAGTCTGGAAACCAGTCTGCGAGACCTATGCCTAGGGAGCTTGTAAAATCAGCTGAGGTAAATAGCTCAGTTAGGAATCCAGTTATTCAGCGTGTGCAGTGTTACTTGTGTAATGCATGGGGTCATGTTCAAAAAGACTGTCCTAAAAGAAAGGGACTTGTACATAAGGTAGCAGTGGCTATACAAAGTAAAGGTATATCTGATAACATCGTACAGGTAGAACCTTGTATTCATTCGCTTGGCACGTGTCTATTTCCCGAAGTGCGTGTACCAACCGCGAGAGGGTTTGTCAACGGTCAAGAAGTCGTAGTATTACGTGACACTGGTTGCACGGGCGTAGTGATAAAACGGAGTCTCGTGCAGGATAACCAAATGCTCGGGTGGGAGTCCCCATGTATGTTACTTGATCAGACGATGGGTCGCATTCCCGTAGAAAGGATCACTGTAAAAACACCTTTCCTGACGGGAACTGTTGATGCCCTTTGTATGGAAAATCCTATTTACGATCTGACGATCAGTAATGTTGAAGGTTCCCGTCTTCCAACTATGGCCGATTTTAAAATACCTTTGGCATTTGCAATCGAAACGCGAGCGCAAACACGGCGAGAGAAAACCGCGTTTCATAAATTAATAATCCCTGAATCGATCTCGGGAATTTCGCGTGATGATTTCAAACAAGAGCAAGAACGTGATGAATCCATCAGAACAATTGTTGAGAAAATCACGTCCGGCGCGATTAACCATTGCAAGGGTGGGGGTAGCTCGAGATTCGTACGCAAGAACGGATTAATTCATAAGGAGTTTAGCGCTCGGGAGGGTAAGAAGTATTGGCAAGTGGTCGTACCCCAGAGATATAGATCTCAAGTACTTAGGGTGGCGCATGAGTCAAGCATGGCAGGACACCTAGGTAAGGCTAAGACCACTAGCAGGGTAGTCGCTGAATTCTACTGGCCCGGCGCTAATGGCGATGTCACACGGTTCTGTAGGTCGTGCGACGTATGTCAGAAAACCGCATGTAAGGGAAGGGTCACAAGGGTGCCCTTAGGACAGATGCCATTAATAGATACACCGTTTAAAAGAGTGGCAGTAGATATTGTAGGACCAATACACCCAGTTACCGAAAGAAAGAATCGGTATATTCTTACTCTGGTTGATTACGCGACCAGATACCCCGAAGCCGTAGAATTACCAACTATTGAAACGGAAAGGGTAGCTGAAGCATTAGTTGATATCTTCAGTAGGGTAGGGGTGCCAGAAGAAATCCTCACTGATTGTGCTGCCCAATTCACCTCTGACCTCATGGGTGAAATAAGTAGGCTGTTATCCATCAAACAGCTAAACACTACCCCAAACCATCCGATGTGCAATGGACTGGTAGAGAAGTTTAACGGTACCCTGAAAAGCATGCTACGAAAGATGTGCGAGGAACGTCCGCAAGACTCGGACCGTTATTTAAACCGTGAAGTACCGCAGGAAAGTTTAGGGTTTTCACCCTTCGAACTGTTGTACGGTATGACAGTTCGAGGCCCGATGCGTATACTACGCGAACTATGGACTGGTGATGTCGCGAACGAGGAAATAAAAACAACTTACCAGTACGTGTTAGATCTAAGAAATAAACTTGAGAGTACATGACAGATGGCACGTGACGAATTAATTAAATCGGGGCGCAGATATGCCAAGTATTATAACCTCAGAGCGCGAAATAGGAAATTTCTTGTGGGAGATCAGGTTCTATTGCTTCTTCCAACGAGCTCAAATAAGTTATTAGTCCAGTGGAAAGGTCCCTATGAAGTTAAAGAGGTAAAAGGTGACATGGACTATAAAATTGACATGGACGGTAATTTAAAGACATTCTATGCTAACATACTCAAGTTGTATATCAAGAGACAGAGCGACAATAATGAAAAGGGGGTCTTAAATGTCGTTTGTACGGCAGTCGTAGACGATGATGAAACTGATTCGAATATCGAGAGTTCCCTTGAATGTCCCTTGGGAGTTGCGGGGGAAGGGATAGATAAAGTCGATGTGAGTGCGGAGTTGACGAAAGACCAGCGTCAACAGGTTAATGCGCTCTTGGCTAAACACTCTTATGTATTCACAGACAGACCAGGTTGTACAACTTTGTTGGACCTCAAAATTAAGCTGAATACGTCTGACCCTATTCGAATCAAGGGTTATCCGGTGCCATACAACGCACGTGAAGCTGTGGACGAAGAGGTGGGTAAAATGTTGGATCTGGGGGTGATTGAACCCTCCAACTCTCCATATTCTTCTCCAGTAGTGCTAGTCAGGTATCGATTTTCGGCAGTTGAATAAAATCACTGTGTTCGATGCAGAACCAATGCCAGATATGGAGGGTCTATTTGCGAAGTTGTCGGGAAACCGATGGATTTCCAAATTAGATCTGGCCAAGGGATATTGGCCGGTTCCCATTGTCCCAGAATCCCGAGCATTGACAGCATTTGCGACCCAGAAAGGACTGTATCAATTCAAAGTGATGCCATTCGGGTTAGTTGGAGCTAGCGCCACCTGTTGTCGTTTGATGCGAAAGTTGCATAAAGGTTTAGCAAACGTTGATAGCTTTGTAGACGACATATTCGTGTACACGAATACTTGGAGTGAGCACGTGTCCGTCCTGAGCGAGCTCTTCAATAGACTCCGCAGAGCGAACCTCACAGTGAGACCCACTAAATGCAGTATTGGTTATACAGATTTAGATTGTTTGGGTCATAGGGTCAGCGGTATGGGTCAGTTAAAACCTCACCCCAAGCAAGTTGAAGCATATAGAGACGCACCAAAGCCAACCAACAAAACGCAGGTAAGATCATTTCTAGGTCTAGTAGGTTTTTATAGAAAGTTTATACCGAACTTTGCAGCCATTGCTAGCCCGCTGTCTGATTTGATCAAGAAGGGGCAACCAAATAAAGTTGAATGGGGACCGCCACAAGATAAAGCATTTTGTGCTCTGAAAGAGAAACTTGTTAGTGCACCTATATTAAAATTGCCAGATGTCAGCAAACCTTTTATTCTAAGAACAGATGCTTCTGAAACTGGGTTGGGGGCAGTTTTACTGCAAGAGCAAGACGACAGTAAGTTACCCGTAGCTTACTCGAGTAGGAAATTGCTACCCAGGGAGAAAAATTATTCCGTTATAGAAAAGGAATGTTTGGCCGTAGTATGGGGAATTGGGAAGTATCACGCATATCTATTTGGGAGAGATTTCGTTCTCGAGACTGATCACCAACCCCTACTGTATTTAAACAAGACCAAGGTCGCTAACGCTCGGTTGATGCGTTGGGCGCTAACACTACAACCTTATCGCTTCCGTGTAGAAGCAATAAGGGGAGTTGAAAATATAGGCGCAGACTACTTGAGTAGGGCATGATGGGAAATTTGTATTTATTTGACCAGTAATAAAATCCAGATTGTAGTATAACCAGTGTAAATGTTGTAGATATCATCAGTAGTTATTTTTCTTCAATTCTGTGTTAGTTTTAAAAATGTGTACATTTTTATTCTTAGGGGGAGGTATTGTCACAGAATTAGGCGAAAATTAAATTTATTTTATTCTTGAATTACAAACTAATTTCACCATTTTCTTTGTTTCGTCGTACATGCATTACCTGGGGTGAATAAGTGGTTTTCTCCAAGGTAAGCGGCGTGTAACGATTTGCATGTGCCTGACATTGAATTACATGAAATCCGGAACATTAGATTCACAGGTTGCACGGTAATCTTGCCGTGATTTCTGCTCACCTATTTGAGGGTATATAAGGCAGAATATTTATGATCAATATTACGGGACCAAAAGTATCTAATCACAGGATAGATAGCTCGTCTTTCAATCTCCAGCCAAAGGGCTGATAGCATCTCTGATAACGTCGGCTGATAACATCTCTGATAACGCATCTGATAATATCTCTGGGAACATCTTTGATAACGTCTTTGATATCGTAGCTGATTTGTTGCAGAACATCTCTGAATTATAGCTGAATGTGATTGATTGTGCCGTTTAATTGTGCAATCGAATTGAAGTATCTGACTGTCTGTCTGTCGAACTGTCTGTTCGTCTACATCTGTCGTGACGTGTAAATATCCGGAAATCTAGAAGTCCGAGTGTCGGAGCTGTCTAGAGTTGTAAACATCCGGGGTGGCATCTTAAAGTATTTGGGATCGTTGGTTCTAGTAGATGTTGTATGCTGTCTGTACGTATAACAATTTTGTTACAATGGTGTCAGAAGTGGGATCGTTGGATTAAGTGAACTGTCAATCATTTTTGTGAAAGTATACATTTAATGTTTATATTTGAGCGTGACCTTCTTGACAAGATAATACTCAAGTTGGGGTTTATTTTTGTTTAGTTTATCTAGGTCCGTGTGTCCAGTATAAACGTGTTTAAAGCATTGGTTTGGTTACCTGTCTATATTCATATTACAATTGTCTCATTTTCATGTCATCCCTTAAGGACTTGGTTGCCTTAGGCAAAGAATTTGGGTATGAAGGTGAAAGTCTAAGGAAATTTATTCAGGAAGAACAAGGCCGGGAAAGGGAAGAAAGGGCAAGGGCTAGGGAATTAGAAAAGGAAGAAAGGATAAGGTCAAGGGAATTAGAAAGGGAATTCGAAAGGGAAAAAGGGGAAGCCGATGTAAGAAATGGGCCTTTGAGAAGGAATAGATAGGACTAGAGAAGGAAAAGATAGAATTAGAGAAGCAGGCCGAAAAGGACAGGATAGGATGGGAAATGGAAGCGGAGGGAAGGCGAATAGAGTTAGAAAAACTAGCAAAAGTAGAAATGTTAGAGTTAGAAGAAAAAGCAAAGCAACGAGATCATGAGCGTAAGGTAGAATTAGCGACATCTGGAAGAGAACACGATTCTGCCTTTAGCAAATTAAGGGGCCCCAAATTACCTTCTTTTGACGATGAAAAAGATAACATGGATAGTTATCTTCATCGCTTTGAGCGGTATGCCGAAAACCAGAAGTGGAGTCAAAATGACTGGGCACTGCATCTCAGTGCGCTATTAAAAGGTAAAGCGCTGGATGTATACTCGCGACTTCCGAGAGACGATGTGTTTAAGTACGACGTCCTAAAGGAAGCACTTCTCAAAAGGTACGAGCTCACTGAACAGGGTTTTCGTAAAAAGTTCAGGTATAGCAAGCCCGATAAGGGAGAAACCTTTGTTCAGTTCACCGTTAGAATTGTGAACTATTTTGAGTGGTGGATTGAATGCGGAAAAGCGGTGAAAACGTTTGAACGGTTGACTGATTTCTTGCTCAGAGATCAATTATTTAATACAGTTGGGCGAGAATTAGATCAATTTCTCAAAGAGAAAGTCTTCACAAACGTAAAAGATATGGCTAAGCAAGCCGATTTCTTTGCCGAAGCTAATGGGGGAACCCAGAACGTGGTTTTAAAAGATTTTAAGTCTGGAAACCAGTCTGCGAGACCTATGCCTAGGGAGCTTGTAAAATCAGCTGAGGTAAATAGCTCAGTTAGGAATCCAGTTATTCAGCGTGTGCAGTGTTACTTGTGTAATGCATGGGGTCATGTTCAAAAAGACTGTCCTAAAAGAAAGGGACTTGTACATAAGGTAGCAGTGGCTATACAAAGTAAAGGTATATCTGATAACATCGTACAGGTAGAACCTTGTATTCATTCGCTTGGCACGTGTCTATTTCCCGAAGTGCGTGTACCAACCGCGAGAGGGTTTGTCAACGGTCAAGAAGTCGTAGTATTACGTGACACTGGTTGCACGGGCGTAGTGATAAAACGGAGTCTCGTGCAGGATAACCAAATGCTCGGGTGGGAGTCCCCATGTATGTTACTTGATCAGACGATGGGTCGCATTCCCGTAGAAAGGATCACTGTAAAAACACCTTTCCTGACGGGAACTGTTGATGCCCTTTGTATGGAAAATCCTATTTACGATCTGACGATCAGTAATGTTGAAGGTTCCCGTCTTCCAACTATGGCCGATTTTAAAATACCTTTGGCATTTGCAATCGAAACGCGAGCGCAAACACGGCGAGAGAAAACCGCGTTTCATAAATTAATAATCCCTGAATCGATCTCGGGAATTTCGCGTGATGATTTCAAACAAGAGCAAGAACGTGATGAATCCATCAGAACAATTGTTGAGAAAATCACGTCCGGCGCGATTAACCATTGCAAGGGTGGGGGTAGCTCGAGATTCGTACGCAAGAACGGATTAATTCATAAGGAGTTTAGCGCTCGGGAGGGTAAGAAGTATTGGCAAGTGGTCGTACCCCAGAGATATAGATCTCAAGTACTTAGGGTGGCGCATGAGTCAAGCATGGCAGGACACCTAGGTAAGGCTAAGACCACTAGCAGGGTAGTCGCTGAATTCTACTGGCCCGGCGCTAATGGCGATGTCACACGGTTCTGTAGGTCGTGCGACGTATGTCAGAAAACCGCATGTAAGGGAAGGGTCACAAGGGTGCCCTTAGGACAGATGCCATTAATAGATACACCGTTTAAAAGAGTGGCAGTAGATATTGTAGGACCAATACACCCAGTTACCGAAAGAAAGAATCGGTATATTCTTACTCTGGTTGATTACGCGACCAGATACCCCGAAGCCGTAGAATTACCAACTATTGAAACGGAAAGGGTAGCTGAAGCATTAGTTGATATCTTCAGTAGGGTAGGGGTGCCAGAAGAAATCCTCACTGATTGTGCTGCCCAATTCACCTCTGACCTCATGGGTGAAATAAGTAGGCTGTTATCCATCAAACAGCTAAACACTACCCCAAACCATCCGATGTGCAATGGACTGGTAAAGAAGTTTAACGGTACCCTGAAAAGCATGCTACGAAAGATGTGCGAGGAACGTCCGCAAGACTCGGACCGTTATTTAAACGCTGTTCTGTTCGCGTACCGTGAAGTACCGCAGGAAAGTTTAGGGTTTTCACCCTTCGAACTGTTGTACGGTATGACAGTTCGAGGCCCGATGCGTATACTACGCGAACTATGGACTGGTGATGTCGCGAACGAGGAAATAAAAACAACTTACCAGTACGTGTTAGATCTAAGAAATAAACTTGAGAGTACATGACAGATGGCACGTGACGAATTAATTAAATCGGGGCGCAGATATGCCAAGTATTATAACCTCAGAGCGCGAAATAGGAAATTTCTTGTGGGAGATCAGGTTCTATTGCTTCTTCCAACGAGCTCAAATAAGTTATTAGTCCAGTGGAAAGGTCCCTATGAAGTTAAAGAGGTAAAAGGTGACATGGACTATAAAATTGACATGGACGGTAATTTAAAGACATTCTATGCTAACATACTCAAGTTGTATATCAAGAGACAGAGCGACAATAATGAAAAGGGGGTCTTAAATGTCGTTTGTACGGCAGTCGTAGACGATGATGAAACTGATTCGAATATCGAGAGTTCCCTTGAATGTCCCTTGGGAGTTGCGGGGGAAGGGATAGATAAAGTCGATGTGAGTGCGGAGTTGACGAAAGACCAGCGTCAACAGGTTAATGCGCTCTTGGCTAAACACTCTTATGTATTCACAGACAGACCAGGTTGTACAACTTTGTTGGACCTCAAAATTAAGCTGAATACGTCTGACCCTATTCGAATCAAGGGTTATCCGGTGCCATACAACGCACGTGAAGCTGTGGACGAAGAGGTGGGTAAAATGTTGGATCTGGGGGTGATTGAACCCTCCAACTCTCCATATTCTTCTCCAGTAGTGCTAGTCAGGTATCGATTTTCGGCAGTTGAATAAAATCACTGTGTTCGATGCAGAACCAATGCCAGATATGGAGGGTCTATTTGCGAAGTTGTCGGGAAACCGATGGATTTCCAAATTAGATCTGGCCAAGGGATATTGGCCGGTTCCCATTGTCCCAGAATCCCGAGCATTGACAGCATTTGCGACCCAGAAAGGACTGTATCAATTCAAAGTGATGCCATTCGGGTTAGTTGGAGCTAGCGCCACCTGTTGTCGTTTGATGCGAAAGTTGCATAAAGGTTTAGCAAACGTTGATAGCTTTGTAGACGACATATTCGTGTACACGAATACTTGGAGTGAGCACGTGTCCGTCCTGAGCGAGCTCTTCAATAGACTCCGCAGAGCGAACCTCACAGTGAGACCCACTAAATGCAGTATTGGTTATACAGATTTAGATTGTTTGGGTCATAGGGTCAGCGGTATGGGTCAGTTAAAACCTCACCCCAAGCAAGTTGAAGCATATAGAGACGCACCAAAGCCAACCAACAAAACGCAGGTAAGATCATTTCTAGGTCTAGTAGGTTTTTATAGAAAGTTTATACCGAACTTTGCAGCCATTGCTAGCCCGCTGTCTGATTTGATCAAGAAGGGGCAACCAAATAAAGTTGAATGGGGACCGCCACAAGATAAAGCATTTTGTGCTCTGAAAGAGAAACTTGTTAGTGCACCTATATTAAAATTGCCAGATGTCAGCAAACCTTTTATTCTAAGAACAGATGCTTCTGAAACTGGGTTGGGGGCAGTTTTACTGCAAGAGCAAGACGACAGTAAGTTACCCGTAGCTTACTCGAGTAGGAAATTGCTACCCAGGGAGAAAAATTATTCCGTTATAGAAAAGGAATGTTTGGCCGTAGTATGGGGAATTGGGAAGTATCACGCATATCTATTTGGGAGAGATTTCGTTCTCGAGACTGATCACCAACCCCTACTGTATTTAAACAAGACCAAGGTCGCTAACGCTCGGTTGATGCGTTGGGCGCTAACACTACAACCTTATCGCTTCCGTGTAGAAGCAATAAGGGGAGTTGAAAATATAGGCGCAGACTACTTGAGTAGGGCATGATGGGAAATTTGTATTTATTTGACCAGTAATAAAATCCAGATTGTAGTATAACCAGTGTAAATGTTGTAGATATCATCAGTAGTTATTTTTCTTCAATTCTGTGTTAGTTTTAAAAATGTGTACATTTTTATTCTTAGGGGGAGGTATTGTCACAGAATTAGGCGAAAATTAAATTTATTTTATTCTTGAATTACAAACTAATTTCACCATTTTCTTTGTTTCGTCGTACATGCATTACCTGGGGTGAATAAGTGGTTTTCTCCAAGGTAAGCGGCGTGTAACGATTTGCATGTGCCTGACATTGAATTACATGAAATCCGGAACATTAGATTCACAGGTTGCACGGTAATCTTGCCGTGATTTCTGCTCACCTATTTGAGGGTATATAAGGCAGAATATTTATGATCAATATTACGGGACCAAAAGTATCTAATCACAGGATAGATAGCTCGTCTTTCAATCTCCAGCCAAAGGGCTGATAGCATCTCTGATAACGTCGGCTGATAACATCTCTGATAACGCATCTGATAATATCTCTGGGAACATCTTTGATAACGTCTTTGATATCGTAGCTGATTTGTTGCAGAACATCTCTGAATTATAGCTGAATGTGATTGATTGTGCCGTTTAATTGTGCAATCAAATTGAAGTATCTGACTGTCTGTCTGTCGAACTGTCTGTTCGTCTACATCTGTCGTGACGTGTAAATATCCGGAAATCTAGAAGTCCGAGTGTCGGAGCTGTCTAGAGTTGTAAACATCCGGGGTGGCATCTTAAAGTATTTGGGATCGTTGGTTCTAGTAGATGTTGTATGCTGTCTGTACGTATAACAATTTTGTTACAATGGTGTCAGAAGTGGGATCGTTGGATTAAGTGAACTGTCAATCATTTTTGTGAAAGTATACATTTAATGTTTATATTTGAGCGTGACCTTCTTGACAAGATAATACTCAAGTTGGGGTTTATTTTTGTTTAGTTTATCTAGGTCCGTGTGTCCAGTATAAACGTGTTTAAAGCATTGGTTTGGTTACCTGTCTATATTCATATTACAATTGTCTCATTTTCATGTCATCCCTTAAGGACTTGGTTGCCTTAGGCAAAGAATTTGGGTATGAAGGTGAAAGTCTAAGGAAATTTATTCAGGAAGAACAAGGCCGGGAAAGGGAAGAAAGGGCAAGGGCTAGGGAATTAGAAAAGGAAGAAAGGATAAGGTCAAGGGAATTAGAAAGGGAATTCGAAAGGGAAAAAGGGGAAGCCGATGTAAGAAATGGGCCTTTGAGAAGGAATAGATAGGACTAGAGAAGGAAAAGATAGAATTAGAGAAGCAGGCCGAAAAGGACAGGATAGGATGGGAAATGGAAGCGGAGGGAAGGCGAATAGAGTTAGAAAAACTAGCAAAAGTAGAAATGTTAGAGTTAGAAGAAAAAGCAAAGCAACGAGATCATGAGCGTAAGGTAGAATTAGCGACATCTGGAAGAGAACACGATTCTGCCTTTAGCAAATTAAGGGGCCCCAAATTACCTTCTTTTGACGATGAAAAAGATAACATGGATAGTTATCTTCATCGCTTTGAGCGGTATGCCGAAAACCAGAAGTGGAGTCAAAATGACTGGGCACTGCATCTCAGTGCGCTATTAAAAGGTAAAGCGCTGGATGTATACTCGCGACTTCCGAGAGACGATGTGTTTAAGTACGACGTCCTAAAGGAAGCACTTCTCAAAAGGTACGAGCTCACTGAACAGGGTTTTCGTAAAAAGTTCAGGTATAGCAGGCCCGATAAGGGAGAAACCTTTGTTCAGTTCACCGTTAGAATTGTGAACTATTTTGAGTGGTGGATTGAATGCGGAAAAGCGGTGAAAACGTTTGAACGGTTGACTGATTTCTTGCTCAGAGATCAATTATTTAATACAGTTGGGCGAGAATTAGATCAATTTCTCAAAGAGAAAGTCTTCACAAACGTAAAAGATATGGCTAAGCAAGCCGATTTCTTTGCCGAAGCTAATGGGGGAACCCAGAACGTGGTTTTAAAAGATTTTAAGTCTGGAAACCAGTCTGCGAGACCTATGCCTAGGGAGCTTGTAAAATCAGCTGAGGTAAATAGCTCAGTTAGGAATCCAGTTATTCAGCGTGTGCAGTGTTACTTGTGTAATGCATGGGGTCATGTTCAAAAAGACTGTCCTAAAAGAAAGGGACTTGTACATAAGGTAGCAGTGGCTATACAAAGTAAAGGTATATCTGATAACATCGTACAGGTAGAACCTTGTATTCATTCGCTTGGCACGTGTCTATTTCCCGAAGTGCGTGTACCAACCGCGAGAGGGTTTGTCAACGGTCAAGAAGTCGTAGTATTACGTGACACTGGTTGCACGGGCGTAGTGATAAAACGGAGTCTCGTGCAGGATAACCAAATGCTCGGGTGGGAGTCCCCATGTATGTTACTTGATCAGACGATGGGTCGCATTCCCGTAGAAAGGATCACTGTAAAAACACCTTTCCTGACGGGAACTGTTGATGCCCTTTGTATGGAAAATCCTATTTACGATCTGACGATCAGTAATGTTGAAGGTTCCCGTCTTCCAACTATGGCCGATTTTAAAATACCTTTGGCATTTGCAATCGAAACGCGAGCGCAAACACGGCGAGAGAAAACCGCGTTTCATAAATTAATAATCCCTGAATCGATCTCGGGAATTTCGCGTGATGATTTCAAACAAGAGCAAGAACGTGATGAATCCATCAGAACAATTGTTGAGAAAATCACGTCCGGCGCGATTAACCATTGCAAGGGTGGGGGTAGCTCGAGATTCGTACGCAAGAACGGATTAATTCATAAGGAGTTTAGCGCTCGGGAGGGTAAGAAGTATTGGCAAGTGGTCGTACCCCAGAGATATAGATCTCAAGTACTTAGGGTGGCGCATGAGTCAAGCATGGCAGGACACCTAGGTAAGGCTAAGACCACTAGCAGGGTAGTCGCTGAATTCTACTGGCCCGGCGCTAATGGCGATGTCACACGGTTCTGTAGGTCGTGCGACGTATGTCAGAAAACCGCATGTAAGGGAAGGGTCACAAGGGTGCCCTTAGGACAGATGCCATTAATAGATACACCGTTTAAAAGAGTGGCAGTAGATATTGTAGGACCAATACACCCAGTTACCGAAAGAAAGAATCGGTATATTCTTACTCTGGTTGATTACGCGACCAGATACCCCGAAGCCGTAGAATTACCAACTATTGAAACGGAAAGGGTAGCTGAAGCATTAGTTGATATCTTCAGTAGGGTAGGGGTGCCAGAAGAAATCCTCACTGATTGTGCTGCCCAATTCACCTCTGACCTCATGGGTGAAATAAGTAGGCTGTTATCCATCAAACAGCTAAACACTACCCCAAACCATCCGATGTGCAATGGACTGGTAGAGAAGTTTAACGGTACCCTGAAAAGCATGCTACGAAAGATGTGCGAGGAACGTCCGCAAGACTCGGACCGTTATTTAAACCGTGAAGTACCGCAGGAAAGTTTAGGGTTTTCACCCTTCGAACTGTTGTACGGTATGACAGTTCGAGGCCCGATGCGTATACTACGCGAACTATGGACTGGTGATGTCGCGAACGAGGAAATAAAAACAACTTACCAGTACGTGTTAGATCTAAGAAATAAACTTGAGAGTACATGACAGATGGCACGTGACGAATTAATTAAATCGGGGCGCAGATATGCCAAGTATTATAACCTCAGAGCGCGAAATAGGAAATTTCTTGTGGGAGATCAGGTTCTATTGCTTCTTCCAACGAGCTCAAATAAGTTATTAGTCCAGTGGAAAGGTCCCTATGAAGTTAAAGAGGTAAAAGGTGACATGGACTATAAAATTGACATGGACGGTAATTTAAAGACATTCTATGCTAACATACTCAAGTTGTATATCAAGAGACAGAGCGACAATAATGAAAAGGGGGTCTTAAATGTCGTTTGTACGGCAGTCGTAGACGATGATGAAACTGATTCGAATATCGAGAGTTCCCTTGAATGTCCCTTGGGAGTTGCGGGGGAAGGGATAGATAAAGTCGATGTGAGTGCGGAGTTGACGAAAGACCAGCGTCAACAGGTTAATGCGCTCTTGGCTAAACACTCTTATGTATTCACAGACAGACCAGGTTGTACAACTTTGTTGGACCTCAAAATTAAGCTGAATACGTCTGACCCTATTCGAATCAAGGGTTATCCGGTGCCATACAACGCACGTGAAGCTGTGGACGAAGAGGTGGGTAAAATGTTGGATCTGGGGGTGATTGAACCCTCCAACTCTCCATATTCTTCTCCAGTAGTGCTAGTCAGGTATCGATTTTCGGCAGTTGAATAAAATCACTGTGTTCGATGCAGAACCAATGCCAGATATGGAGGGTCTATTTGCGAAGTTGTCGGGAAACCGATGGATTTCCAAATTAGATCTGGCCAAGGGATATTGGCCGGTTCCCATTGTCCCAGAATCCCGAGCATTGACAGCATTTGCGACCCAGAAAGGACTGTATCAATTCAAAGTGATGCCATTCGGGTTAGTTGGAGCTAGCGCCACCTGTTGTCGTTTGATGCGAAAGTTGCATAAAGGTTTAGCAAACGTTGATAGCTTTGTAGACGACATATTCGTGTACACGAATACTTGGAGTGAGCACGTGTCCGTCCTGAGCGAGCTCTTCAATAGACTCCGCAGAGCGAACCTCACAGTGAGACCCACTAAATGCAGTATTGGTTATACAGATTTAGATTGTTTGGGTCATAGGGTCAGCGGTATGGGTCAGTTAAAACCTCACCCCAAGCAAGTTGAAGCATATAGAGACGCACCAAAGCCAACCAACAAAACGCAGGTAAGATCATTTCTAGGTCTAGTAGGTTTTTATAGAAAGTTTATACCGAACTTTGCAGCCATTGCTAGCCCGCTGTCTGATTTGATCAAGAAGGGGCAACCAAATAAAGTTGAATGGGGACCGCCACAAGATAAAGCATTTTGTGCTCTGAAAGAGAAACTTGTTAGTGCACCTATATTAAAATTGCCAGATGTCAGCAAACCTTTTATTCTAAGAACAGATGCTTCTGAAACTGGGTTGGGGGCAGTTTTACTGCAAGAGCAAGACGACAGTAAGTTACCCGTAGCTTACTCGAGTAGGAAATTGCTACCCAGGGAGAAAAATTATTCCGTTATAGAAAAGGAATGTTTGGCCGTAGTATGGGGAATTGGGAAGTATCACGCATATCTATTTGGGAGAGATTTCGTTCTCGAGACTGATCACCAACCCCTACTGTATTTAAACAAGACCAAGGTCGCTAACGCTCGGTTGATGCGTTGGGCGCTAACACTACAACCTTATCGCTTCCGTTTAGAAGCAATAAGGGGAGTTGAAAATATAGGCGCAGACTACTTGAGTAGGGCATGATGGGAAATTTGTATTTATTTGACCAGTAATAAAATCCAGATTGTAGTATAACCAGTGTAAATGTTGTAGATATCATCAGTAGTTATTTTTCTTCAATTCTGTGTTAGTTTTAAAAATGTGTACATTTTTATTCTTAGGGGGAGGTATTGTCACAGAATTAGGCGAAAATTAAATTTATTTTATTCTTGAATTACAAACTAATTTCACCATTTTCTTTGTTTCGTCGTACATGCATTACCTGGGGTGAATAAGTGGTTTTCTCCAAGGTAAGCGGCGTGTAACGATTTGCATGTGCCTGACATTGAATTACATGAAATCCGGAACATTAGATTCACAGGTTGCACGGTAATCTTGCCGTGATTTCTGCTCACCTATTTGAGGGTATATAAGGCAGAATATTTATGATCAATATTACGGGACCAAAAGTATCTAATCACAGGATAGATAGCTCGTCTTTCAATCTCCAGCCAAAGGGCTGATATCATCTCTGATAACGTCGGCTGATAACATCTCTGATAACGCATCTGATAATATCTCTGGGAACATCTTTGATAACGTCTTTGATATCGTAGCTGATTTGTTGCAGAACATCTCTGAATTATAGCTGAATGTGATTGATTGTGCCGTTTAATTGTGCAATCAAATTGAAGTATCTGACTGTCTGTCTGTCGAACTGTCTGTTCGTCTACATCTGTCGTGACGTGTAAATATCCGGAAATCTAGAAGTCCGAGTGTCGGAGCTGTCTAGAGGTGTAAACATCTGGGGTGGCATTTTAAAGTATTTGGGACCGTTGGTTCTAGAAGATGTTGTATGCTGTCTGTACGTATAACTGTGGTGGATCCGTGAAGGGCAAACGGCCGATAAAAGTATTGGTCAACCCTAGGTCTTCGGGGAAACTGGGCGGCGATTCAACTGTTGGTGAATCGTACGGTTATACAGGGTCGAGACACATGTGTGTGTTGCAATTGTAGTACAATTGAATACATTGTTGTATTTACATAGTTACTTCAAATCACAATAGTATTTCAAGGGATTGCATGAATCTCAATAAAAGCTAGCAACTTGATTAAATACATGAATATGTTCGTGCTAGTTGTCGCAATCCATACGTGCGATAGTATAGTTTGATGTTTTGATTTGTTATCGTAATTTATACTTGCGGTAATATAACTTTTGTAAAGGTTCCTTGGATCTGTGTATAGTCCAGGAGATTCCTTTGTATCTGAGTTTTATTTTGTATTAATATTTAATTTATTCATGTATTGTGAATGGTTGTGAGTGTAATTGTGGGTTGAACGCATGAGTTATTGTGTTGATACATCAATAATTGCAATCGAAGTAGCTTGTAGAGGAAAGTAATGTTTCGATTGGTCAGAATGTTATCACGTGATCAAAATGAATTGCGTTCATTTCAGGATGAACTGTTAGGAGAAACTACTTTTCAAAGAATACCCACGTCTATAAATAGAGTCACGTGTACAGCAGACGATAAACAATGCTAGTGAAGGCAGAAACGAAGCAGCAGAGAGGAAAAACAGACTTTCTCTAATTGGGGTATATTTTAAGCAAAATATTCTAAGTCTCCATTTGCCAAACTGAGACTTAACAATTTTAGAGCTCTGTTTGTCAAACGGAGCCTTCCTTAAGGGTAAAAAAAAAAGACGCCATTTAGTTGACGTTCACCTCCTCGGCTGCTATGAAAATCTTCGATTTTTACTAACTAAATATTTGATCAAGTCCTTAAGATTTCACAAACAAACTAATTTGTAAAACCTCACCTCGTAAATCAATCAGATTATTAGATTGGTCAGTGAGTTTGAAATTAATTCTCGTTAACAAATTATTATGACATCGCATATAGACTAGATTAGTTGGGTCTTCAATAATTAGAAATCCTGGAGGAGCCGTTGGTGCAAATGAGTATAAAATATATCCTTGCTGAGCTTGATTTGATTGTTCGAGATTTATTTGATAATTTCCTTCGATAACGTCACATACTAAATTGAGCGCAATCACCGTTGAAATATTCACATTGTTCGGAGCAATATGTCTACCGCCGCCTTCTGGATCATTATTAAATTTCAGAATATTTGCTGGGGGATTCTTCGATTTTTTCCAATTATCGTGGATTCTTTTAAACCCAATATCAATAGCATCGTCAAGTTGTTTCTTTAGTTTATCCGGGTTATATCCAGGGATTTTAAAATCTTTAATCTCCGTTTTATTAATCTTATATAGATCCGCAAACTTATCATGTAAGATTTTTTCATTTAATACTTCTTGAATAATTATCGAGTGAAATATTTTCATATCGTCGATGATTTTATTACCCGTTTCTACGACGTTGATAAATTCATCCTTGGTGAGAGAGCCGGATTTAATAGATATTAGCAGTCGTGAAAAATCATTATTCATTACTGTGAAATTTCCGTTAATGAGAGGAACATAAATTGATTCAAAAATTTCTTTATTCAAGAATTTATTAGGAGCATAATCTTGATAATTTTTGACTTCATTGACGGGTTTTATTTTGTTGGTGATATAATCGGATTTTTTAGGTTCGGGTGGAAAATCCTTCGAATTTTCTCGTGAGTTATCCGGTGGTAATTCAGGCCATCCTAACACTGATCTTATAGAACTCTGATAAATATCTACAACGTATCCTTCTGTATTTATCTCGATAGCGGATGATAATGTTGGTTCGTGAACTGTTATAGCGATTTTTGATTCTTTTCCAGTGAGAGATTTTATTCTGCGTTGAAATTCAGCATTGATCTGTTCGATTTGATATGACCCAGTTGGTATAGAAACAACCTGCCAATCTGGTGTTCCGTCTTCACGATTCTTGTTTGCAAATACCAAGGAATTATTCGGTTGTTGACCACCAAATGCTACCGATCTGATATTAGGCCAGCTATGATATACTCGTAGTTTTGCTAGTGCGATCTCGCTCACGGGAACAGGAATTGGAAAATTAACACTAAATTCGGGACGTGTTGAGGTTATTGATATCGTGCTTGTTTTCACCGGTGTTGTATTTGTTACTATTTGTTGAAGTAGTTCTTGCGACGACATTATTATTATTATTCTGCTCTAATTTCAGCATTGTTGATTTATACAATTGAGCCATAGTTGAAAATTCGCTATCTGATATTGTTGTGTCATCCAACGACGATGATATCAACGAGGATAATTGCGAGTAACCGGTAGATGCAATATGATATTTAATTAAATAATCATGTAGTTTACTCTGGCTACACGATGATAGTTTTTTTGTGATCCCAGTTAATATACCAGCAATTGTAGCCACTGCGGAAATAGCGATTGGAACTACGACCGGAGCAATCATTGTAACCGAAGATAGTATTATTCCAGCAGCAGTGATTACTCCTGACACCGAGTACACGGTGATATCAACTGTGGTTATTCTTCGTTTGTATTTTTTGATTTTTATTTGATACTCCTCACAGAGAGAACTGAGTTTAGTTTGAAACTCTTTGACTTGATCATAGCGATACTGATTCGATGATGGAGTCATTTTATTTTAAAAGCGCTAGTATTTTCAATTTAACTGTTTACTTAAATCCACTACGAATTCTACGTAGCACGTTATTGAAGCCTTGGCTAGATTTTCATCTTTATTCGTTATCTTGAATTGTTCAATTGTATCCTTGTCGATGATCGTTGATATCGTATTGACTCCATATGAACTACTTGATGATATTTCAAACTGAGATTTAATCGGTGATACTATTGTTAATCGATAAATACCCTTGACTGCTGCGGTTACGGTTAAAATATTGTCTGTGGGAGTCCACGTATATGATATGTGTTGAATCGTGTATACTACGTTGACGATAGATTTATTATGAGGAATTTTTACTTTTTCAACAACGCTTATCATCCTCGTTGCATCATCCTTTATTGCGTTGTTGAATGTTTTAAGTTCATCGATGGATTTTTTAATATCGGGAAGTGTTATTTCAATTTTATCAAATGGGCTCCCAATAAACTTGTCCATGAGGTTTTTACGAAACGTCATAAATAGTTTCGTGTGTTTTTCATATTCGGATTGAAGAGTTGCTAGTTCCAATATAGAATCTTTTATTGTGGTGAGTTTTGGTGTGGTCACTGGTGGATTTCCAAAAAATTCTAGCAGGGGTTTGTCAATTTTGTCAACTATATTTCTTTGTAATGCAGTAAACTGATCAAATGCAACTATATGATCGTCATACTTATCATTAAGCGATTTTAATGAATTCACCGTGTTATCGTATGTTGTTAATTTATCCGTAATTGTTGAAACAAGTACACCTGGTTTGAGTTTACCCTCATCAGAAAATAACGCGATAGTATCCTCTGCTGCGTCTCGTTGTTTAACCAAAATATCATTAAGAGAGATATTACTACTTTTCAACTTACCCTGACGATCTTGAAAAACAACTATTTCACCAGGATCAACATTTGCTAGGTTTAATATTTCGGATATTTCATCTTCGATTAATTTTTTAACATCCTTGTTATCAACGGTTTCAACTCCACTATCAGGTTTCTTCAGCGATGATAAAGGTCGTCCCCAAATATCAATCATTATTATAGAAATCTTTTTATTATTCAAATCCTATGGATTTTCTACCGCTAGTATACTCATTTACTACTATATGAGGTGGTTTTAAAGATTCTTTCGAAATAGCATCAAGTACGTTTAATACTTCTCGACCGCATATTGGTGGGTCAAGCATTGTTTGTGTTGGTAGTGTAGAATAAAAAATTGGAAATCTTTTAAATTTCTTAATATAACGCATAAATTCTTTCGGCGGCGCTAATCCATATGAGTCAAAATAAATAATCCCACGTGGATCAATTGCGTAACAAACCCAGTGAGTTCCAGGTCCGGAGCTGTTATCTAAATTAATAATACCGGTTTCAACATCATTTGGTTGTGCCGGTAACTGATCTCTCATAAAAACCCCTCTGAAATTTTTTATTTTTAATTTTTTAGCGGTATCAATTAAATCAAAATTGGACATAGGAACTATATCGTTCCTGGAATTCGAAGACCCTTTCCGCTGTACCATGAACTCGGGGTTCCTGGTAGTCTTAGACCCTTTCCTTTTTTTTTATACCCCTTTCCAGTTGCCTTTTTCAACGCCATTCCTGCTGCGGTACCAATAGCTCCTAATGCTGCTGCCTTCGCTACCGCTGGGGCTGCTGCGGCAATCAACCCTGGAATCAACCCTAACAACGGGAATATACCACCAGTCTTTTCCATGTTACGGATCGCGCTCGTAGAAAGAGTAACCTGAACTCCTTTTTTTTCTTTCAGTGCTTTATTAAAATGATTAGTCTGAGTTTTCGTCAGCGATAGTTTATTCCCTCCGCCATTCATTTGATTAAATTTCAGCGTTATTGTGGTTCCACATTGCTTAGCTGATTTGGATTGTAATTTTTTTAGCTGACCAGGTGTCAACGTAACATTGATATTACTATACGACATTATACAAAATAGATTGATTCTAAATCGCGAGTCATTTTTAAAGAATTTTGGATTAAGAAAATCTTACAGATTTTCCACTGGTGCATCTACTAGTCTCATTCGTCCACCAACACCTTCGAGTATCATTGATTTATCACTAAGAATAACAGCAACTGCTCTGTAATTAACAACATCACCAGCAACAGCACCAGGAGGAGGAGGAGCAGGGTGAACACCAGGATGTACACGAGCTCGGAAGTGTATATCAACTACGGACTGTTTCATCAAGTCAAGATGTTCTAGGGAAAAGTAATAAATCGGATATAGACCTTTAAAATCCAATTGTGATATTTGTAGACCAGTATCTACATTTTGATCACGTCCCATAAATGATAGCAATCGATGATAAACTCGTGCAATGTGGTTATTTTCATAGTTAAGTTGTATATCCTCTGCTGGTTCTTGTTGTCCGTTTATTTTCAGCGAGACTTCACTACACCCAAGTTGATCAAATATCATATGACTTCTTTCTTGATTGTTTAATCTCGTAATATCCTGTAGAGCAACAAATATATGCCGTGGAGCTGAAACACCCTGTCGTGCTGCCAAATGCCATGTAAATGTACCATCAATATTAGAATCCATGGTATCTGTGGACGTTGTCAACCAGCTTAATAATCTCTTCCCCCCTTGATCCATAAATGATAGCAACCGCGGTTCTACTGACAATGATGGAGTCAACACTGGCATCCACAGTGATAGTTTTGATAAAATTACTTTACCATCAGCACCGCCAATACGCCAGATTGCATTATTATCATCACCCTTTCTCACTAGTGCTACAGTATGCTTTACTCCATAAATAACTTTTCTGACGTTTCTACAAAATCCAAATATATGATGGAGCGGAATCGCACATGAAAATCGTCGACGATCTCCTTGTAATGTTGCTATTCTTGTTGCAGCTCCTAGATTGAAATTCTCATCATTATTTATAATCATATCCTCGATACCACCAGCAGCACCAGCACCAGGACCAGCAAAAGCAGCAGCAGCAGCACCAACACCACGATCATTTGGTCTTCTTATAACAAATGGATTTTTACCCGCTGTATTTTTAACATCCTTTGCAAACATCATAGATGGACCGGCCGATCTTGTATAATCGTCAGAGTATCTTGCTAGCCCTAGTATTGTTGTTGCTACATCAACTTCACGTTCAATAGATTCGATTTCTTTTCCATCAATGAGATATCTAGCACTTTCAAATAATGCCATGATACCATTATTGACAAAACCAACTTGGATATTAGCTGCATATGGTGTATTAGCTACAACATCTGTTACAAGTTCACCTTCGACTTCAATAAAGGCTTCAGCGGGTAAAAAGTATTTACTAGTATCATGAACTTGAAGTTCAATTCTTCCTCGAAGATTAGGTTGTACTGCGTGATAAGCAAAAAATTGATAATCACGTACAGAAGTATCTTTAAGTACTGGGGCTTCCATGTCAAATGCAACATCAGGGTTTTGTTTGAACATTTTTATTATATATCCGATGGTCTAAATCAAAAATTCTGAAGGAATTTTGAAAGTAATTTAAAAAATTCTGAAGGAATTTTGAATTGAAAACCCCAGGAATTCATTTAGAGAAAATCGATTTTCATGAAATTATGTCGACGGATTAGCCAAAAAACAATACAAAATCAATAAAAAAAACATCGAAAATTCGATGAAACAACATATTTTTAGCCTCACAGGATAAAAAATCTGATCAAAATCGATTTTCTCTAAATGAATTCCTTGGGTTTTCATCCTCGATTTTCATGAAATTTTGTCGATGAATTGCATAAAAACACTAGAAAAATGAGTAAAAACACTAGAAAAATGAGTAAAAAAAGTAAAAAATCTAACAAAATTAGCAAATTATAAATAATTTTCAAAATTCTAAAGAATTTTTAAAATAATTATTTAGTTGGGTGTATTTTAATAATGATGATGAAAATATCTGATAATGAAGATAGCGTTAGTAGAATCAAAAGTGATTCTGACATTAATGTTTCTGATACAAGTGATTCTGACACAAATATTTCTACAATAACCATAACAACTGAGCATCCTATTCAAATAAATAGAATCACAAGTGATTCTGACACAAATATTTCTAATGCTAGCATTAGAAACACTAGCATTTCTACAATAACTATCATAATTGGAAATCCTGTTCAAATAAATATTTCTAACGTTTCCGGCGAATCTTCTTAAAACCACTTCCCGAAAGCCCACTTCCTGCTATCATATTTGCTGTTATATTATCCTGGGCGTTAGTCATTAACGACTGTAGTTTTTTATCCACGGCGTTATTTATTATTTTACTAACCTGTGTAGGCATTACTGCAGTAGATGGCAGTGAAGTCATTCCAGAAACACTAGTGTTTCTAATGCTAGCATTTCCAGGTTTTGATTGGAAATTCGAAGAATTTCTACGTCGAACTAGCGCTGTTAGTTTATCCCGAGCGGCTGAAAACGCCTTACTAGCAAGATCACCAACAGTGTTAATACCCTTATCTCGGATAACATCAATTGCTTTCATTGCTGCCTGTTTTGCAAATGGAGCCACTTTTGGAGCCATTCTTGAAAATAATCCCATTATAGTATTACCGAGACCATCTCCATAGTATACTCGGTATTTTGGTAATCGTGAGTTTACCACGTAGACGTTAGTTGGTTTATCATGGTTGTAGTGTATGATCATTCTCTATATAGAAATGCTTTAGCATTTCCAATTATCTAATCGCTATGATAACCGTAGAAATTCGAAGAATTTTCGGCTAACTCCTCAATGAAATCTCTATATGTTGCAATATCCATGATACCACCTTGAAATAATCGCCTACAGATATCAGCTGCTTCATTGATTATTTCTGGTGAGTTATTCCCGGCTCGTTTTCCTCCTACAAGTACTTCTAATCGTGCTATATCACCGAGAATATTACCAGGACATGTTACACTAGCGTGAAAATCTATAGGATTTTTACCAACTAAACCACTACCCTTTTTTTTAGTTGTACCAGTTGCACCCTTCTTAGAATCAGCCTCTGCCATTATTTGTATTTCATCAGGGATTGGGTCTGCTGTGTATACTGGTGGTGGTACTGTGATCCCCTTTACTATAGTTAGAAATTGGTCATAATCAGATTTTATTTCTTTTGTGATTTTGTTTTTCCCGCGGTTTGCTAAAAACACCTTATTTGCCCAAATGAGTTTACTGTTTATAAATTTTTTAGCCGCGTTGTCTATTAAATACTCATTTCTCTTCGCTTTTTTAATGTTCTCGTTGGTAAATTTAGCTAATCCAGAGAGTGTTGGGATATTTCTGATTTTATTTAACGCATCAACTGTAAATATATTTTCAGGAGAATAATCCCCCTTTGAAACAGCTCCCTCTTCTTCTTCTTGTGGTTGTTCTTCAGGTTCTTCTTGTTGTTGTTCTTGAAATTCTTCAGGTGGAAATGCTTGCGTTTCTAGTGAGGAAATATCAACATCACCTAATCGTTCAATTTCTTCCTGAAGTTCTCGTTGTTGTTCTTCTTGTCGTCTTGCAGCAGTTATTATATCACCAGGAAGTGTTTTTAATGATTTTTTCGTTTGTTTAGTTCGTTTTGATATTTTCTCTAACACAGGGAGAAAGGACTCTTTCTGCGCGCTTTCTTGTTTAGAGATTGCTGTTTTCACATCTGTAGTTGCACTAACAATAGGTTTGAAGAGTTGTTCTGTATCCTCAGAAAAATCAGTCTGAAATAATTGCCGCTGTTGAAGTTTTTCGCGGATTCTATCACGAAGGGGTAATATTTTCTTAAGAGCTTCAAGTCTTTCTCTAGCTAATCTCGTTGTTAATGATTCTCCTACCATTATTGAAAGAGTATCACTAATTTTCAAATGCAAAGCATTTCATTGCAAATCATTTCGAAAGAAATCACTAACCTAAAAATGCAAATCATTTTAATACTTCCTTGTTGTTACACACATAATTTTACTTCCTCATACCGTACTGGTTATACAAACAAAGGAGGCTCTCTACGCGTGGGCTCATCACCTTCAGAGTTTTCCATTAATGTTTTTAATTGTCTCACTTTACAATTAATAAGTCTCTTTTGTTCATATTCTAATCCTAATTGCTTACGTACACGTTCAACGATGCTACATAATGGTACGAAGACATTAACATCTTCAGTATTTACTAAACTCTCACGTATAAACTTTTGGATATTTTTGATTAAAAAATATTTCTTAGATAGAACATATTTTCCTGTCTGTTCTGCAAATTGTATATCCTCGAAATTGGTCATAATTTGATCACAATCCAAACCTGAACATAATTTTACATTTTCATCCTTCAACTTGTTGATTTCAATAATAATCAATTTGAGATTTTCAATATTCATATATATATAAAAATATATTTGTTTAAATGCAAAGTATTTTAAATACAAAGTATGAAAATTCTTTAAAAGTATTAAAAATACAAAGTATTTCAAATACAAAGTATTTTAAAATGAATTCTGGATACACTAAGGTGTTGATCATCTTAGTATACCCAGAAGCTTAATGCGATTATAGGTGATTATGATTATATATAATGAATGACGACTGCACATTTACCGTTTGAACCCCCTTGGTGTTTTATACATCAAGCAGCGCTCAACGGTTACAACCGACAAACACATAACAATAGATTATAGGTGAACAATGAATGAATTGATTTCAATGACAATGGATGACGGTACAATAACCCCTGATCTAGTGTTGTAGGCGGTTATAACACATAGGACGGTACAATGCCATATATCTCCGCGCTCGAGTGTTGCGGCAAATTTTAGGCATAACATGTACTTAATTAAGGATGGATTATAATTCAATGGGAACGATGATGGTAATGATGTAGGCGTGGTAAACCAAACCAACATGGCAACCACATGAATTCGATTTCATGGTTGCATGAGTTGGAAAAAACACCAACCCACGCTACCGAGAATGCGATAGCATGAGTTACAATGTTGGTTTGGCTGAGGGGGATCCGCCCCTCCCCCCCCAATTAATATAAAAACATCTTCCGTTTCGCCATCAAATAATGTATCTGCTATGGGGACCGAACACGTAGTTGATATAGATCTATGTTTACAAGACAAACACACTATACCATTACACCACAGAGCCGTCATACAAAATAGAGATTTTTTAGTATATATATCCTTATCAATTAGATCATTGTAATACAAGGAATTTTAACCACGCCCACCTACTTCAATGAATAGGAAACACTCGTGTTCCGGCTGAGCGAACATAGGTAAATGACACATAGATTTCAATGTTTAAGATCCGTAACTCTGTCATTGGTGGAAATCCTACGATTTCACGCGTTATACCTAACGGAGTTATCTCCCATGTGAAATTGCAAAATTGAAGATTTTCAATGGAAATTCTTTCACAATTTCACGAAGCAATTTCCAATGCAAATTATACATAAACAAACTGAATTTTGTTTTTAAAACGCTTTGAAAAAGCGGTCTTATAAATTCCCTCTGCTACTTTTTGTACCGAGGGGGGGAAAATATCGAAATACCTACCAGCTTCTGTCATTGATTGAAATACCATCTCCGTGTCAGTATTAAACGATCTTACAGGTCTAGCAATTTTCGGGTATTTCCCAGTTCTTCCTCGTTTTGTGTTTTCACATTGAGAAATAGCTTGAAGGTTGTTCAATTTGTTATTCTTGGGATTAGAATCAATATGATCAATAACAAAACCATCCTTGATTAATCCATTATGCACTTCATAAACGAAACGGTGATTGAGATACATTTTCCCTCCAGCATTAAACATCAAATAACCCATACCATTATCCCGCCCAACAGATTTCTTATTTTTACTGTGTCTAACAACACCATCACTAGAAGCTTCGTAATTTTTAATAACAGGATGTCTTTGAAATTCTTGGCTCATTTGTATATATAATATATCTATTTGTCTAATTCGTTAATTGGCTGAATTATAACATTGGAAAATCTGCCTAAGTAATCTTGAGCAGTTTTTATGATTTTGCTATTGACGTCGTCAGGATTTTTGATTCTTCGCTTGTCATAATAACGTTTTAACTCTCTATAACGCTTACCCCCGCAATTAATGCATAACTGCGACTTGCCTCTTACACCTACCCCACAATGCAAACATGGTAGAGGTCCCTCCGAACCGTTTCTCACACTCTGCATATGATACCCACAGAATTCATTTCTGCATGATTTGTTACACGGAGTCTTTGATCCAATCATAAGCCATTTGCAATGATTCATTATATAAAATTTTCTTATTTAAATACTTGTTTTAATTATAATATGAAGGAATTCAAGAGATTATCGAAAATTAAGCCTTGGAAAAATGTTAGATTTAATCTCGATAGAATCTCTGATATACCTAAAAGTCTAGTAGATGACAAAACCATATTGAGTAAAATCAGCGACTGTTTTAATGAGTTTAAGCGTGATGGAGCATCTCATACGTGGTCGACATTTCGAATTATTGATGAAGATGTCAATGTACCTGTAATTGATGCTACTATGAATGATATAAGAGCAGCTGAGATACTTTCACACCTTGGCGGGAAATCTCTACTGAAGTATTTTTTTAGAATAAAATTCATTATCGAAGAGGAAGGTGAATGGATTATCAGAGATAAATTTGACCCAATCCTTAAGGATAAAAAAACTGTTATTGTGAGTAGAGATTCCAAACCAGGAATTCTAACTGGAATTGACAAACCATACTATGAGAAATCTTACCCTGTAACAGCAGTTGTGTATGGGTTATATCCAATAAATAATAATCCTAATATTACAAAACTAGCTCCAATGTTTTCATCATCAGTGGCTTTGCCACTTAATTGTGTAGCAACACGGTTAATAGAACACTTTACAAATGCATCCCGGAGAAACAAATTAACTGATCTACGAAGAAAAAAAATAACCGAATGGGAACTAACAGTGAATCAACATGGAGCAACGATTTCCGATATAGCTAAATTAGAAGCATTATTAAAATTTCCAATATCGGTAGCGACAATAACCGGAGAAGTATTATACGAACCGAAATATCAATCGCGAGGAGCTCCAATTGAAATTATTGATCATAACAAACACGCGTGGACACCAGCGGTAAATATATTTCCACGAGAAAGAACTATTCGATATATCCCTAAAGAATTTTCTAGGGATGATTTAAAAAATGAGTATCATTTTAATGAAGAGAAATTATTTGATGCTATTCACGCGTTAACCAAAGACGACCCTGTGTCAGTATGGTTACTCAGGAGTAATGAGGATCCGGAAATAGGATTTGATCAGTTTGTAAAACCAAATGGTGAATTATATCGAACTGAAGAATTAGATACTAGAATGAGAAAAATCGCTAATGAGTATTTAGAAGGAAACACTAGCATTTCTACAGAAAAACTACTTACGGATAGTTTTACTATTCCATCAGTGGTAGCTCACTTCGCACGAGAAAAGAATTCATGGCGTCCAACACGAAGTGATTTTCTGGAGGATGTGAAGTTGAGTTGCGTCGAATTTGGTCATGGAGGATTGTGGAATACGAAATACTCACGTGATGGTATGATTTCAATTGATATATCCGCGTGTTATCCTGGAAGTTTTCTCGGATATGGAAAATGCTCTGAATATTTTAAACGATTTGGACATCCCACACATGAAATGACTCGTGTTGCGATTAATGGTCCATTGCCTGGAACTGCTAGCAGTTCTAATTTTGATTTAACCGGGTTCGCTCGTGTGATATCATTCGAATTAGCTACAGGGTTACATCCGTGTAGTTATCTTTGGCTTGGTAGACATATGTATGAAAAAGCGTGGATGCCAATTGTGCTATTGCGGTATATGATCGATTGTGGTATGCTAATATCGTTAATTGTCAGTGAAGCGATTATTTGTTATAACGCTCAGAAAGATGTTTGGTTACCAAAACCCGATCTCGAAAAAATAATTAACGAACAACGAAAACAATTTCTAGATGGAAATTCGAAGAATTTCAGCGAGGAACAAATCATAGATTGGTCTAAGAAATTATTCGAAGGTAGTAATAGAGAGGCTAAAGATCTCGGACGAAAAATAATCGGTAAATTTACTCAAGGTGGAAGATTTGATAATGCAAAATACTCTTCTAGATTAATCATAGACGATGAAGAATACAATTTCATAATATCTGATTTAATAAAAAAAGGGAAATTTGTAACCCGTAAGAACGCTTTTCTATCAGGGGAATTAGATGAGGAAGCTTACAAATCTGCGAGCGGAACTAATAATGTTTGGGTAGATGATGTCCTTCGAAATGGTAAGAAACTAGGTACGGTTGTTACCTACTGTGATGGAAAAAGTTGTCAATACACACATTTGAGAAGTTCTATGCTAGCCTATTCTTGTATTAATCTATTCTCGATGATAAATAGATTTCCTAATACCGCGGTTAGAGTAGCTACTGATTCGATGTATATCCATGAAAAATACAAATCAGATGTAGCTAAATTCACAGATCCTAAGGAAGCGTGGGGGAATTGGAGGTTTAAAAAAGAAACACTACATGAGTATTGTAAATCCGCAGATGTTGCTATGGATGATAAATACTTGAAAAGTAACCATAATATCTCAGAGATTCAATCAGAATTTTCTACTGCACCGCCCGTATCCGATCCGATTTGTAGATACAAGACAGTTTATTTAAACGGCTGTGGTGGATCAGGAAAGACAACTCGTGCAATCGAATTATTTCGTAATAGAAACACAAATGTTTCTAACATGATTGTGTTAACACCAACTCACAGACTCGCCAGAGAGATGATAGCGCGTGGAGTAAAAGCTTGTACCTATCACAGCTTCTTTCGATGGAAAGGCGATAATTGGACTCCTGATCGAATGGGCGATAAATTCATTCCTGATGTAATAATCTGGGATGAAATATGCACGGTATCGTTAACAGTATTACAGACATTTCTATCATGGTTGTTGACAAAAAACACAAAAGTCGTCATGTGTGGGGATCACGGCCAACCGCAGCCATTTGTTGGTGGATCTCCACATGAATGGCTAAAAGGATTTGTAGATTATTATGAAGAGATTAATACCGACCATAGATCACTTGATGAACAATTACGAGAATTCAAAGCGCTAATTAGATTACAACCGGATAAAATCCAATGTGAAATAGCGCGTGAAATAATCTCTGAAACTCCCATGAATGATTTTTGGGAAATGTGGAAGCCAAATGATTTAATAATCGCGAGTAGAAAAATAGTCAGAGACGCACTTCAGATGAAGTTGTTTGCGCTACATAAAGAAAAATTTGCAACACTTCAAGTACCACTCTGTTATAGACCTAAGGATACACGAAAGCAGAATATCGACGTTGACATTCCTGGACAACAACAAAAGCAGAATTTAGTATTAAATGATATTGTGTTGGTTGATATCAGCGTCGTTAAAGATGCATTAGGTGCTGATAAATCCCCATGGACGTTAGGTTATGCAGCAACAATACACTCTTCACAGGGATTGACTATATCCGATACAACTCTTTGGATAGTAGATAATCATATTGAGTGGTCAAATTTAGTTTATCTCGCAGTATCCAGAGTACGGCGAATAAACCAACTTCGAAGAATTGTTGTTGACGATAATGACAATACAATAAGTAATATACACACCGATGATAATATAATCAGAAAAAAACTCTCTGGTTATAAACAACAGGATAAAAAAAATAAAAGAGAATTTGACATTGATGCTGAATTAATTAAGACACTAAAGCAACAACAGAACAATCACTGCGCGAGTTGTAATTGTATAATGAGTTGGAATTGGTCGGATAAAGATCCTCGCCAATTCACCGTAGATAGAAAAGATAACAATCTCGGTCATGTCAGAAACAATGTGAGGTTGACTTGTCTTGAGTGCAACAGACGCCGGGGTGACAGCACCTTAGGTGCTAATTAAGACCACGCGG
Organism: Unio delphinus; assembly: GCA_029339505.1. Taxonomy (NCBI): domain Eukaryota; kingdom Metazoa; phylum Mollusca; class Bivalvia; order Unionida; family Unionidae; genus Unio; species Unio delphinus. The sequence continues at coordinate 825,216 of JAQISU010000258.1, forward strand.
TGGCAATTGAGTATCCTCGGGAATCACTTGTAATTGTTCGCGTGTAAATCCTCGCTGAGGAGCAGTTGAATCCAGTCTATAGATTGGAGGTCTACCCGTAGATCGTGTTATGCCGGATATTTTATGCGTAGTGACACTCCAAATAGGATCAGTAGCTCTTTTTTTACCACCCTCAAGCTCTCCTGGTTCATATAAGTACCTTACAATGACATTACTACCAAGAATTGGTTCTTTTTGTGAAATTCCTTGGATTTCCATTTTGATAGACGCCTTCTTAATAGCGTTGACAGGTTTCATATTAATTGTTCTAGTAATCTCATTATTGATTGCGGTAATCACAGCTGGTAATCTCTTGACCCATTCACGGGATCGTTTATCCTGGATGAATTCTTTTGCGTATTGATATCCGAATAACCGCTCAGCAAGGGTTTTATTAAACCGTTCAACAATTGCCTGATCGCGATGTAGCGCAGTGTGTCCTCGTCTGATGGCGACATTATGATGATTCATCGTAGATGTAACAACACCTTGAAATTCCTTGCCAGGATCAACTTGTAACAGATTTGGCCAGCGCAGAGGACCTCGTCGATAAATTTTTTCAAATGCAGAAGCTACTTCAGTAGATGATTTTGTTTTTAACGGTTCTGCTTCTTTGTATCGACTTGCAATATCAACTAACGTTAACGCGTATTTGTAACCGTTGTCATGCGGCAGAAATAGTATATCAGCTTGATGAACTTCATTAGGTGTTGTAACATCAAAATGCGAATAGTTAATTTGTTTAGGCGCTGGTAGATAAATTTGCCATATTGCCTGTTTAGATAACCAGTTTGCCGCTGTAGTTTTTTTCACCTTTGATGCACTAGCTAGTTTATTGATTGCTGCGTAACCTCTCCAGTATCCTCTCGGAGAATAATAAATAGATTCCATATTAAAATGCTAGCATTTTCAATTACCAGCACCTAACATCAATTTACCCTTCATAGCAGATTTTACCAACCAAGAAGCCAACTTTTCTTTGAAGGATTTATCAGGAATAGCATTTAACGCATGAATTAATTTTACATCTGCGAGATGTCTGTGTTGAAGATTGCTGCTTTTATAAGCGACATCATGAGCATGACACGCCTTATCAATAGCGTTTATTGGATATTCGCCGGGTCGAGGCTGATTTTGATCATCAAGTCTGATATCTAATCGTGTTCCCGGTCCACAGTAGCTATATCCTGGAAGGTGCTTTTCTCCTGGATACTTTGCCCACGGTGTTCCTGGGAGTTTTGTCAATTTGGCTGCAATATCACCTCCTCGTTTTTTTTTAAAGGTTTCGTGGAAGTAAATCTAAATTTTTTCGTACTACATTGTACGCATTTACCAGAAAGCGCTGATCGATTATTTTTCGTTGTAATCGTCGTCAAGTCATTTGTGCCAGTACGTGTCCTACACTTCACACAATATAGATCCATAATTTATATATAACAGTTATGAATGTAATTGATTATTCAGCTACTCGACAACGAAAACCTATTAAACATCATGCAATGTTACCAGATTCTATTCGCGCGATTATCATCGGACCATCTGGAAGTGGCAAAACACAATTGCTACTTAATTTGATAACGAGATGGATGAAGTGGGATAAATTGTACATGATTGCTCCGAGTGTAGACGATCAACGATGTTATGAAGTGCTAAAGGAGTTTAATGATGCCGCGCGAGAAATTAACGGTGATGATATCATTGAGTTTATAACCGATATCGAAGAGGCACCTAGTATTGATGATATTGATGGAAGTATTAACAATTTAGTCGTATATGATGATATCATGTTGGAAAGACAAACAAATCCAGCAATGATATTTTCCAGAGGCAGACATAAAAACATAGATGTGATATATGTTACTCAAAAATACGCACAGATTCCAAGTATAATAAGAGAAAATTGCAATTTAGTATGCGTATTTAACGGTACTGGAAAATACACATTACAAAATATTTTTAATTACTGGTGTGACGGTGATATGGATTTTAATAAATTTAAAAATTTCTTTAGTATGGCTAGAACCGCCCCATACGGATTTATAACGATAAATTTAGCAGACTCTCGGACAAGATATCGTATCGGACTTGATCAAATATTTAGTTAGTAAAAATCGAAGATTTTCATAGCAGCCGAGGAGGTGAACGTCAACTAAATGGCGTCTTTTTTTTTTACCCTTAAGGAAGGCTCCATTTGACAAACAGAGCTCTAAAATTGTTAAGTCTCAGTTTGGCAAATGGAGACTTAGAATATTTTGCTTAAAATATACCCCAATTAGAGAAAGTCTGTTTTTCCTCTCTGCTGCTAACGAAATAAACATTAAAGGAAAAGAACAATTTTACAATTTCTTTTAACAATAATTGAATTACATTAATCTGAAAGATTAAAGCAACATATACTTCACATTTTTTTATTAAAAAAATATTATTTCTGTGTTGAAATATGTTAAAAGTATGATAAAAATTAAGTGCGCTAGGTCAAGGTCACCGGCATTATGGCTATCGTGTCAGAATTTTTGGAGATTCGTTCGCTAACTTTGCCATATCAGAAAGATTTCTCGCATGATGATATTTATAATTTTGACCCTTCTATATTTGACGTGACTTTTTAAGTGGAAAAAGTATTACAAACTAAGTTGTCATTTCGTTTGACGGATGAAAGGTTGATCTAGCGGCCTAAAGGATGATCACAAACCAAAACACTTCAAATCACTTAAATCTCTAAAACATATCAGAACAGCGGTACTCAAAATCTACCAATAAAAACACTAAATGGGTCTACAAAACTTGTACAGGTAGATTTTATCATTCATTCGATAATCATAATAAATTAACTATAATAACAATAATAATGACCAGTATACTGGACTGTTCATTAATATAAGCATTGGTAATATTGCTTGATACTTAATTTTTTCTTATGTTTTCTTAAATTATATATTATGAAAAGGCAATATACTGTTTCATTCATGCCATTTTTATACAAAAGACTTAACTTGCTTTTAAGTGAATAAAATGTAGTTTATCTTTAAATTAGTATTTGTGACAGCATAACAAATGTAACAAATTTGTTATATAAATACAAATTATGGAAAGGAGATATGCAAGAATGATTGTTCCCAAAGATCTAAATATTTAAAATGTTATAAAATAGTTTCTACCAAGCAGAGCAACATATGACTTTCAGAATGACACAAAGGTAAGAATATAGAGATAGAACTGAAGTCATCTTAGTCTGCACATTTGTCATTTGGCCCAAATGTTAACCATATTTTATCCCAAAGCAGCCCCTAAGGTCACCACAACATGAAAGAGGATGCTCCTTGAAGCCCGAGCTAAAGAATACCATAAAAACACTTTTACAATGTTGGAGCTATTATTAATTGCTTTATTCAGGTTGAATGTGGTCGTTCAATTAATAATTTATTGTTACACACCCTGAGTTTAAAAATCAAACATGTTAAATGTTAAATGGAAATATAAAGTTGAACTCAACACATGCCAGTTATTCCTCCATCAGACATGTATGCGATCAATCAATACCTGATGCATGATAATCCTATCACACTCAGATACAGGGTTTGGTTATACCTCTCCATCCACTATGTTACACTTGGATTAGAATTCCACAGCCAATTAATACCCACCAGTCTCGAAATCAGATTTGATGAAACAGCAGCTGAATATGTCAATTTGACCCATCAAACTATGGAAACAAATCATCATGGAGACTTAAATGCTAAGGAGGAAAATTCTTACATGGGAATGTATGCAGCTGGTGGTCAAAACTGCCCAGTCAGGTCAGTAAAATACTACCTCACACACATTAATCCAAGAGCTGAATCACTGTTTTATCACATTGATAAAAATGCTATTGAAAATCCCCAATTTTGTCAAATATGGTATACCATAAAATGAGTTGGACAGAGATAATTAGGCAGTTTTATGCCTGATATATGCAAAAATACCCATATATCTGCAAGATATACTGCTCACTCTCTTTGTGCCAAAGCTTTGAATGCAATGATCAACACCAACCTTCCTGCTAGGTACATTATGTATCTGTCTGACCACTCCAATGAACTATCACAGAAACCCTACACAAGGCCCAGCACTCAACATTAAAAAAAATGATTAACATTCTTTCCAATCGATGTTCAAATGTAACATTGTCTGCTCAAGAATCTTTTGCAGTACTCACTTTCATGCAAATGTAAATGTTCAAATGACCTCAACAAACTCAAGAAATCTAACTCAAGAAAATGTTAAAATGACGCCTATAAACCCAAGCAGTACATATCAAGTAATTGTTACTGAATCTGCTCAAAATTTCTATCAAACACTATATGCTAATACAATGAACTCTATGACAAGTTCATCCAACTATCATTTCAATAAATTCACCTTCCAGTTTAGTTGCAACTAAACAAAGTGCAAACAAGTTAAGAAAATACATGATATGCAAGTTAAGTGTCAACTATCCAGTCTAGAACAATAGTTTTTGTCATGTATAACTCCTGGTACTTTTTTATGTCAATTTCCAATTAATAATTTTATATAAATTTTCTAAACTTATGTCCCAAACTTAATGAGAGGGATATGGTTATGAACCATTGTCACTAAACAAATCATGTAAAAAAAATAGAAAGATAAAATAAGTACTCAATTATTTTTTAACTGTGTATGTCTGAACTAACAAAAATGATCACACACTTTCTATAACCTAACCTCATACACCTAGATGTACTAGTCAAGCCTGTTTATATACACGAAAATAGGTTTTGAAGAACGAAATTAGATCACTCACGTGTGATAAATATGCAAAATCACACTGGCAGTCACAGGCACTTGATTCTGAGTAAATTCATGTATACACTCACCATGTTATATGGTGAGTGTATACATGAATTTATTCAGAATCAAGTGCCTGTGCTGGCAGTATATGAATGCATACATTCTTGGCCATGAATCCCGACTTTAAATATAGAGCTCCACTTTGAAAACACGTGTTCATTAAGGTAAAATATCAAAATCACGGCAGCAAATTCCATACATCATTTTCCATTGAATCAAGGACTGGTATTATGATGACCTTATTATGATCAGGCAGGACAACCCCAAGTGCTATAAATAGATACGTAAAAAAAAACACCAAATTATGTATTACTACGCTCAGTTAAGATTTATGTTTCTTACTGATGGAAACAAAATAACATAGCAAACAAATGAAATTTCAATTGTAAGAGTTTAACGTTGTTTTTTCTACGTTCATCGTGGTATGAACTGTCAGTTGCCGACTCACACAGCTTACATAACGCCCTTCGGGTGTTATTTGCTGTGTGAGTCGGCAACTGACAGTTCATACCACGATGAAAGCAGAAAAAACAACGTTAAACTCTTAATTATTTTTCATTAATAATTTATTTCATAAATTTATATTTTCTTTCACATATTGTGTTTGTGTTGTTCATTTAATCCACCATCCTCTCGGTAACAATTTTGTTACACAATTATTCTTTTTAAGATATCAAAAAGTTGATAAAATTATTCTTTGTAAGATATCAGAAAAAGTTGATAAAACTATTCTTTGTAAGATATCAGAAAGTTGATAAAATTATTCTTTTGTAAGATATCAGAAAGTTGATAAAATTATTCTTCTAAGATATCAGAAAGTTTATAAAAGATATCAGAAAGTTGATAAAATTATTCTTCTAAGATATCAGAAAGTTGATAAAATTATTCTTTGTAAGATATAAAAAAATGATCAAATTATTCAGAAAGTTGATAAAACTATTCTTTAGAAGAGATCAGAAAGTTGATAAAACTATTCTTTATAAGATATCAGAATGTTGATAAAATTATTCTTTCTAAAATCTCAAAAAGCTGATAAAATTATTCTTTGTAAGATATAAAAAAATTGATAAAATTATTCTTTATAAGGTATCAGAAAGTTGATAAAATTATTCTTTGTAAGATATCAGAAAGTTGATACAAATTTTCTTTAGAAGATATCAGAAAGTTGATACAAATTTTCTTTAGAAGATATCGGAAAGTTGATAAAAATGCTCGCTGTATGATGTCAGAAAATTGATAAAATTCTTGTTTGTAAGACATCGGAAAGTTGATGCATTTATTCCTTGTAAGGTATCAGAAAGTTGATAAAATTATTCTTTGTAAGATATCAGAAAAAGTTGATAAAACTATTGTTTGTAATATATCAGAAAGTTGATAAAACTATTCTTTATAAGATATCAGAAAGTTGATAAAAATATTCTTTATAAGATATCAGAAAGTTGATAAAACTATTCTTTATAAGATATCAGAAAGTTGATAAAATTATTCTTTGTAAGATATCAAAAAGTTGAAAAAATGATTCTTTGTAAGATATCAGAAAGTTGATAAAAATTTTCTATAGAAGATTTTGGAAAGTTGAAAAAATGTTTGTTTGTAAGATATCAGAATGTTGATAAAATATTCTTTACAAGATCTCAGAAAGTTGATAAATTATTCTTTGTAAGATATCATAAAGTTGACAAAATTATTCTTTCTAAGATATCAGAAAGTTGATAAAGATGCTCGTTGTATGATATCAGAAAGTTGATAAAATTCATGTTTGTAAGATATCGGAAAGTTGATGCAATTATACTTTGTAAGATATCAGAAAGTTGATAAAAATATTCTTTGTAAGATATCAGAAAGTTGATAAAATTATTCTCTGTAAGATATCAGAATGTTGATAAAATAATTCTTTGTAAGATATCATAAAGTTGATAAAATTATTCTCTGTAAGATATCAGAATGTTGATAAAATTATTCTTTGTAAGATATCATAAAGTTGATAAAATTATTCTTTGTAAGATATCAGAAAGTTGATAAAATTATTCTTGTATGATATCAGAAAGTTGATAAAATTGTTCTTTGTAAGATATCATTAAGTTGATAAAATTGTTCTTTGTAAGATATCAGAAAGTTGATAAAATTATTCTTGTATGATATCAGAAAGTTGATAAAATTATTCTTTGTAAGATATCAGAAAGTTGATAAAATTATTCTTTGTAAGATATCAGAAAGTTGATAAAATTATTCTTGTAAGATATCAGAAAGTTGATAAAATTATTCTTTGTAAGATATCAGAAAGTTGATAAAATTGTTCTTTGTAAGATATCAGAAAGTTGATAAAATTGTTCTTTGTAAGATATCAGAAAGTTGATAAAATTATTGTTTGTGAGATATCAGAAAGTTGATAAAATTATTCTTTGTAAGATATCAGAAAGTTGATAAAATTGTTCTTTGTAAGATATCAGAAAGTTGATAAAATTATTCTTTGTAAGATATCAGAAAGTTGATAAAATTATTCTTGTATGATATCAGAAAGTTGATAAAATTATTCTTTGTAAGATATCAGAAAGTTGATAAAATTGTTCTTTGCAAGGTATCAGAAAGTTGATAAAATTATTCTTTGTAAGATATCAGAAAGTTGATAAAATTATTCTTTGTAAGATATCAAAAAGTTGATAAAATTATTCTTGTATGATATCAGAAAGTTGATAAAATTGTTCTTTGTAAGATATCAGAAAGTTGATAAAATTATTCTTTGTAAGATATCAGAAAGTTGATAAAATTGTTCTTTGTAAGATATCAGAAAGTTGATAAAATTATTCTTTGTAAGATATCAGAAAGTTGATAAAATTATTCTTTGTAAGATATCAGAAAGTTGCTAAAATTATTCTTGTATGATATCAGAAAGTTGATAAAATTGTTCTTTGTAAGATATCAGAAAGTTGATAAAATTATTCTTTGTAAGATATCAGAAAGTTGATAAAATTATTCTTTGTATGATATCAGAAAGTTGATAAAATTGTTCTTTGTAAGATATCAGAAAGTTGATAAAATTATTCTTGTATGATATCAGAAAGTTGATAAAATTGTTCTTTGTAAGATATCAGAAAGTTGCAAACAAACTATTCTTTGTAAGAAATAAGCAATTGAATAATACTATCCTCCTTTGTAAGTCATATAAAAATGATAATATCATTTTTTGTTAGGTCTCTGAGAGTTGTTGAAAACTGTATCCCCTGAAAAATGTCAGATAGTTAAATCCTATTCCTTTGTATGGGTTATCCCTTGGAACATATCAAACTCATCTAAACATAATGTACACATTAAAGATCTGGACATCAGGACGCCAACGATATGAAATCTGACGACCAGCAGGGCACCTGTTCCAATAAATCGACCCACAGACCTGCATTCATAATTAATGTGTGGTTGACCATCATTATTCTTGCAAATTTGGGGGTGATTTATTAGAGTACAAAATACCACAGAATATTAAACCGTTAGATTATCTTATATTTACTGCATTATGGAGGGAGTATTTTAATGGACACGGTAAAATTTATATAATAAAGATATCAAATATTTTGTACATTATGGGGGTGAGATAACTGGTTGAGTTCTGAAATATGGTAAATAAACAACAATATAGTTTTACATGTTATTGTGAGCATTTGGAGATAATGGAAATAACCTGTAATATATTTTGCTCAGTTTGCATTTCTGTAAGAGATAGAGGAAAAATGGTTTAACATTGTACACAGGACCGGAATATGTTATGGCAATATAAGGCTCTGCATCAGTTTTGAAAAGAGGGATGCACCCTCCGACCTTTGCCATATTAACAACGTTAAGTCCACCAACCCACCCACAAGGACAGAAAGCTGTCGCCATCAAACGAAGATGCCGTGGAAGCTATTGTTTTCTTCTCTGTTATAAACTTCCCACGAGCAAGTTATTAATTCCTGCATGAATAGTTTTCACGAGGAAGTAATTAATTCCTGCGCAAATAGTTTTTTTTATCTACACCCTCAGTCTATTATTTCGTATGCATATTTGTATTGTCCTGATTTAGAAGGCACTATTTCCTATATATCAATTAGTTTCTTAAAAATAGAAAGAGTTTTAACTTTTGCAATCTTGTGAAAGCTAGTTCCATATTTTAGTTTTTACTTCTATATAATAGACAATCGAAAGACGCAAAATATTTATTCATTCTGAAGTTATCTTCATCAGCGTATAAAATGGACCATGTATTCCTTAAATGTGTCAATCGTCATGCAAAATGCCCATCAAAGTGACCACTGACATCGGCTGTGCGTCAAAAGAAAAAAAAATACAACTTTAAGTAAAATATTGATTTAATTGTAAACTGACCCTAGGAATGTAACACTCTGACAATAAATTATTCTAAGTACAGCTATCACTGATCATATAAACTTTACGTATGGATTGCTTTAAATTATGGCATGAAAAGACCGATTTGCATATAAATCATTGTTGGGAGAGGTTAAGGTGTTAACGGGGACCACATATGTACTGAGTTTAATATTGAAAAAACATGTGTGATGCAGCCACTCAAGCGATGTTCAAGCTAACAAGTGTACCAGCCATGTCACAGAAACATACTCTATCCTCCTCCTCCTCCTTCTCCTGTTCCTCCTCCTCAACTGGCTTCATATGTTCCATACTGTCACACGGCTAATCAAACATGTATGCCGTTTCCGACCTGTTACCTCTTAGTGAAGTAGTATAACTTCATCAAGTGAAGTACAGATTTTGGTACTGGACTTTGTGTGTTCGTTAATGGAACCCAAAATTCCCTTCTAATTAGCAGCTACAGTCTTTTGGTGCGGGATCTCAGGATAGCAGCAGCAAACATTGTCTCAGAGAATGACCCGACTGTGGTTCAATCTGCAATTTTTAAAACAAATGTATCATGTCACCAGGAATTATTAAGCACATGCTGTATATAAGCAATGGCAGGTGCTTTATCTGCTCGTGAAATGGACACACCCGCCCAGTCTTCTGCTGCCTTGCAGGTCAGATTTGGTTAACCGTAGGCTAAGGTAGTAAACCCTAAAAGAAAATCAGGAGTGGAGACCCTAAGACAGTTGGACGATGCATTACATCTCCTTCTGGCAATTCCTTGGTCTGTAGAGGGATGGGCTCCGCCAGACGACTTTTGCCCAAGATACACTGATAATGCTGGACAAATCTGAAGTTACTATACCGGATCGGTCGTAGCCAGGGTCAACAAAGACCGCACCGGCCTTTGTCTCCCAAGACGGAGGTGACAAGTGTGCTACTGGTACTGTGCATAAATTCAGAGTGAAAGACAGCATCGCCAGCTCCACCTGGAGCAGTAGAATTCTGACGCAAATCGGAAGACTCCAAGAGTTGACACATGTGATGGACAACTACACATGGCACATACAGGGACTCTGTGAAGTGTCAGATGCAAAACCCTAAGAGAACACCAAACTGAATATGGGTATGTAATATACTATATTGGTGAGTTGGGCATGTCCAAACATGGAGTAGACTTCCTTGTCAACAAAGCCAATCTAGGATCTGTGCTTGAATGTCGTCCCATACGAACCATAATAGGTTTAGCAAGATATGCTGATGATTATACAAGATAAGCTGTTTTGCAACATACAATTACGACTTTTCAGAATATATGAACTTAAATATAAGTAATGTACGAAATGCTGTACGAGACGCAAACACATTTGCAGTAATATCACAAAATGTAAATTTCAACTTAGGATGTTCAACATTTCGAATAATTTTAAAGGGTATTATATACAAAATTTTCATGTTTAATACCACTATCTCACATCGTCGGATTTTGTAGAAATATTAGAAAGGCTACTTTTGGAGTAAAACATACAGTTGTAATTGTTAGAAATGTATCTGACAAGGATGCTATTTGGCGTAATGGTGTTATTGATGCTGGTAAAATATTACTAACAAAATCTCTTGTTGTAGGTGTGTATGCCGGTAATGACTCCAACAACTGTGAAGAAGAAAAATAACTCCCTAATGATCAAGGCGGTAAATCAATCTTGTCATAGTTGATAGTAACAACATATAGTATTCAAAGAATTAATAACGGTAAATCTACATGCAACATAGCATCACAACAAGGAGTTCCGCAGTGCGATATGTATTTATTGCGCTACAAAATGCTAAACGAGTACACTCGCAAGAATAGTCACATGATATTTGACAAACATGGAGTTAGTGAAGTTTCTTTAAGAATAAACTCTCTTCAATAAACATCTGAAGATATTTTAATTGATTTTGAATTAAATAAAGTAGCATGTGCATATCATAGTTTTTAGTGACATTGATGGGACGCGATCAGAATATATATATATATATATATATATATATATATATATATATATATATATATACATACATACTGGTTTACAAATATCACAAGCAGATTTTACATATTTATATCTGATTATTATTTCTCAACGGAACATCTTGGTTTATCTAGACAATCTGTCGTTGATGTTTATCTTCGAGTCCTCGTATATAGAGACGCTGCAGATGTTTCTAATTACACAGCCATTGCTGTTATATAAGTAAGATCAAATTCCATACTTGATTACATTAAGATCAAATCTGTGCTGTTAAAATAAAATTGGTGTAAGTTGATACAAATTGTAAAAATATTTGAGATATGTTAAGCAGTCAGTCAACAATAAATATCACACTACCTTTTTATTAAATTGATGAATCAATGAAAACAATGAACATACTTCACATAGAATGCATGGTTTTCTTAATTACCCTTGTTTTGTTTTCATTCCCTCTGTGTGGATAGGAGATCTTATGATTTTTGATAATTTATTTTCTGGTATTGTTTTGCTCCCTTTTGTGTGGATAGAAAATTGTGAGATTTTTGAAAATATATTTCATGGTATTGTATCGGTCACTTCTGTGTGAATTTGAGATTGTGTGATTTTTTATAATATATTTTGTGGTATTTTTGTACTTCCCTCTGTGTGGTTAGTAGATTGTGTGAATTTTGATAATATATTTTGTGGTATTTTTGCGCTCCCTTCTGTGTGGATAGGAGATTTTGTGATTTTTTAAAAATATATTTTGTGGTATTTATGTGCTCCCTTCATTGTGGTTAGTAGATTGTGTGGTTTTATTTTCCTTCCCTTCTGTGTTGATAGTGTGATTTTTGATAATATATTTTGTGGTATTTTTGTACTTCCTTCTGTGTGGGTAGGAGATTTTATGATTTTTGCGCTCACCAAATAATATTCACCAATCCCCATGTCGCTAGATTAGCCCACCATGTTAAATTTCCATTGTCGCTAGATTAGGCCACCACATTGAATTTCCCTTGTCACTATAAATCTTGTACCAGAGTGCCCCATGACCTTTTACACTAGATTTCCCATTGTCTCTAGAAATCTTGTCACCAGAGTACCTTACAACCTTTTTGACTGGATTTCCCATTGTCGCTAGAAATCTTGTCGCCAGAGTGCCTTACAATCTTTTTGACTGGATTTCCCATTGTCGCTAGAAATCTTGTCACCAGAGTGCCTTACAACCTTTTTGACTGGATTTCCCATTGTCGCTAGAAATCTTGTCGCCAGAGTGCCTTACAACCTTTTTGACTGGATTTCCCATTGTCGCTAGAAATCTTGTCGCCAGAGTGCCTTACAACCTTTTTGACTGGATTTCCCATTGTCGCTAGAGTGCACCATATTACTACCTATGTTTTACTACACTCCAATACTTTAATGAAAAACTAAACAATGCTGATGCCTACACTAAACCAAGAAGAAAGTTATGCTTATGTCTCACTGTATATGCTACAAAGTTAATACAAACTGAATTCTTGATAAAAGACGTCTTTATTTACAAAAGTAGCAAAAGATATACAATTTTAAGGATTACAATATTATTTTTAAGAATCTTTTATATTATAACAATATTCTTGTGCATATGAATCTTAAGGCAAAAATCCCTCAAAGGAAGACACTCTGCAAGCTGAAGAGCATTTCCGGAAATCCAAGATAAAATTGCTTCTTCTTTCAAATGAAATATATTTAGATCAGCTCTGGAATTATTAGAAATATTGGGAATAAAACATGTATATAAATACAGAAAGACTAGAATTTAAACTAGAAAAAATATTCTTATTTACATGCATGTTTTAAAAAATATTTAAGATCAAATTCCATACTTGATTACATTAAGATCAAATCTGTGCTGTTAAAATAAAATTGGTGTAAGTTGATACAAATTGTAAAATTGTCTGAAAACATCAAAGTAAAGACTTTAAACTATGTATCTCTTCGTTATTACAGAATGAAAACTTGAATAAAACAACAATTACATTTATTTATACAGAAAAAGTTTCCTACATGTGGTATACAAAAGCTCCTATTGTATTACAGCTAAACCCTATACTATCTAATAAAGAAATTTCCAATGGTATGATAAAATGTCATAGTATTAGATTTTGTGACATTATATAATAGAATGATCCCAAATTAATTTCTATGTGGTATACAAAAGTTTCCTATTGTATTACAGTTAAACTCTATGCTATGTTATGATATACAGAAATGTCCCATTGGATGAAAAGATCCCATAACACTGTATTTTAAGACAGTATGGAATATTGTCCAGGGACAATTTCTATACTTCCTTCTTATATACAGGCGTGGCTGATTGGCTTTAAGTACTAACCTCTTATAAGGCCACCACTCTAAAACAGGAGGTTTTATTGGCACCAATTAGTACATAGGTACCCCTTGTTGGCAAAGAAGTTTTGGTAGAATCACAGACTTGGCAACCCTAACAAATTATCTTATAACTCTTAGGCATATAATTTTATTTAATTTTTGTAAATTTTATAGATGGATGTCAACTGTATAGAATATCTTTTGTTATAAATTGTGTACATGATCTGTTAAGAACGCAATTAAACAGGATCTATACACTGATGTTTACATTTGTGTTGATAATTATTAATAATATTTTAAAATAGTGCCTATTGCATAGATTCTCAGTGACTGATGGGATTTCTACATTTTCAGAATAATTCTCTATCTTTCCATTTGTTCAAAGAGATCATGCGAATATTTTGAGTTCTACATTTATACAAGAGTGCATGTTATCATGTGGGGTTGATTGAGAAGTACAGATGTAGTGTGTATATAAGGTGAAAATTAAGCGATCAGATTCATTTTGATTTTTTGGAGTCAATCACTCTAATTGTATTTTGGATGTATGTCTGCAGATATATTTCAAGTTGAACTTTAATACTTTTCAAAAAGAAAATCATTTATTTGGACTGTTCAGTGGAAATAGAAGTGCTCATTATTTGGAACTGTTCTAAATTATTCGATGAAATTCAAGACAATGCTATCTTGGCAATGTCATGATTTTTAGAGCACCAGTACCTTTCCAGTATTGAAATTTATAAGGAACTTTTCATCGATTCAGGACTTTTGTAGACCTTTATAGTTTGGATTTACTTCATAATACTCTACATACCTATCATAATTTTCATTTATAACAAGTAAATTGTTCGTTAAGTGTTATAAAATGTGTCGGTGTTGCTTCTTTTCTGTTCTTTAAGTTTGTGACCATAGAGTCATCACAATTCCGCAAGTCTGTAATATTTTGGTAATCTGCCTAAGACTTATGGCAAAATCATAATGATTGGCAGGTCTGGAATCAGTCATTGCCAGATTTACTCATCAATCTATCAAAATAATGTCACAGGTCAACATGCTTATATACTACAGCATACAGTGGGACCCCGCTATAACACGACCTGTAATAACACGAATTCGGATATAACATGGTCGTGGCATGGCTCCTGAAATTTCAGATAATTTATTACAGGTATTTTTCTCAAAAACAAAAAAAAAAAAAATCTTTTAATTATGAAAAATAAAATACGTCAAGAGTTTAATTTTCATTCTCATACTCATCTAAAAAGTGCAAAAAAAACTGTAGAAAATGTATTATCATTTTAGGGAGGAAATCACACACAAAATCGAATATAAAATAATCGTTGTATGGCTCCTAAAATTTAAAAAAATTAACAAATTTCTTCTAGTTTTGTGCCAGAATAGACATCAGAAATACGAACCAATTGCTGAGCCTACTGAGAACTTTGATCTTTGTTTACTGTTGAAAAATGACAGCTGATAAGTGTCAATATTATTATTACTGATCCCTGAGCAATGAAGCCATCGTGTCTACTTTGTATTTGTCTTGAATGCATTCCGAATACAATTGTTGCTCTAATAATCTCCGATATATGTTCTCTTAATTTCATACACAACTAAGCAACAGCCAATGCAGGGTTTGATAAAAGATTCTCACCAGAATGTATAAATCAATTAATTTAAGTACAATGTTTATCATCAGAGTGAACTGCCAAGCTAAACTTGTTCAAATCAGGGGGAAACGATTTATACAGCATCAAAGAAACAAAAGCCGCCAATATGTGTGCGTGGCTTGGCGGTGTTGTTTTATGCAATCTGTTGACTAGTAAATTCGAATTCTGCAACTGAGAACTATAATTGACTTTGCCAAGAGCAAACGTGACATTAGCAGAAAGCAGCTAAAAATCAGATTTTTTCAAAAAATAATTACTATTGACAGATGAGAAATGTAATGGTATAAAATGTATACGACACAGAGGTCTCGAAAACACTCAATTACGCGTATCTGAATGCAAATATTTGATCTGGGACACATAAATCACTCCATGCAGGAGTCCTCCGTACACATGGAAATAGCTGGGAGACAAAGTTAGTGTTGATTACTTGATCATTTTAGCTGTGCTGATATTTACAGTGACATAATTCATTGGTTAAAATACAGCCAGTTCTGCCAGCTGTATTTATTAGAGTACATCAAAAGAACATGATGCAATAGCTGGGCGGCAAGTTCAAAGGACTTTGACTAGCAGCTTGGGTGGGAAAATGTGCTGAAGTTTACAATGACTGAATTCATAGACAGAAAGATCCTGAGATATACATGTAGTTATTATAAGAATGCACTTTAGCTTTCATTATTTAATCTATGGACATGTACTATTTCATCATTCATTATGTACACCCGTTACATAATTTTTGTTATTTTCTTTTCATTGAATTCAGTCACATAATGATCTGTGACAAAATTATTGAATATTTTACATCCGTGTGTGGATATTTTTGATGGAAATATTTGTATTATGGATTCAATGTATGTTACAAGATTCGCTGGTGAGTACACGGTGTTGATACTCTTTTGATGCAATAGATTATACATGTATATATAAATTAGACACGTGTATGTACCAATGCATGGTTCTCTAAATAAAGTAATATATTATATCTGCAATTTCTGTTACCACAGCAAATGTTTTTCTCATTTAATATATATTAATGAAAAATGGTAATTGTGCCATGCATTTTCGCACCCGTCTTTATGTATCACCCCCTCATTAAATCCAAAAAATGTGTTGGTATTGTACATGTTTGCTTATAACACGGTTCGGTTCATAACACGGTTGGATTCTATGACTCCCAACTACCGTGTTATAGCAGGGTCCCACTGTATATGGTCTACCTGAGAGACAAATACATTGAATTGTTGCATAGGGTATCAACTTGGAAAAGATAAGACCTAATCAATACTTATTTCTAAAAGCTGGTCAAATTGATAAGTGATATTAATTTAACATTTTAAATAACTGAACTAAAAATTTGCGATAAAATTTCAGTTTCAGTGCAGTTTTAGACATGCAAGTTCTGAATGATTTCATTTTTAAATTCACCAATTAAACATTTTTCCAGTTAAGAATTGACATAATGATTGAAAAGGTGTCCCAAAACTTCAAAATAAATATTGATCACAAAATATATGGTGTACAAAAATTACTTGCTAAATTAATTGATGTTGTCCCAACATATTGTGTCTCAACATGTTACATATGGTAAGCATCTATGGTATACCTGTGAGCCAAACACTTTTTAAGGTTATCACTTCATAATACAGTGACAACTAAGAAACGATAAGCATCAATCAACCTTAGACATCAATAATGTTAATTTGAATAGCTGGTCAAATTGATCTAGTTTATATAACTCACTAACTCATGGAGATATTTGCCATTTCTATCATAAGTGGGAGTAGGAAATACATTTCTAGGGTTGCTTTTGAATATATCCAAATACATCTACTTCAGAGAGATTTTTCACTTGTGTATGTATAGAAGGGTCAAATTTGAATTCTTTGTTTTCTTTTCCATCATTTTCATGTTCTTGCTACTTTTTATACCAAATCTCGAACTTTCTTACTTTTTGCAAATGTTCACTTGTCTGTGTGCAATTCAGACATGACTGCTTCAGATCCCAAGCCAAAGAGTTTAAAATCCAGTCACAAAATACAGCTATGACTGGTTAGAATTTTTGGTGAAAAAAACAATCAGGTCTCAAAATTTATATTTTTTCCCACTGTATTTTGTAATGCAATTGGAAAGCCTGAATCATCTGGTATGACTTTACAGCTAAATCATTTTTTTGTACTCCTTTACTCTGGTGTATAGTGCAGTGATGGTACAAAGCTTAGAAAATCAGGTTTGTAATGCAAGTAGAAAGTCATCATAGAGCTATATCTGTCTACTTTTACATAATACCACCCACTATGGTGTGTTGTAAAAAGTCTTAATAATACAGAGTTTAGACGTAGTATATGACTTCATGACATGTAAACGTGGCATGCAGGATTTATGAGTTAATAAGGTTTTTGATTTTGTAATTTATATGCAAAATATTGATGTGCAAATAATCAAATATGCAAGGAATTTGAAATGTGGCAATATCATTGAAATTGACCCATTAGCTCATTGACCCCTGGAGATATTTATCATTTTTTGGCTGAAATGGGAGTAGGAGGTGCCTAATTGTATATGGTTATTTATGAAAGCATCCAAATATGTTTGATTCCAAGAGATTTTCATTTAGTAAGATACCTAGTAGTGTTAAAGACATTATTTGAGATTGGCAATTTAGCTCTTGCATGTAAAGAATGGTAAACATTGAATTGTGGAAGCTTTTTAAATTTTTTATTTATATTTTGCTATTGGACCCATCATTTTTATTACATGGCCACTTTTTACTCCATATATCAAACTAATTGTCCATTTTGCAAAGGTTCAATGACCCATGTGAAATTGAGACTGGTCTGCTTTAGATTTTGGGTCAAAAGGTCTAAAATCCAGACAAAAAAATCCAGTTCTGACAGCTGGAGAAATTTTGTTGCAAAAAAAAAATTGGGTCTTAAAATTTACATTTTTCCCACTGTATTTTTGTAACTAGAAAGCATCAATTATCTGGTATGACTAAATCTGTCTTTTTTGTACTCTTTTACTCTGGTGAATGGTACATGGAAATATGATATTACCTCATGGCGTGTAAACATGACACACAGGGTTAACGAGTTAACAAGGTTTGGGGAAATTTCCTACAGATTTTTAAGGAATGGCCATTTTTTTAAAATTTATGTGCAACATTCATGCTCAAATCATCAAATACAAGGAATTTTCAAATTTGGTGACATCATTCAAATTTATCCATTAAAAGCTGATTTATCTGAAAAATGCCATTTATGGCATATACTGAACATAACTTTTTGAATAAATTTTAATTTCATAATTTATTAGAATGATTATTTTGTACTTTGAGGTAAGTCCCCACTTTCCTTGTTCATGTTATAATAAAATGTTTTCAAGTAGGAATCTCTTGAAACTTAAGAACAAGATCACAATGATACACTTAAATATTGACGAGTACATATAAAAATGCAAACAACCTTCACTAATTTGAAAAGAATCATGTATCCAGTTAAACTTAATAGCTAAATTATGAAATTTACAATGATCAATTTTTTACATTTGAAGATTAAAGTTATTTTATAACCAGAAACATAAACATTGGAATGGTGCAGCATTATTTCCACAAATAACAATTATTAACAAAGGCTTGATATGTTAAACAAGACCAAATATATGAAAGGACATCATTTTTTCACTTATCTATTTTCTTCAATCCACCACCATCAACTTTTTCCTCCTCAATATCTGGAAGAGGCTCTCCCCTCTTGTCATACGCAATCTCTGCATACTCTGTACGATTCTCTATTCCTCGTATCACCACCTTTCCATTCCTAGTTGTAGGGGGACCCAACATCAGGTCAGCATATAATAAACCATCTTTATTTGCCTGGAAAAGTGAAAAGTAATTTTATGTTCGCATATTTCACTTACCGGTACTGCAAACACCATTTTAACAGCATTAGGCAATGTTTAAAGTTTGAGTCTGAGGGTATTTGAACTCAATGAGATGTACATAGTACCTAATATTAGTCCTGTAAGGATTGAGTATATTGTGAGGGTTGATCAGTTATGCATCCTTCAGTCTTGCAACTCCAATATGAACCTATATATTATGCTGCACTACCTGTACAAAATTTGAAACATTATGCCATTTGATTTTGATTTCTGGTGTTAAGCCATTTGATTTCTAGTGGTAAGCCATTTGATTTCTAGTGTTAAGTCATTTGATTTCTAGTGGTAAGCCATTTGACTTCTAGTGGTAAGCCATTTGAGGTAAGCCATTTGATTTCTAGTGGTAAGCAGAGTTAAGTAAAATTGGGATCACTCTGTGTCAACACTGGCAATCAAGTAGTATACTGGTATACAATGGCATCTCTATGAAATACACAAGTTTGGGATTGAAATGAAAATACATGATAATTCAACCATTAAATACTTCTTGGGATGGTTGTAATTTTATTTAAGAAAATGTAATAATGTGTAATTAATATTCAAGTATTGTTATTTCTAATTAACTAATCATTACTGCGTAAGGCTAATGAGACTGAAGCAAGTTGTGCATGAACTTTCTTGTCCATAGCATATAACTTGTGTTACTATTAATAAATTCTGAAGGCCTGTATTTGACATTTGAGTAGTGAACTCTTAATAAAACAGGTTTAATATGATCATTTAGGTAACAATTGTAGGAGTAGAATAATGATGATTTCCAGTGCTTGTATAAATATGACACTCTAGTATTGAACAAATGGAGCTAAGAACTTGTACTGACAATCTGGAAACATGTACTTAAGATATTGTACTTTATAGTCCATTGAACTCAAGGATAATTGTCCCAACCCCTCAGAGAAATTCTGAAGACTTGCATTTTCTGGTTGACCATCATGTTAGTTAATGAAACCCACTTGCTGTATGGCAGTTAACTACCGCAAACGTGGTCAAATGTGGGTTTATATATTCAACATAATAAAAACATAATTATCTTTGGTAAAAGATGTTTTCTATAAGCTGACTCATAATGGAAATCATATATATTGTACATAACAGATAGAAGGCCTCAAGGTAGATTAGGTTTGTAACTAATTGAGTTACCTTCTCTAAATAAAGTCTTTATTATTATTATTATTATTATTATTATTATTATTACGGTCCACTGGACACAGCGAGCTCTATAACTGGCATGCGTCCTTCCAGAACTCTACATGTATATAATCACCCATTTCCATCAGCATATATTTGGATGGTTACCCATTTCCATCAGCATATATTTGGATGGTTACCCATTTCCATCAGCATATATTTGGATGGTTACTCATTTCCATCAGCCATATTTTGTTGGTCACCAGGAAACCATATTGTAGTATGTGCCTCATAACAAAACACTAAAAATTAGCAGCTGACAAGACAACTGTTACATTCTTCAATGTGACTATCTATAAAAACAACCCTTAATGATGAAATCATCATCTTGGCTGAATCAAAAAGCTCAATACAAATATAAATCACATATCTAGGTTGGTACCTAAGAAGCTTCTCCAAGATGAATACAACAAATACACAACCATGAATAATGACATGTGCTGCATGACACAAGTCATACACTCTGGTTATAGTCAATGACGTGGCACATGATGAGTTCAATGTACATGGAAAGTTGATGCTCACAAGGGGAACATGTAAAATCTTGCTGGAAATTTATCATCATGAACAGTGAGTTATTTCAATTGTTACTATCATCATACTGCCTTGTTCTCAATGCTTTCAATATATGCATGTTTTTATAAGCATCATATAATTAGTTATTTATTGATTAACAGCACTACATTCATATTGTTTAATAACTCCAAATCTTGAAGGTAGTCATGCCTTCTGAAGGGCAATGAATTATTTCACCACTGTGTGAAAAGTCTCCACCTGCTACTTGGACGTTGTTATTTCAAAATCCTTGTTTTAGTTGAATTATGCAGTAGCCAGATTTAATAGTGATGTTTTGAGAAATAATTTCAGTTGGGCTTTAAAACATTTAGACGTCAAAGTTGTATTCTTATGTTGTGACCAGTTAGAGTTAAAGTTTAATTTTCTTCAAATTATTTGGATTCTAAGAGATTATTATTCTCTGAAAATAATTGTGCTTCAAATTAATTTTCAGACAAAGATAGTTTTTGAAATTTATAGATTTCAAACCTGGAATATTATTTTCTGTGGTTCAACAAAGAACTGTTAACACTTAGTATACTATACTGACTACAGTATACATCATCGCTTTCAATTTTGAATTTAATTGTGACTCTGATTCATTAGAATACTTTTATTACTAGGACTTTTTTTTAAAAATTCTTTGATTATTCATGGATTAATTTTTAATATGATTTTTAAAACTGCAAGTTCTTTCCCTCATTTTACCTAGTTTTTCTTGGGGAAAAAAATCTGTTAAATTTAGAAAAGCTTGTAGTCTTTGCTATTTTTTCTTGTTACTGTTTATGAGAACTTGAACTTGTACCACAAAAATACTTGAAGGAAATGATTTCAATGAAATCAGATAATGGGTGCCATCTATAAGTTTTATGGAATAAAGGTTTATATCAAAACATTAGTTTTTCTATGTCTCTCTCATAAAACAAAAAAACAAAATAATCTTAATTCTTTCCTTGATTTGAAAATATTTCAATGTATGTTTATACACTTATGTAAATGGTTGTTGGATGTTTACCTCGACTATATACATACTGAATATCCCCCAGCCTGCCGTATTGCCTCAAAAGTATCTATTTGATGATAAGATGGATTCATAGTGAATATTTTCAACATTTTTATATCATTATCCATGATAATGGTGTTAAAGATGGAATAAAAAAAAATTTGTAATAATATGTAAAGCTAAAAGACATGTTTATATTTGACATCAAACACACACACACACACACACACACACACACACACACACACACAGACACAAACAAACACACATTAATCTCTAACTTAAAAGTCAGGGTCTCAGAGTGGACTTGATGAAACACACAATATAATAATTATTGATTTACATGCTGTGACATTTTTATGACAGTCATGGCTGCCATACTGGATGTAGGACTATTTTCATTGAAGTCAACTAGATACCACAATTCTACTGGTGAAAATCCCATGTTGATAAAGCCATCAGTTTTGATTGGAGTAGAGATGATATGATATTTCATCCTGGAGAAGTAGCAATACTTAATACAGCTGCTGAGATAACCATACTGGAGAGGCACCATTACCATTAACTGGTGAAAATCCCCATACCAATCTGTTCAGGTAGAATTTGTAAGATCGCTACCATTCTGGTCCTATTTCATGTCAGATCAACATTATTTTTGATTTAAAATCATCTAGATATGATCATCTATTCAGATCATCTATTCAGATTGAGTAGTAATAACAAGGTTTCAAGATTGGTGGCCATATTAAACTTCAAAGGGACATGATTTTAATTCATTACCAACTTGACATCATAAGAAGTCTTCCTGTAAGCACCATGGTTGATATGACAATCCATTCAGTAGTAGAAATAACAAGACTTTCAAGATGACCATCATAGACATATTAAATGTCAGATCAGCATTACTTTCATTTAGGATCAACTACATTTACAATTTCAAGTAAATTATTCAAGTAGTTTAGGAAGGGAGGCAATAACAACATTGTACTAATTGATGAACAACAGAGAACAGACCATCTAATAAGCTTTTCTGGTCATTGAGTTTTTCATTCCTTGTGTAATATGTCACAATACTCAATCATACCATTAAAAAACTATTTCAAACTGTACACAAGTTCATTATCAAGGCTAATTATAGCATCACTATCCCAACAAAGAATCTACAATCATGGACAAAAAAATTACTCAGGTTCATTAATTCTGTAAACAACCTATTTATGACATGACTATCCAAATAATTTAGAATCTACACTCATGGACAAAAATCAACTAAATAATCTACCAGCATTGTTAACAAATGATTATTATAATCTACAATCATGGGTAAAGATTAAACACACACTGTAGATATACGTAACAATATGGGAACTTACTTTGAGATATAATAGAAATTTAATTAAAAAATACATGTAGCCGGTATTACAAAGAAATTCAATAGCCAACAATATTACCGTTTCCTGCATAATAATTCTCTTAAATCCATTATGTTCTTGATCATGCAATGAGCATCAACCTTGTGCTTTATTAATTCTTTGTTCAGGATTTCCTCTGCAATTTTACATGAAATACCAAAATTGTCTGCCCTCTCTCTCTGACAGTAACATGTCATCCACCTAATGAATACAAATTTGGTAATGTGTTCCAGTTCTGAACTGAAGATACACTCACCAATTTTGATACAACACAGTTCTGCACAAACAAGGCTGCATATAATATGTTGATGAAGTATTGTAAGTTTCACATTTAACAACAATGGGTTGATTTACATCTCAAAAATAGTTTGAAGCAAGATTATAATGCTACATTTAAACAGCAGAATTAAATTATAAGAATTGAGACAATCCCATCTGATTCCCTCAAATAGTAATATCTTGCTAGCACTTGTTACAATTCTCAATGACTCTAAGTTGTCTTTTCCAGTGATTATTTTTCTTACATAGTGTAATTATCCCAGATATAACTAACAAACTCAAACAAGGAAGTCTATAAGATGTATAAGGACAAGTGATACAATCCATATATCTAAGACTTCAAATGATTTGCATTCTTCCAACCTCTTTGAGAAAACATTTTGACATTTTTATGCTACTATGTGTAGAAACCATTAATTTCTTATCATACCAATAACAACTGTTCCTCAGACCCATGAAAGGTCAATTCATGACCTTTACCTTGACACGATAACCTTTCAGTTCCCATTTTATATGATAAGCATGGTTCTTATCTCAAGTACATGTCATCCAAAGTTTGATGACTACAGAGAACTCAAAAGGTGGACAAAGAAATTTTCACATGGGGTTGTATGCTGGAAACCTGATTGAACACAGCGGTTTCAAATGGTTTAGTCAAGGCTGGTGACACAAATTACATGCTAAGAGCTAATGTTGTGGACAGGACTTAAATAGACACTTATTTGGCCATATGTCTGACTCACTCATGACTTCTGATGACTTGAGAGTAGCACTTCATTGTATTGAAAGGGAAGACAAGCTCAAACCATATGAAAAATCTCAAAACCAAACAAATTGATAGCAATTGTTTTGTGTGGGATAGCTATATGATACTTAAATTACATGTTATTTTTGAAAGATATTTAATTTTAAATAAGTTTAGAATTTTATCCTAGTCAGATGGATTTATTGAAATATTAAACATGATCATACTTTTTCTAAGTTTATTGGCTTTAATCACTGAATTAGATTGTAAAGTCTACTTTTTTGTTTTGATACAGTAACTATATATACTATGAAGTGAAAATGAACTTTCATTTTTCATTTAGTTCAGTAATTATTATAATTACTGATGTGTATATATATATATATATATATATTGATATTGTTGGTTTAAGGAATACTGTGCATAGCACAGTAAGAGCAGTCACCCCCAAAAAAATAATTTCTCTTTTTCCACTTATGACAGTTTTTATAATTTTCTACAAACTGTTTATTCATTAAATAGGTGTCAATTTCATTTATTTGTAAAACTGGAACAATATGTTAGACATATGAAAACCTTAGCACCATTAAAGAACACAAAAATTACTCTGATGTATTGGAAACATTGTTTGGGCTGTAAAGATGGAGATTTTTGTTTCAACAAATTGATATGCTTGCTGTGAGCTTATTAGTGCAAAGTTTTACCATGCTTGCTACTAGCTTGTTGACACAGTCACATGCTTGCTGCAAACTTAAGCATACAAAGTTTTAGTAAGCTTGCTAGAAGCTTGTTGAAAACATGCCATGAGGACATTTAAAGTTGAGTGAGCCTGCCATGACTTTTTACAATATAATGAAATTGCGGGTTTGTGCATGCAACGTTTCAGTGAGCTTCTTACTATCTTGAAATAAACTCCTTATTTTTGTAGAGGGTAGCTGATCATATGTACTTAAGATTGTTGTCCTTTAGAAACAAGCAGAAGTTGTTATGTGAACATATCACACATTAAGTTACACATATAGAAATAGACCCTCCCTCCATTTAAGTGTCTCATATTTTTAAAATTCCATAGTACTGATTGTATTATCTATTAAATTAAAAGGTGATTTACACAAATTTGTATCAATATTATTAACATACCTGGAGATTGTTAGATGTGATAGTTCCAGGATTTTCATAGACATTCTCATCACAAGCTCCCTTCCTTGAATTCTCATACTTGCTGTCTGCATTTGCGCTTTTCATTGCCAGGTCAACATTTTGATATACGTCTTCTGAAAAATGTTGCATCACATTTCTGTTACAAAATGAAAAATATTCAAAACATTTTTTGAAAAAAAGAGCCATGATGCTCTCAGGATAATGTTTGAATCCGTTACACCCCAAACATTCTGTTATAAAACCAGAGAGGATATTTTCTTTGGTACAGAAACAAAAGTCACTATTCCATAGGCAGTGGACTTAATATCTGATTGAGACCAGGATTATTATATCACAAAATTTTCAATCTATCTTGGTAGAATATCATCATCATCATTGGCGCCTTAGTCTCAGGAGACCATGTGGATAGCGCCCTTTGGGTGTCGTCTGTCTCTGGGTTGTTGGCATCGTCTATTGTGGCTGTGCAGGCCTATGCACGAGTGGCAGTCCCTCTTGCAGTTTGTGCAGACATGCTGGGAAGCCTGAATTACTGTGGTTGCTGCCACGTGGCTCTTTCTTACACGTTTCTCTGCCGCCAACTAGCCTCTCCTCATATCAGCGACTGATATACCCTTACTTACTGTCAGTCTCCAGGTGCCTCGGTCCTATGCCAGCACTTACGAGCCATCAGGTGCGATGTCACATGCCTTCAGGTCCCTCTTGCACGCATCTTTAAAACTGAGTGAGGGGCGGCCGACTCTTCTCGTGCCAGTTTTCAGCTGTCCACGTGGCTCTTTCTTACACGTTTCTCTGCTGCCAACTGGCCTCTCCTCGTATCAGCGACTGATGTACCCTTACTGTCAGTCTCCAGGTGCCTCGGTCCTAGGCCAGCACTTCCGAGCCATCAGGTGCGATGTCACATGCCTTCAGGTCCCTCTTGCATGAGGGGCGGCCGACTCTTCTCGTGCCAGTTTTCAGCTGTCCATATAGGATACTTTTTACTTTCAATACTGCAAGAACATTAACTGGATTTCACAAAGGGAGAGAGCAAATGCATTAAGTTTACTGATTGGCTATAATATTTCATGTTTAAGTCTATCAGCAACTTAAAACTTATAGGAGCAAAGAAGAATGGACTTGCTTGTGATTTTAATAATAAGTGTGATTTGTACATGACTTTGTATATGTGCCAATCTTCCAGGCATAGGATTTTGATCTCATCTGGGGATCAGTGTGTAAGCAAACAACATGGTACTATTCAAGCATAAGCAGTGTAGCAATAAATCATTCAGTGTAGCAAGTGGAATAGTGGCAGTTTATTTCAGACTACTACTATGATTTAATTGACTCTATCACATTAATTATACAAATGACCTAGGATTGATGTTATCACAAAGAATCAAACTAACATTAGCTCACTCATAAATGTGAGGCGAAGATTTATCGGGGCAAACATAAGTTCAGCTGATTTGGCAAACACAAATATTTAACAAAAATATCTTCTTAAACTTTTTGGCCATTACTTCATTTTCAGTTCTTAAGTTATGGGTAAGCTCCAGCAATATATCACATTATACATAAATTTAACAGGGAATGCCACTGAGATAATCAGATGATGATTGTTCAGATGAATGTACCTTAAAATCTTCATAATTTGCATAATACTCTTACTGAAGCCATATTATATGTACAGAAATTATTTAACTACTTTGAATTTAATTACTTTACCTTTGTCAACCATTGTTAATCATGCATGAGTATATTATGGGTACTATGTACCAACAGAAAGATCAATAAAATCATCAATCAATTTCTGCTACAATGGTTGACCAAGGAATGTTATGTTGCATGTGAACGTTGCATCAGGACAAATTGTCAATTTCACATCTACTTAAACAAGTTTATTGACAGCTGCTTTTGATGCACAGTGGATAATTGACCTTACACATGATAATAGATTACTCCATCTACCAAATCATATGACATGCATTTGGAATGAAATGAATGAAACAGTGTTAGGGCCTAACTGGGTATAATCAGATTTGAAATTATAAATCAATAAATGAACTAAGTCCTGTGCATCTTTTTTACATTTGTTCTTTTTATTAAAATCACAGACGGTACACATGGAGAGGTATAGCCAGACTATACAAATTTCAATTTCAGACAGGTACCATTTAGATTGGTCTAAACCTTATCACAATGTAATAAAGTCCAGTACATTTTCGTTGGCCTCTACCATCCTTCTCCGCGTAAATAAAATATAAGTTGACTAGAATCTCTCTTTATCAATGAGTTTCCTAACCTCCACGAGTATGGAAATTTGATTGGTGGCATCCTGATTATTCTTGGAGATTTAAATTTTCACTCTGAATTCCTTTCTTCTTAACATTTTCAACCTCAATCAGTTAGCCATTCCATCCAGTCACATTTTTGTCTTCATGAACTTAATGACAATGTTTTACAGTTATTGGTGCCCCATGAGTTCACATAAGATGTCTCGATCATATGCCATCTCATAGAATCAGTCCTTAACCCTGCTTGATCCGATTACTTCTAACACATCCATATTTATTACTGTTTCATACATCCAGTTACAAATCAGTGCTGCAGTTAAAAGAAAAAGGAACAGTAGAAAAGAACTGAGCACAAAAATAATGTAGGGTTTAAAAAAAAATGAATTAAAATGTAAGTTTATACATAGTTCTATCTTTTCATCTACAATGGCAACACTGGAAGAAAGAATATTGTAAAAATGGACAGTTCAAGGGAATGTGATCAGATATGTGAGTATGTGAGAAAGCTTGCCAGTAGTTTCTCGTGGGTCAGTGGTTCTTTCTGCAGTGGGTTTTTCCTAGGTTCTTCCTCCACCATTAACACTGGTTGCCATGTATAGCCTATCGTGTGCTGGAAAATGGCTTTAAACCCTACAACAACAACAACCATCATGGGTGAATGCAAAGATTTTTAGTTAACCTAAGAGACATTTAATTATTGTAAGAAAAATAGCATGTACCAACCTCTAGAGGTTTTCTGGCGCTTTCCTTTTGCTGCTCCTGCAATATTCATAAATCAGCAATAAATATGTGTACACAAAAACTGAACACTAATTTAAGGTCTATAGTTAAATAATGCTTATCATGACTGATGAAACACGGCACAAAAACTGTACACTAATTTAAGGTCTATATTTAAATAATGCTTATCATGACTGATAAAACACGGCACAAAAACTGTACACTAATTTAAGGTCTATATTTAAATAATGCTTATCATGACTGATAAAACACGGCACAAAAACTGTACACTAATTTAAGGTCTATATTTAAATAATGCTTATCATGACTGATAAAACACGGCACAAAAACTGAACACTTAATGTAAGGTCTATATTTAAATAATGCTTGGCTTATCATCAGATTCATGACTAATAAAACACGGTACTGGCAAAACCAACGTCTGCTGCCCACGACTTTCAAATAGAGTTACGGTATGTAATATTTTGAAGCCAAAATAATGATGATGTGGAACCAGGGGTCATAACTTTTGTAAATGAAGTCAGAAAATGATGTGAATCAAACTATTCTGTTCCTATGAATGAGAAAATAGAAACATAAAATTATTTGATATTATTACTGTATCAGGGAAATGTTTACTAATTTTGTTTCCCACTTATTTGGTATTGCAAGTAAATCTCCAAACATTATTAAAAAATTCCAATTTAAGTATATTGTGGTTGAAAAATCGAATGAAGTCTTACCCAAATTTGGTCTAAGCCTTTTTTTAACATTTTGACGTAATGGCTTACACCAATCGTATTATGCATTGACAATGCTGGATCATTCGCAAAGCATACTTGCGAACGATCGGACTGCACGATATTAATTAATAAATTTATTTAGACTAACCTTTGTACCCAGACGGTAAGTATAATCCCTATTCTAATGATCCAATGCGCTAAATCCTTTAGAACACTCACTTTTTCAGTATAAATCCCTGTCAGAACAGATCACCTGTGTATTTATCAGCTGTTGACCTCAGATTTAAATTATCGACGCATGCATGTAAAGCAGCATCATCAGATGGTAAGAGAAACGCGATAAAATCGTCAGCGAGGCATATATCACTGGGAACTGACTAATGCTTGGGTAGGAGCTGTGTCGTTACGGCAGAAATTTAATTTCGCTGATTTTTCATCCACATTTGGGTTAGACACTGACCTTGGCAGAATCTGCATCTGGCATAATTAGCCCTGCAAAATTGACATCCACATCAGAATCGATGTCCCTTTCTTCATGCATAGAGTCCAAATTCTTTTCAAAATGACTAAATGTGTGCTGTTCCTGCAGAAACAATAGTTGATGTGCTTGGCATTTGGGTTTTACTTTCATCAATGTCCAAGATCTCTTCGTTTTTGTCATACACGCATGCATTATGGCCACAGCATCTGCATTTTGTGTACACATCAGATATTGCATGGTTATTGATTGTTTGGGTGGAAATCATGTGACTTGCGCCAGTAACAGAAAATGATGTCAAGTCTTCTTGTAAGTGTTGATCTAATATTTCTTTTCCCAGCTGCCCAACATGTGCCTCACCAGACCTCACATCTATGGAGCCAGTTACTTATGGCAAACTGACTAATTTCCCCATCAAACACATTACGGAACCTGTACTTATATCATCTGTGTTGCATCCTAACCCCTACGCTCTTCGGCATCTTCTTTGCTGTCCTGCTCAAGCATGCATTTGGAATGCCCACAGAAGGGATCTACCTGCACACGTGATCAGGGACAAGCTGTTCAACCTGCACGAATAAAGGCAAAGAACAAAGTGCATAAACAACAATCAGGGACATGCTCTTCTCATACAATGCTGCTCTAGCCACTCACACATAAACTGAGTTACAGTACTTGATGGACAGCTTTGCTAAAGCCTTCTGTGAGTTTGGGCTGACCATCAGCCTAAAGAAAACAAATGTGAAGGCTGAAAACAAGGACCTCCAAGTATTATCATCAACAGTAATGAACTTGATGTTGTCAGTCAGTACACATACCTTGGCTCTACCATCACCAACAACCTATCAATCAATGCTGAGCTCAGCAAGTAGATTGGAGAGGCATCATCAACTCTCTACAGGTTGCCTCAAAGAGTGTGAAACAACAGCATGAACACTAAGATCGCTGTGTACCATGCCTGTGCTAAGCACTCTCCTGTATGCCAGTTAAAAATGGACTCTGTACACCTCACAGTAGAAAAGACTGAGAGCCTTTCAAATGTGATGTCTCTAATGCATACTCGGGATAAATTGGAGTGATAGAGTAATAAACAATTAGGTACTTGAATGTGCCAAAATTCCCAGCATGGTCACACTCCTTCACCGTGACTACAGATGGCTGGGCCATGTACTTTGGATGGATGACAAACGGATTCCCAAAGACCTTTATTTGGAACTTGCCTCTGGCAAAATGTCAATCAGATAGCCACATACCCACTTCAAGGATGCAGCAAGCTTGACATGAAAGCCCTTGCATCAATGTCAACACCAGGTAAGTGCTTGCTCTCCACACATGAGCAGTTGGCGACATACTCAGATCACTGGTTTGAAACAAACTTTTTCAGCACACGATAGGCTATACATGGCAGCCATCATTACTAGTAGAGGAAGAATCTGTAAAAACCACCGAAAAGACCCCAGACCCATGAAAAGCTACTGGCAAGCTTTCTCACATATCCACATTTGGCCGAATCTGAGAGTTGAACCCATACAGACAGAGGTGAGATAATAATAATAATAATAATAATAATAATAATAATAATAATAATAATAATAATAATAAAGACTTTATTTAGAGAAGGTAACTCAAATAGTTACAGAACTAATCTACCTTGAGGCCTTCTATCTGTTATGTACAATATATACAGTACATACAACACATTGATGTGAAGAGTCTGGCTTGACACTAAATAATTAAGGAATTTTAAATTTCAAAGTATCAAGCCTGGAACACATGCACCGGCATCTGTAAAAACATAAACATATAAAAAGAACATAAAATATCATTCTGCGTTGAAACATTCAGCTTTGAAAATGATGCAAAATTACAGAAAAGCAGGCAGTATTTTTTGGGGTAATAGCACTATTCTATTTTCTAAAAATTTCATCCATTTAAGACATTGGTTATGAAAAGAAGAAATGCTAGGAGCCTGCCTTATGTCGCTGGGAATGTTGTTTCATACTACTGGACCAGTATATCAAAAACTTTTTTAAACAATTCCTTCTTTGGCCTTGGTACATGTATAATGTAATTTTGTCTTCTTATGGACTTTAAATTTGGAGCATCATCAGCATCTCTTTGGTGAAAGATTTTGCTTGGATAGACAGGAATGGCTTTTCTGGATACTAATGCATCAATTTGGCTTTTCCAAGAAATATTCTTCCATGTATTGTTAAAACCTAAATATATATTCACTGCATCCTGAAAATTGTCTATACATTGATCTAGAATTAAATGGTAAGCCCTCTTTTGGAGACTTATAATATCATTTTGTTTGAATTAGAGGTATTACCCCAAATTACACTACATTAGTCCAAATATGGCTGAATACAACTTTTATAAAAGATGACCCTATACTGAAGAGGAATGTATGCTTTGATTTTCCTCAGTAGCCAAAGATAAGAACTAACCTTTTTAGAAATGTGTTTAATGTGAATAGGCCAAGTAAGATTGTTATCTACGAATACACCAAGAATTCTATTTTGAGAGGTCATATTAAGGCTTACGTTGTCAAAAAAAAAAAAAAGTTTGTCGCTATCTAGTCTTGCTCATTTTTGTTGTGTTGTAACTAGTAGGGCTTTCGTTTTTTCTGTATTTATGATCATACTGTTTTCCTTGCACCATACTTGAAGTCTGTATTACCAATCTCAGACAGCGTAGTATCATCTGCATAGAGGTCAGTGGAAGAAATTGAAGTTCCAATCTTAAGAGGTAAATCGTTGATAAATAGAATGTATAACAGAGGTTCAAGGATAGAGCCTAACGAAGCAATATATTTCATCCAATTTCCTTTTATTTGATCATTGAGAAGGTCTCTATTTATATTGTCTAGAATGTAAAATTCTTTCTCTTCATTTGAAATTTTATCTACTTTGAAGCTCAAAATATTCACACCAATCAGTATGTGATGATAGGGGTCTATACACAAAACCTACTAAATAGGGCTTTGCTTTTCCTGGAGTGATCTGTAGCCAAATGGATTCTATTTCCTGTATTTCTAGGTCTTCCCGTCTTTTACAAATAGTACCGGTTTTAACATTGACAAGGAGTCCACTATCGCCTCCTTTCCTATCCTTACGATAAGATTTTTCATAGCCATTAACATATAAGAAATGTTCGCCCTGATTTTCTGTCAACTTTGTTTCCGAGAGTCCAAATAAATGGATATTATTATTTGGAGAGGTTAACAGTAACTTCACTTGATCAATCTTTCCTCGAAAACCCTGAATATTTACATGACTTATGTGTAAACCTTTGCTAGAAACTCCTAAATTCATGAGACTAATATCAATGATATTAGAGGCACTCAAGGAGACATTGAAAGTATTAAAACTATGTTCACAGTGATCATCATTACAACCATCATTACTGTATAAAAAAATTAGTTTTTCTACAACTGCATTTTCTACTTTTATAATCATTGTATAAATCTGAACTATTGTTCCTGTTGGAATATGTATAAGTAGCTTGTAAGGTTCCACATTCAGAACATGCATTGATCTCCTTGATCAAATCTGTTTTGACAAGGGATGCCCATTGTATATGACAGTCCTTGATAGAGAGATTGGTCGTCCTGCTGAATAGAGTCTTCCTGTGGAATTGAGATGGCCTCATTGCCCTTTTCCTATTCCATAAATCTAGTGTGAGTTTTGGTTTTGTGTCCAAAGCTACCACACTGATGGCATTGTATTGACTGTCTGTGCCTGCATTCCTGTGCTGAATGTTTGATCTCACCACACTAATCACATCCCATAGTGTACTGCCTGTATTGATATGGCTGACCAAATTGTGTGATGTTGTTTTGACCTACATTGGGTTTATGGGGATGGATGAAGTTTGTAATGTGACTGTAAGACCAGACTACATGAATAACTGCATTTATATTTTTTGCCAGCTTTTCCACCCCTTTGGTAGACAGGTGGATCTTATCTCTTTTTCCAAATAGATGTTGCATCACTTGTCCCTCTTCATCCAGGAAACTCCTGTAATTGTAAACAATATCACACTTCCATTCACTTGCCAGCCTTCGGATGATCTCATTGATATCTAACACATCACAATCTCCCCTGGGGGCCATTTCACACAATGCAACCTGACAGTTTTGATTATGCTTATGAATTGTACTTAAGTAATTGGTCATATAGTTCTTCAAAAAGTTCTAGATCAGTCCCTTCACTGGCAATGTTCCCTCCAATATAGAGTACTATTTTAGTAAACTTGGAGAGATCATATATTTTTATATCTTCCAGTATTGTCTGTATTTTGGCGCCTGAAATGGCATGCTTTCTAACCAGTGCCTCAGTCCTCTGTTGTTAATTATATGTAAAATGGAACTACCAATAAGGAGGATGTTATCTTGCTGATAGAAGGTAAAGTAGTATGTTTACTTTGTATTGATATTGGTTTGTATGGTGCTTTATTACTTCTGACTGAATCAGTGTCAGAGTTGGAAAACTGCTTTGTGTTTTCTTTTGGCAATACTTCAGGTGTCTATACACTTTAACTAAGAGACATAGGTTTAGGACCATATAGTTTGTGTATGTCTACTGATAGTCAAAGGTTGGGTTGGGTCAGGAATCTGGGCACTTTCTCACATCCGGGCATTTTCAGTGCATGGTTACGACTGCTGAGGTGAAAACAACTGCCACTGGCCATTGTTCTAGTTACTTGAGTAACGTATGCCGTGTGGGGAACATTTACACATTTTAAGATATGCCTAAGATTTGCAGTGTTGGTGTTTGCACAAACCATCTTATGCAAAAGAAAAAATTAAATAATTAAAACCTCTTCCTAAATTACCAAATAAGTCTTTTCTCTCGCCAATAACTACATAAATATACAAGTGTCTATTATAGGTTTAAAATAAACAAATCAGCTACAAATTCTACCTTTAACCGCTCAGCTTTTCCGTCGTTTATATATTCCGTAGATTATAAATCGTACCGAACCACGCTTATTTCCATGACACTCCATCGTTCATATTTGCCATTATAATGCAAACTCCAAACTAAATATATGTCATGCGAGCCAACTATATGTGCCCACCCTGAATTGTTCTTTTAAATGATTGACTACTCTGATTGTGTGCCATTTCTTTAATCTCTTTAATCATGAGAACGACCAGGATGCTGCAGTAATTAGCAGGTTTTAATTAAATTCACATACACATAAAAACAGAAATTTAAAAACCGAAAACTGTCTTTTTTTAAACAGTCATGTGTTGACTACTTTTAGACGTGGATGGGGTATTGGAATGATAAATTAAGCAATGATAGCGTATTAAATGACAATCAGTTCATTTCACAAACCTACTGTATATTCAAAAAAAATCTACATTAATTTATTCTCACTGAAAGTCGAAACACTGGCAAGATATAGTAGTATCAGCATTTATTAATGATTAGAATTAAAGATTTCTTGCTGCACACATGATCCAGTGAGCTCTTATCTATCTATCTATCTATCTGTCTGTCTATGGTTGTCTGTATGTCCGTCCGTCCATCCATCTATCCGACGAACCAACAAACCAACTACTTTAAAATAAACAGCACGCAAAACTTGAAAGTGTTTTTTAGTGCTAAGACATTTTGTAAAAGATAGCACTGGACCCTCAATTTTCGCTGAAGCAAGAAAAGGGGATTCTCTAATTATTGCCATGAAAGTTTAACAACATAATATGCTAATTCAAAATATTATACAGAAGTATTTTGGCGCATGTTAAATTCCAGTCTCCAGGCAAGCAGAAAAACGAATTGATTTGGCAAGTCTGTTAGGGTCGAAAAGCAGATTCTTGAGAGTTTGGAGAATCTAAGGTGATGGAGTCGAGTTTAAATAATAATCTACATTCATTTTGTATTGAAATGAGAAGAAAAAAATTGCCGTCCTTCTTTGCATTTTCCTATGTACGTTTTACATGTTTATGTAAAGGTAACAAAAATATAGAAGTATTTTTTTTATATGTGTAAAGACTGGAAATATGGGAGTATTTACAAGGTCATTCGTAAAGCATTTCAACATGAACGCAAGTGTTAACGTTTGGGTACTCGAGTGAGTTTACTCCCCTATTCTAGCGGAGGAGTAGAGGTATGCCTAGCAAAATGAGAGGTTGATGGTAAAGATTAGTGAATTCTGGATACGGATAATATGCTTCTCTTTTTTTTCTTCTAAGTTGATTGTCATTAAAATTCCCAAACAAGCAAAAGGAGAAGTACCAAAACAAATCCCAGAAAAGAACACCGTTTTTCTCTTGGCAAGACAAAGCCAACGTAAAATATCATTTTCGTAACTATGTAAAGAGTCTTTGGAATATAACATCTACCGAAAGAACTGACTGCTTTTCTTTAGAGATATGACCTACTAACTCGTAGTATTCTACAAATTTATAATCAGGACCTTGATGGTTAACATCTTATCACAGTAATAGAATCTGGTCAATGATGTTGACCATGTATTGTACTCTACCATATAAATATAAATCAGATTGTGTAGTTTTGTTGCACTTGTTGGGGTGAAGGAGTATTGATAAGCGGACAGATGATGAATGTAGTCTGCACTATATGGTGGTATCATTTCCCGAGTTAGATTTCCTTCCTACCTTATCAACCTACAATATATTACATCTAAAAAATATTCGACAAACACACATATATGGTTTTAAATCCTGCATGTACAGAAGACCATGTAACATTTCTGAACAGAAAACAGAAATAAGAAACAAAATATAGGTAAACAAAAACGGTTTGTAATATCGAACATAACTAACGCTACCATACTGTTACTATTACTAAGCGATAATTTTCACCTCCACAATATGGCAGAAAGTAGGTCGCTAAGCTCGTGATGTCATGCCGACCCAACCTATGGGCAACTAATTTAACCTTTTCATTTATTAGTTTGTCCATCTGTTTTTGCATCATGCCTACTTGCACAAGTGTTTGTATAACAGTCAGCAGCAGGTCAGTATTACACATACAAGGAGACAGCTGTCGGTAATCTCTAGTAGGGCCCTATGTAGGGGTCATAGTTGTTGTGCAATTCATTGCAGGAACCCTAAAAAGTGGGTCAGCTCTCTCATCAGATAATGCTTGGTTTCTATGACTACGACTCTCATTTGAGTCCACTATATCTGATAAACATGCCGAATTGAAACTATCCTCAATGGTAGGGGATTCTAAAAATAGATTAGTAGCCATTCTGATTTCCATTTCATTGACCCTAAACATTTAACTTCTATTAGACTTGTAGCACAATTAAAAATAAGTACACATTTTAGTCCATCAGCATGTGTTGTAATAATAAACTTGGACTGGGATGTATCAAAAGTGAATTCCTTTCTAATTTGTTCCAGAAACTGATGGAAAAATCCAGTTGTCAAAAATGTTATATAAGGAGCATTCTCATACTCATAGTTAGGGTGTAAAACTTATCGAAAGTCTCAGTAGTGTAAAATTATCTTAAAGTGATTACTAGTTTATGTATACCATAGATGCCTACAACAATAGATTTTCTAGTAGGCAGGAGAAATTGTCTTAAAACTTTTAATAAAGAGTTCATTTTCCAATCCATGTATCACTTTATTTGTGGAAAAGTACACACTACATCTATTGACAAAGCACAAAACACAAATGTTTAATGCAAAAATCACCAAAAAAACCTCCATGTCAATGCAAATGATTTTCAATTGTTAGCATGTCAGCCAGGAAATGGTCATGTGAATCTATTTGGGTTATCTCCTGATTCAGGAGGGTGAGTAAATGCTGACAAAGGATTCAAATATGCAGATATGCAAAGTGTGAATGCAGAAAAGAAGGGGCAAAAATGCAGATATTTGACTTTCATTCAGGCTACAAAGTTATAAAGCTTACTATAAGTTTCCTGCATGATATAGACAGGAATTTTCACGATCAGTTTGGTCTCATTTAGAATACTCTATGGTTCTAACAATTAGCTACTTACCTTTTTCTCCATTTTTGTTGTTCTTGTTCACCTGAGCATACAATTTACTGGGGTCCTCTACTAAGGCAGTCTTTTTCTTGGATTTGGTAACTGTAGCATACTCAGCAACAGTGGTACCATCACTGGTTGATGGACCAAATCTTTGGCCTGAGGTTTCATACACAGGATTGTCTACCAACCCTAATAAAATACACAAAAACATTGTGTAGTCTAATTATATATGGAACTCATTGCCAATTGCATACCTATAGTTGCCAATTTTGCAAAGCAGATAGACTTATACTGAATAGACCAACAAGTAAGATCTTTCTTTCCTCTCTTCCACATATGCATCAGAAATTTAATAAAGGGTCAATGGTCGAGAGAGACATATGTTGTTTTGGTCTGATAATAGGGATTATACAGAAAATGTGAGTACTATTCTGAAGGATGTAATTCTTAGTTTGCTTACCATTCACATACAAATTTCTATGTAAAAATATTAATTGCGAGCAGCAAAAAATACGATGAAGGATAAATTACGAGATAATGCCTCAACTGCTTGATCTCTGCTACCAGAAATGTCAACAACAAAAAAACGATATCTCACAACATATACTATTCATGCAAGATGTGAACATGAGTGGATTATGATATAACAATGTACTGTCAAGATTGTCAATATGGACACAAAAGTTTTTTTTATGTTGTTGTAGGGTTTAACGCCATTTTTCAGGACACGATAGGCTATACATGGCGGCCAGTATTAATGGTGAAGGAGGAACCGGAGAAACCCCTAAAAAGAACCACTAACCCACACTGGCCGAATCTGAGACTCAAACCCACGCTGACACAGGTGAGATGGCAGTGATCCGTATCGAAGAGCGCTTCAGACCACTCGGCCCCCTGAATCTGTTTTATGTAACATTTCAGTGCATTTTATTTCAAGTTTGCAACTTCCCTTCATGGGGCCTCTGAATTTCTCCACTCCAAAACCAATGGGTGTATATACAACTTTAAACAGTCAACAATGATGTCAATAAACAAAACAAACATCAACCTTTGGTAGATTTTGCCACCAATAAAGAAAAAAAAATCACAATTTGCGACATTAGCAAAACCCTGCGTGATACCTAAATAAACTTTTCACACGCTATGTTTTGTAGTCTTAAGAAGAAAAAACTATTTTTTCATGTACTATAAAATCAAACATGCCATGATCATCTTATATTATTTATACATGATCTCTTTCCCCCAAAAATAATAAACTTTTTATGTTATTTTTGGTACTTTTAAGAAAGATTTTTTTTATAAAAATTCCAGTACGAGAAAAATATGATCTTGTGATATCTGAATTTGTGTTGTAACACAGCACTTTAATTAATAATAGTCACTTGAATAACAATAACTTTACAACATTTTTATGATGGCAGTCCTAAATACTGGATGTTGATCACCACCATTTTAGTTTAGAACCAATCACACATTGTTTTAGCAGAACTTGCTAAGAGATGAAAAATCCATTATGATCAAAACCAAGATCACCAGCATAACTGAGACCTGCTGAGCTTCAGATTTATGAATCATGTGATAACGTTTACAATTAATAAACTAATAAATGTCATTTGAAATAATTTCTAATTTCATTTCTTTTGAAAAACTTTATGTACTAGGTTAGTAACTGGACATTGATTTCCAAATGATCATATTACTTTATTCAATCAGATTATGTCAATTGTGACATAATATTGTCTGCTGTAACGTAATCGAGCTGACACCCTTTGAGACTGGACTGGGTTTCAAAAAATAATGAACATGTATGCGAGTGACAATGAAAATGTATTACACTCTTACACTAATGAGCAGGAAATTATTAGTCAGGGAAACCAGAAAAAAATGTTGTATTACAGTGCCCCCCAACCCCTCTCCTGCACTGGAAAAGTGGCCTTATAAGATGGATTGCCTTTCCAGAGGGGGATTAGATCATTTTTTAGAAGTATATGTGGACAAATGCCTTCTTCATAAAGAAAGCAATAAATGTGATGTTGCATGATTTTATGTTCTTTGTCTGGTACCCCATTTTATTCGAGATCAAGGTTAATTTCTCCATGTGTGCGTGTGTTAATGCACAAAATCTATATATAGCCTTTGCTGACCTTGTTATGATCTTTATAATCACGTCCAGGGTTGTAATCATCAAAAAGAACTCAACAGATGCGTGAAGCCCAAAAGCTATATCATAACATTGTTGATCCCATTTCCTTTAAACATCGGCTTTTACAGATATTGATATAATATTCATCTTAGTGTTACATGTACTTTAGTTAACACTTCTTTCAGTAACAGAAACTTGACATTGGGAGATATTTATTGACGATAGAGATATTCCGATTACTTAAGTCACAATATGAATTATGTTGTTGTGACATAGAGAAGGAAAAAGTTTGCAATGAATACCTGGGGATACCATGTTTAACACACCATCCATTGTTCAGTCCAGTTTGTCTCGACATCCATGCTTTAATAGTTGTATACTACCAGTATAGACAACAATTTGGAGAACGTCCAGAACAAGGAAATGAGTAAGTAAAGTGTCTGAGTAATTTGTCATGATCTTTTGTTTTCATAATCTAAGCATGACAGCGTAGTGTTGGTGTTATTAATACCGCCAATAAATAAACCACATTTTTCAGTCATTTTATGAAACTGTTCTTGGATTGAATCCCTGTTCTGGAGGCCTACACTGTCTAACCTTTATACCACAGTGATACTGATAAATCATGCCATAAAACAACAATATACAGTGGAACCCCGCTGTAATGCACCCTGCGATAATGCGAATTCGGATATAATGCGGTCACGGCGTGGCTCCCGAAATTTCATATATTTATTCGCACATGATCTTTTCTTCTTCAGAGTAAGTGAAATAGTGTATTAAGAATTTATTATCATTTTGGTGAATAGAGCATGTATGGAGAAGAGATCATATATGAAGTCAAATAAAATATGATCGTGGTGTGGTTCCTGAAATTCTAAATATATGTACGTGTATTTTTCTCATACTGGGAGATTTTTGTAATTATAAGTATGAGAAATAGTGTGTAAAAATGTTTATTATCATTTTGGGGAAGAGGTCGCATATGAATTTTAATATAATATAATCGTGGCGTAGCTTGTTAAATTTAACAATTTCACCAGGTTCTTGAAGTGTTATGCCAAAATAAACATGATGTGGTCTTTGTGGTTGTCTTCAATTAATTCTGTATACATTCATTGTTAAAAAAATAGCTGTCATATGTTTCTTCTTCAACTGCACACACAAACAAGCAGCAGACAATGAGGTGGTTGATAAAAGCTTCTCACAGTTTAATAAAAATTAAAAAACGAAAGCCGTCAACATGTTTTCTGGGCTTGGCAGTTTTATTAGACACAGTTGACCAGTAAATAATGTCCGCTTTACCAGCTGGAAATTGAGGGGGTATGAAATTGTCCATGGGTTCAGCTTAAAAACAATTATAAAAATGACTTG
Source organism: Unio delphinus (assembly GCA_029339505.1). Classification (NCBI taxonomy): domain Eukaryota; kingdom Metazoa; phylum Mollusca; class Bivalvia; order Unionida; family Unionidae; genus Unio; species Unio delphinus. Next base: position 866,489 of record JAQISU010000258.1, read on the forward strand.
TGACCATTGCAGGCTTACTGCACTGAGTTCTCAGGTTTCACATGTGTAGTGGGTTTGCTTATGAAAGTGTTATTAATTTCCCTTTTATAATTAAAAAAAAATATTTTAGCCTTATGGAAAAGCAGGATCACAAATGAAAGTCATTTTATTGCACTTTGCGTAAAGAAGAGTTTATTATGATTTTTGGGGAAGAGATCATTTATGAATTCTAATATAATACGATACATAAAATGATGAAGTATGAAAATAGTTTGGGATAAACGCAGCATATGAAAAGTTTTAATTTCACCAGGTTCTTGAATTGTTGTGCCTGCCCCTGCGAAAAAAAGTTCATGACTTCATGAATAATCATGAACTATTCATGAAGGTTCATGAACGTTCTTGAAGTGTTCATCATCAGTTCATCATTTTTGTTCATGAACAAATATTCATGAACGTTCATGAACTAAGTTCATGAACACTTCAAGAACTTTGATGAAACACAATTTTGAAGTTCATGAACACAATGATGAATTTTCATGAACCATTATAACTAAGTTAAAAAAAATTCTTCAAATATCAATGTGAGTTCTTTGTTCAAGAACAATTCAAGAACTTTAATGAACAACTTTGATAATGTATTGAAACTGTTTAGGACAATACTTTGATAATGTATTGAAACTGTTTAGGACAATATTGAAACTGTTTAGGACAATTGTCAATACCATTATATTCCTGAAAATACACCATACACTTCTTTACAAGATTTGTTTCATAAATTAAACATTAACAAAATTAAACTTGAGATTTTTATTCTGATACTCTGAGGTAGTTTTAAATTACAAGATTTTTCAAATACCTTCTGTTGAGTCAATTAACAAAACATACATAGTACATGTATCTTTGCGCATTCAAAGCGTTTTCTTCCATTGCCGTTATTAACAATTGCACACTCATTCGACTTCCGGGTCCAAGACTCATTGCCATCTTGCCCCCAACTAATTAAATGTGTAAAACAACGGTTATCCTGATTGGATGCTAGCGAAAAAAGACGCGATTTGGTTGGTTAATAAAAGCGCGCGGTTTCAGCAATTGAGTCTTCTTGAACTCGCAGAATCAAAAGAGTGTGTGAACGAGGAGCATCGAACATCTTACTGAAGGAATACAAGAAGAAAAACCCCAAACAAAACGTGGACTCTCGTCGAATGGACAGAGGAGAATCTGTTCAGTATCATCTCTTTGAAGTCTATAGAAGCCACTAGAAGAGATTACGAAGACTACAAAGAGAATGACTTGGTACATGCAAGGTTTGGTGGGAGAGTGTATCCTGCTAGAATCATCCAAAAGTCCAGTGAGTAGATTTGGTTATGTTCTACGGGTATTTTATTGGTCTGTGTTACATCCAAACGCAGAGATTTTTGGTTTTGCAAAATAACTGTTGCTCTAATCCGATCTTTTGGATTTGTAAATAATGCAATTTTTTTTTTAAAGCCTTGTTGATGTATCAAATTGTTTACAACTGGAAGTAGTACCCCACATGTATGATGTAGCGTCAAAACGTTTGCAGTAGGCTTTTAAAACAATATCACGAGTCAGACGTTTTATCAATAAAATGCGACTAAAATTTGTGACAACACGAAATGAACCTTTTTTTGTAATATAAATAAGAATTGTTATTTTAAAAAAAATTGTATGCATAGTGTCCACAAAGCTATTTCGTGTTAACAACAAATTTGTTCCATTCTATGGCTGAAACCTAACTCCTGTTACGATACTTGCCGCTAATAAGCTACAATTGAAAGGTAATATTGCTGAAACCAGTGACTAAATTCTCTTAAGTTCATGATTAAGTTGATATAGATTTTTATATTATATTTTATGGGATGAAATAATTTCAAGTTTGATCACAATTGTACAGTGAAAATAACAACATGAACTGTACAAACTGAATCCCTTGTCCCATGAATTTGTTTGAAAATCTTCAAAGGAAACTCCTTTGAATGAATCATAATGAAACATTTAAATTATCAGGACTTGGGCTCCTGGCTTGCATTAATATGGTCAACCTAACTATTTTACTAGTGGACAGGAACTTCAGTGTGGAATAATGATATATCTAAAAGCATTTTATCGGTTGATCTTTGGAACAATTTTTTTGTTTCTTTTTCTTATTTTCATATACTCAGAATATGGTGATCATCAGGTGCCGGGCATGTTATGGTCGTGTCTCAGCCCATCCAATAACATTTCGATTTCTTGTTGAAAGACAATTGCAGATGGCATTGACTGAAACCTGTTGATTTGGGGTCAAAACGTTAACGGCATTGAATCAGGAGATTTTTAAAAAAATAAATAACTACATAAAAAGTCTTAAATCCACACAAAACTAGTTTCAGCTTGGGGAATGACTAATAAATTAGCAATAAATTTTTAGGGATTATATATGTTTAGCATGCTAATGATATTATGCCTTTCAAGATTTATAATTCAAATGCAGACATTATGAATCTTTTGTGAAAAACTATTTAATTATGAAGGAATTTTTGAGTTTGTGCTAATACACAATATTTTTTTCGCAGGTCGGACAGAAAACTGAAAGAACTGGAGGACGAAGTAGGACAATTGAGAAAGAAAGTGAGAAAGCTGGAAGATCGAATTTCCAAGATTGAACAATCTTCAAGTAATGACAAAGAGTCTAGTGACCCTAACAAAGAACCCAGTGAGTTGGAATGTTTGAAGTCTGAGGTAGACAATTTACAATCATCGAGTGAAACAAAAATAATCAAGGTGTTGGCCTTGAAGGCATTTTCTACGAATGAGTTGGTTAACATGTCACTTTCTGGCAAAAAGTCAATCAAGTCTGGTGACACCGCAAGACCTCCTCTGAATCAGACAAAGCTTGCCATGCTAGAACAGGTGTTTCGTTATAAATGTCCAATTAGTTCTAGGAAAACATTTGTAGAAAAATTCCAGAGCTTTCAGAAAGTGCTCAGAAGGGAATCCAAAAAAGAAGAATAAACTGCTGGTTTAGATGTTCTTTGTTAATCTTGGTAGAATAAATGCGTTTCAAACTAACTTGTGCATTTTTGGCTATTTGAAACCCTAAGAGCCACCCGGAAGAGATTATTATCATTCTGATTAAACCTTCATTTGTCAATATTTAAGGAACTATTCAGGAACATTTTGTGGAATTTAAGTTCATGAACTGGTCATGAACTGTTCAAGAACATGTCAAATTTAAGTTCATGAACTGGTCATGAACTGTTCAAGAACATGTCAAAATTAAGGTCATGAACTGTTCAAGAACATTTTGTCAAATTTAAGTTCATGAACTGGTCATGAACTGTTCAAGAACATTTTGTCAAATTTAAGTTCATGAACTGGTCATGAACTGTTCAAGAACATGTCAAAATTAAGGTCATGAACTGTTCAAGAACATTTTGTCATATTTAAGTTCATGAACAGTTCATGAACTTGTAGTTTCATGAATTGCCCATTTTCAGTTCATGCACGTTCATGAATAGTTCATGAACCCGTTGATGAACTTTCATGAACAGTTCATGAACCCAGTTCATCAACCGTTCAAGAACGGTTCATCAATTGTTCATGATCGTTTCATAGGGGTAAATAAATATTATCGGAAATATTACTTATTATTGATCCAAGAGTAAAGACACATGTTCTTTAACTGCACACACAACCAAGCAGCAGACAATGTGATGGTTGATACAAGATTCTCACAATTTAATAAACATCAAAAAATGAAAGCCGCCAACATATTTTCTCAGCTTGGGAATCATTTGATTAGTAAACAATGTCGGCTTTGTTAGCTGGAAATTGAAAGGGTCTGACACTGCTCAATGACCCTGGAATGTCATGAAATGTACACTTGCTTCGTCTTTCTTAACCTAATTTTCTGTTAATTTTCCCCATTGAATTCAGACCCATAATGATTTGTGAAAAAAATATTGAATAGTTTAAATACATTTGCAATTTTTGCAGTGGAATTACAAATTGTATGGATTAGCTGCATGCCACGATGGTACTATGTCACACGGTAAGTAAAAGGTCTTAATACTCTGTTCATGCTATATATTGGACATTGAATTAAGACACAACGGTCTTGGATACAATTATTGAAAATATTTTAAAACTGTGAAATTTTTCAATTGAATTACATGCATTATGGATGAACTGCTTGGCACGACGGCAAGATAGTAATGATGTTGATACCTTATAGTCGGAATTCGAAAAAAATAGTGAACAACTAAAATAAGCAAAAGTAGAAAGAACACCCTTAGACTATTTAAACAGCAGGAAGAAGGAGCAACAGGAAGTGGCATTTCTCCAAGTGTAATTCGAGGAAGTAGTCTTGTTGCCTGTCCTGACTTAACACGATTAGAAATTCTCAAAGGAGGTAAACGAGCTGGAAATAACTATCTGGAAATAATTAATGAAGCCGCTGATATTTGTAGATGATTATTTCAAAGTGGTATCATGAATTTTGGTGTATATTGAGAATTTATCGATGAACTTATTCATGGTTATCACAGTGACTAATTGTGACCATGATTAGATATAACGATAATAATAAATAAGATGATCATACACTATCACCATAATAAACTGACTGTGATCAGAGTAGTAAACTCGTGATTACCTGTTTAAAGAACGATTTATGGAGATGGTCTTGGTAATGTTAAAGGTTATTTCCAAGGATGGCTCCCAAAAAAGCACCAATTGCAAAACAATTATCGATGAAAGCTATTAATGTTATTGGCTAAAAAGCTCATTTACGATCATCATTAGCTACTGGAGTTTCTGATCAACCAGTCGACGCTGAACACGAAGTTAGACAAGGTGCTCCTTTTGATCTTATAAAAGGTGTTAATCCTAATAACAACCTAGGGTTTCTAAAATGTATAGTGATTTTGCAAGGCAATCATTGATTATTTTCATGTGCAATTCCAATGTCTCATATTTTCAGATTTTGCAGAAATGTAAGAAAGATTATCTTTGGAGATAAACACACAGTAGTCCTTGTAAGAAAAAGGTGATGATAATGATGCAATCTGGCGATTTGCTGATGTTGCTGATAAAAAAGTAAATATAACAATTCTCTCATTGTGGATGCCAGTAATGACTCCATTGATTGCCCCTGAGGAAATATTACTATCATTTATGGATACAGGTGGTAAATCATTGCTATCATGGCTAACAGTTATGACAGATAGCATTCAGAGTAATATTAATGGTATATTTTCATGGCATGGGGCATCACAACAGGGTGTTGCTGCGCCGTGACATATATTTGCTGTGCTACAGGATGTTACACGATTAAGATCTAAAAAACGCAGCCATATGATATTTGACCAAATGGGTGTTTCTGAAGTCTCATTAGGAATAAATGGCCAACAAGAACCATCTGATGATATTTTACTTAATTACGAACACAACCAAATAACTCGCACATATCATTGTTTGCTGACATGTATGGGATGTGATCTGAATGTAGATACCGGGCTGCAAACATCACAAAGAGATTTTAGAAACCTGTATCAGATTTATTACTTTTCACTGGAACATCTTGATCTAACCAGACTGACTATTGTTGATATACACTTTCGGACTCGTGTAAACCGAGGACAGAGTTGTTATACTCAGCGACAAATTGATGTTACTCGAGGGTGTTGGTGGACGAATGAGGATTATTGATGCACCAGTGGAAAATATGTAACACAATTAGATCACTTGTATTATTGTTGTATAGTCACATTAATGTTACTCTGACTCCTGGTCAGATTAAAAAGTAATTCAGCTAAAAAATGTGGAACTACATTATCGCTAAAACACGATCCGATCATTGGTGGTCAAAATAAACAATCACTGACAGCATGTCAGATCAAGCATTTTAATGATGCAAAAATAAAATAAAATGGGTGTTCAACTTAGTCTCTCTGTAGGTGCAGTTAAAGATACAGATAAATCGGGTAGTATATTTCCACTTCTCATGGCTATACCAGCATTGATTGCATTGGCTGCCTCTCAGTCGTGAAAGCTGCGGCGTTTGGAGCAGTTGGGACAGCGGCAGGAATGGCACTAATGGAAGCAACAGGGAGCAGATACAAAAAAAAAAAAAAAGAAGGGAAGGAGTCTAATGTTACCAGCAACTACGTATTCATGGTACAGTAGAAAAGGCCTGAGATTACCAGGGTCTCCATATTCATGGTACAGCGGAAAAGATCTAAGGTTGCCAGGGACAGTTTAATAACGCCATTGTCAAATTTTGATTTACTTGATGCTGCACTGGACCTGGAACCCATTGTGCGATTGATCTGCGTGGAATCGTTTATTTTGATTCATACGGGTTAGCACCACCAAAGGTATTTATGTATTATATTATTCGATTAAGAATTCCTCATTGGTACTCAGCGCTACCAACACAGACAATAACCGACCCACCAATATGCAGCCAAGAAGTAATTAATGTACTTGAAGCTATATCAAAATCAATTAAACCGCCCCATAATACCGAACATGATTATATGATCTTTTTAAAGAGATCTTAAAATATAATGATTGATATTTACGGGAGATCTCTCTCAGACCTAAACAAACCCAATGGCAATTTGTGTTTCAGCGTCAACAACAATTACTGAATTCTTAATATCATTGCAAAAAAAATGTCCACATGCTGTCAGAATAAATTAAACGAGTTACATATCGCAATGGCTGCATATTCCCAATTATCTTCATTGATATCATCCAGTAGAAAGTAAGAGACACACTTCAACAGTGGTTGTTTTAATTGCATAAAGAAAAGTTCCCAATGCTGTCTGTACCGTTATGTTATAGACAAGCTGATGCACAAAGACAGAATACTGAAGTTGAAATTCCTGGGTAGACAGAAAAACAATCTCCTTTTAAATGATACTGTTCTGGTCGATATTGATATCAATGTTGTCGAAGATGACTGCGCGCTGACAAATCTCCCTGGACGCTATGATACACAATGATTATACACTCATCTCAGAGGTTAACCATCTCTGATACAGTTATGTGGATTGTTGACGATCACATCGAGTGGTCAAATTTAATTTATCTCGCAATATCACGAATTAACGAATTAGAAGAATAAATCAATTTTGGAGAGTTCCTTTTAATTCTAATGACAGCACCAACGATGAAATTGTCAGCGATGAAAATATAAATAAAAATACTCGCTGGTTATAAACAGTGTGATAAAAAGAATAATCGTGACTTTGATATTGATGCTGAATTTATAATGATGCTAAAAAACAGTAGAATAATCACTGTGCGAGCTGTAATTGTACAATGCTATGGTCCTGGACTAAAGACAAATATCTACACCAGTTAATCGTAGAAAGGAAGGATAGCAGTCCTGGTTATACACGAGAAAATGTTATACTGATCTATCTGGAGAGCAACAGACGCAGAGGTGCTAGTTAAGTGATTGTGGTAGCAATTGTGTATTCTTAGGTATCACTTGCAACTGTTCAAATGTAAATCCACGATGAGGAGCTGCTGAATCTAATCTGTAGATTGCGGGTCTATCTTACTATCTTAGATATTTTGTGTGATGTGACACTCCAGATAGGATCAGAAGCTCTTTTTCTATCTCCCTCAAGCTCACCTGGTTCATTACCAAGTATTTTTTGTTTTGAAAAATCATTTCGTGAGGTTACATATTTTTTGTGTGATCACGATATTAGGTTTCATATTGATAGTTCGAGTAATTTCATTATTTAATGCATTTATCACACTTGATAATCTTGCAACCCATTCACGAGATCTCTTGTCTTGAATAAATTCCTTCGCGTATTCATATCCAAAAAACCTCTCAGCAGGAGTTCAATTAAATCATTCAACAATTGCCTGATTATGGTGTATTGCATTATTTCCTCATCTGATGGTAATGTTATGTTGCTTCATCAGGAATGATACTGCACTTTGAAATTCCTTGCCAGGATCAACCTGTAATAGATTTGGCCATTGCAAAGGTCCTCGTCAACAAATTCGTTCAAATGCAGAAGATACTTCTTTCGCCATCTTTGTCAATAACAACTTAGCTTTGTATCTACTCGCAACATCAACTATAGTTAACGCGTACTTGTAGGTATGTCTTTTGACAGTATCATGACTGGATAAATAATTTATCCGACTGATGAACTTCATTGGGAACAATGACATCAAAATGAGCATGTTCAATTCTTTTAGGCGGTGGTAGATAAATCTGCCATATATATTGCCTGTCTTGATAACCAATCTGCTGTAGTAACTTTTTTGACCTTTACAGCTTCGGCGAGTTTATTAATAGCTGCGTTACCCCCCCAGTATCCTCTTGGGGAATAATAAATAGATTCCCTAATAATATTAATCAGCTGATTAATTATCAGTACCTAGCATTAGTTTACCCTTCATCACAGATCTTACCAACCAGTTTGCTAATAATTCCTTGAAAGATTTATTCGTAATAGAATTTAACGCGTGAATTAATTTCACATCTGCGATATGCCTATGCTGCAGATTGTTACTTTTATAGGCAATATCATGAGCATGACAGGCTCAATCAATAGCGATATTCACCTGGTCTAGGCTATCAAGTCTGGTTCCAGGGCCGCAGTAATTGTATCCTGGAAGATGTTTTTCTCCTGGGTATTTAGCGCATGGAGCCCCAGGGAGTTTTGCTCAATATCAATATCACCTCTTCGTTTTCATAAAATTTGATTTGTCACCTGATTTTGCAGAAATAAATCTAACTTTCTTTGTACCACATTGTGAACACTTGCTGGTGAGCTCTGGTCCATTTTTTATTGTTGTAGTTGTTGTTAAATCGTTTGTGCTCGTACGCATCTAATCTAATTCCATAATTTATTTATAATAACATAATTGTAATTTATTTTTTGTTAAATGAAGATGGTGATGATATAATTAATTTTATCACTGATATCAATGAAGCACCGAGTGTTGATGACCTTGATGGAAGTATTAATAATTTAGTCGTGTATGATGATGTGATGCTGGATAAACAATCAAATCCTGCTCGGATATTCTCCGGAGGCAGACATAAAAAACAGATGTAATTTAAATTATGTAACCCAGCGGTATACACAAATCCCTAAAGTGACCAGAGACAACTGTAATATTCTTGCTTTGTTTAATGGAGTTGATACTTACACACTTAAAAATATTCATCAGATTCGGTATAGTGGAGATATGGACATAATTCTTTTTAGAAATTTCTTTAGTCATGCTCAGTCAACCCGACACGGGTTTATAACTATAAACTTATATGACTCCAGATTAAGATATTGTATCAGACTTGATAAAATATTCAGTTTCAGAAATGATTTAATTTGTAGCAGCAGAGAGGGCGCGACAATGAATATGAGTCTCGGTTGGTCAGAAGCATTTTTGGCATGATTTTTTTTCGTTTTCAAAAGAGGCCTTTGTTTATCAAATAGACGCCTCTATAAAGTTGTCTGATTCGCCCTCTCTGCTACGTGTCACAAAATGTGTCCCATAATTGTTCCTCTGATGAGAACATTAAGACTATATAAGTATACTCGAATTCAAAAGCATATTTCAATTCAACCAAGTAAAGAACTTTTCTTGTCCACAGTTGTAGAATACTCAAACATTTACAGTACAGGTTATGATAATCATCATATAAAATAAAACTTCAGCACATACTATATGTAAAACCTCCCCTCAAAAAAATAATAAGGATTTATATAATAAATATTTATATGACATTATTCAATTATAAATGATACTAATAAATGCATTTACATAGGAAGATGCTTGATAAAGAAAAAAAATAGCAATAAAGCAATATAGTAAATTCATACATATGTGAGTGCATCTACAATCAGATTATTTTTTCCCTTGATGTGTCTAATGTCACTGCTGTATTATTGCAGTATCAAACTTACAATCTCTAATTTTTGTGTTTATTTTGTTAATAAAAGTAATTGGGTTATGACAACTGAATACAATAATTAAGGGAGATTAACTATTAACTTCAAAATGTTGCAAAGCTAATATCAAAGTCAAAATGTATTTCTTGATTGTATAATTTCTGTTGTGGCTGTTCAATTTTCTTTTCAGAAAAAATAGCATACTGGATGATTTACACCAATTTTATCTTCTTGATCAATACTGCTCATTTTGTTGCGAAACATGGATGACCACATACTATGTGAGACTTGGGTAATGCAAAAGGTTTGGAAATAGGCATTACCTACCTTACAAATATTGTCCAAAATTTATCAGAGGTATAGCTCATATGAAGGCCGTATTATTTCCTCCAGTGAGTTTTTGTTAATTATTAGTGATGTCTTCACTGATTCATTCAGAGTTTATTGATGTTTTGAGTTCTCTGAACTTTCATTTTGCTTTATTGAATTTAGAAATTTAATTTAATATTCATTTCATTGATACTATTGTAAATTATTATTTTCGAATTTAACTTTAGATTTGTGTTACTTTATTTTTGTAAATTCAATAATTTATATTTTCTTCTGGGTGTAAACTCATTTTATTGATATAAAAATCTACTCAAGACAAACAGAGGCACTCTCAGTTATTATAGTCTTATGTCAGAAAGATATTGGTATGTATGGATGGAAAAGATTTTTGCAATGAGAAGAGATGGGGCATCATTTGATGCTGCTGATGATGATTATGACGATGATAATAAATACCACACACAGCATTTGGAGCTCTGGGTGGCCGAGTGGTCTAAAGCACTATTCGTAACAGATCACTTTATGGATCACTGCCATCTCACCTCTGTCTGCGTGGGTTTAAGTCTCAGATTTGGTCAATGTGTGAATGTGAGAAAGCTTGCCAGAAGCTTCTCTTAGGTTGGTTATTTTTGTTGGTTTTCCAGTCTTGTTCCTCCATTATTAATACTGGCCGCCAAGTATAGCCTATCTTGTGCTGAAAAAATGGCATTAAACCCTACAACTACAACATTTGTAAGCATTAACAAAATAAAGCATATAAACTTTTAGTGAATTCAATGCAAACTGTGATAAATTAATACACTTGTACAATGTTTTATTTTATTTTACAGATTACACATTTTGATGGTAATTATAACCATAAATGAGAAGGACATTGTATCAGTTGAAAGAACCACCAGTTAAAATTTAAAAAAAAACAAACATGTTTTGACGGCGTCCTACTTGAAAATGTTACCACTGAACCCTGAATATACAAAACATGATGTCACACTGTTAGCTGGATGCTGATGGATATTAATGTGAAAGGATTATTACTGGATGAAAACAGTACATATTTATTTTAATGTATTTGTGACCAGTTATTTAAATTAGTTGATTTGATACAGCAGGCAGTTTGAATAGTATCATACAATACACATTTGATCGTTTGCACTATTTTACGGCCTGAAGTTTGATAGGCCTAACTTTCTGTCAGTTGGGAGACCGGTTTGTGCCTACATTCTTTTATGAACAGAGCTGGGTTCTTTTGCATTTTGAACATTAACATTAGGATTATAGGATTACTCTCCACTCATCCCCTTATACATAAGATCACCTGACCAATGCCCATAAATTTAATTTGTTCTTCTTCTTAATTGGGGTTTAATGTCATTTTTCTGCAAATGATTGGCAATACATAGTGTAATGAGCTTGTGGGATAAATTCGCTATATTTAGAATATGTACACTGTAGTCACAATTCCCAAATGACTACCAAAATGTTGCTAGCATTAGTAAAATAACAAATTGTTCCAAAAGGCTGGGTAAAGAAAAAATCTCCAGAATCACAGTCCATTAGTAAGAAAATAATGGACAAGAATATCATGGTCTTATTTGGACCAATCCTAATCACATTAAGTGATAAATGAACGTGTTGTAATATCAACAATATTAACTGCTTAGACTTGTATGTATTTGTTTTTGTAATAGTGGATATAATGAAGCGAAATATACAACATACGCACCTGTATTTGTTAATTTATTCAACCATTATTGAATATACAATATATGTACTGATAACAAATACATGTGCATGTACAGTGATAGTACATGCATATTGGTGAGATGACATCATATAATAAAAATGTGCATGATTCAATAAAAAGAAAAACTCAATAGTCTGGACATGTTCACTGGGTATGAATTGTCCGAATCAACAAGGTTCAGAATAATTTCAAAATTTGTTTGGATATACTTAAAACAACTTACGTTTCCATAATATTCTGCAATTTAATATTCCCAGCTGAATGACTTACGGTTACACAAAATAACAAAGATACAAACAACAATGGAAAAGATTCTATTGCTTTGCTAAGATCACCAGTTAAGTGCTGATATAGCAGGTATACAAATTTTAGGTCAATTCATATTTAAATTTATTTTAAACAGTTGATAACAGGGATAAATTTTTAAAAGGATGCATAATTACATTTTTGACACGGAAGCTCAGGAAAAAGACAAAACATATACTTACCACTTACACGTTTATTTATCTCCTGAGAACTGGAAGCAAATATTATTGACTAGTGTTAGTACAATTCGTAACAACAGTAAATTTTATTTACATATATATATATATATATATATATATATATATATATATATATATATATATATATATATATAGATGTAAATTGCAATACATGATAAATACATAAAAATATTATTAATAATTATAACCTAGACACCTTGAAATCTTTGACATGCATCAAAGGCCCATGAAAGGGTCTGGAAGAAAGGCCAATTAGAGGAAAATAATGCATGAAAAACACAAATACAAACATAATATTGCAGACTCATAGTAGAAAAAGAATAAAACTAAATAAAAGCATGCACGGAAAGTAAAAGGTAAAAGTCGCTTGTGAGCACTCTTTAACAGCCACGCAATCTTGCATTATCTACATCTATGTGTCTCCAGAATGTTTAAACAAATAAAAAAAAATGTACAGAACCTATCTTGCAACCAGTTCGATTTCAAGAAAATAAGTATGAAAAGAGCAAATTTAAGAAAAACTCAGAAAATACTGACAGAAAAACATTTAGTTAGTTTTTGGGGAGGTTCTTGCAAAAAGAACCCAAGCTCAATAAAATTAATGCATCTTCGTTGCTGGAAATTCAAAATTGTGATAAAATTAAAAAATACATCAAATATGAAAAAGAAAAGTGATGATCTGTTTAAAGGTCTAAATCACTAATAGAAAAACTTGGAAGATTGACAATATAAAAGGCTGTCCAAACATAGAAACAATGCATAAATAATATATGCATATAGCAACACACATATAGCAAAAACCCAAAATAGCAAACACCAGAAATCGGAGACCCCTAGCCAGGGTCAACTGAAGAAAAAAAAAAACTAAGGATAAAAACCCAAAGGGTAGGTGAAAAAAAACAACTCTTGTGGAAAAACTCCTGATAGAAAACACTAGGGAAACAAATACCCATTCAAATATATAATCCCAATGGGAAAGATAAGTTCTTAGAAAGTAAATGGAAAATGATAAAAAAAAAAAAAAAAAAAAACAACAAAAAAACAACACATCTGGAGGAATACACTTAAACATAAACACAACTTTTTTTTAGTTTTTTGAATGTCTGATGTCCCCCCCCACCAAAAAAATACACGTATAACAGTGTTTTCTGATGGATGGATATGTATCAAAGAGACAAAATAGGCAAGTAATGCCTGTTTATCCTTCATTATCCTATCCGTGGTATTTGACAAGAAAATACTAGTTTTAATTTTTCATGTGAACTAACGATAACTTTGTTATTGGGGGGGGGGGGCGCAGACATAAATTTATTTTCACCTGTATGTTTTCAGACATCTAATTAAAGAATTTAATTTGTATTCGGACAACATAAAAAGTAATTATTTGTTGCCATCCAATAACATTGATACAATGTAGTTTGTCATTTTTAATTTTAACCAAGCAAAACTAAACTCAGCAATACACCACCCAATATGTACTGAGGAAAAATAAGATAAAAATACTATATGGATATTAATGTATGAATTAATTGTTTAAATTACCAGTCCATAAACAGCTTCATGAGCATTACATGTTTTGACTAGTTCAACTTTATTATTTTTAACTTAAGCCAGAAATCAGATGTCCATAGCAAAGAGGGCATCTAACTAGCAACACATGGATAGCCAGTTTATACCGCCATGCTGTACAATACAGTAACAATGAATATGTAAAATATAATGTTACTGGCATCTATTAATTCACACTTGTCTACAATGATGTCTTTTCAGGTGGCACATTCAATGTGTTTACTTGAAAAACCTTTAGAACCATGAGTGATTGTGACTGTGACAGATGCCTCAGCATATTAAATGATTTACTGTTTGCATCAGAAACATCCATAAAAATAAAGAAAGATGCAACAGTGACAGATGTCCCAGCATAGTGGATGCTTACTGCTTGCATTCAAAACATTTGCAAGAATATAGATGTGACTGTGACAGATGCCCCAGCATATTGGATGCTTTACTGTTTGCATTGGAAACATCCACCAGAATAATGAAAGATGTGACTGACAGATGTCCCAACATATTGGATGCTTTACTGTTTGCATTGGAAACATCCACAAGAATAAAGAAAGATGTGACTGTGACAGATTGACAGATGCCCCAGGATATTGGAAGCTTTACTGTTTGCATTGGAAACATCCACAAGAATAAAGAAAGATGTGACTGTGACAGATTGACAGATGCCCCAGGATATTGGAAGCTTTACTGTTTGCATTGGAAACATCCACAAGAATAAAGAAAGATGTGACTGTGACAGATTGACAGATGCCCCAGGATATTGGAAGCTTTACTGTTTGCATTGGAAACATCCACAAGAATAAAGAAAGATGTGACTGTGACAGATTGACAGATGCCCCAGCATATTGGAAGCTTTACTGTTTGAATTGGAAACATCTGCAAGAATAAAGAAAGATGCGACAGTGACAGATACCCCAGCATATTGGATGCTTTACTCTTTGTATTGGAAATATCTCTTATCAGCATATGCTGTCCTAGAGTCATAAAGATTGTGTGGTTCAGGCTTCTTAAATTCACAAGACTCATCGTTTCTCCCTGTGACGTGCCCTATTTTTCCCCCAGGATTTGCCCTATTTTCATATGCTGGTCAGATGTGGCCAAATGGAAAAATAGCTAAAGGTTATTCTTAAATAAACAAACAAGAAAGCCAGTGTGACTAATTAAATGTTAATCCTTACTGATGCAACTTTTTTGGTGAAAATGACTATCCCTCAGTTGTAATTCACAGAAAATTTGTTCTACATTATTGTGTTATGCAAGCACCAGCAATTGATTGTCAAATAAAGTATTCCCATGTTTGTTAAATTAAATGTAAAGGTACCTAAAAAGACCGTCTTATGGTAACGTACATGTGGCTGCTATGTTTCCCCTCATTATATATCTGACCACCCTTATTGTCAACTTGTAAACAATTTAGTATTGTTTGCTCTAAAACATGCATTCGGTTTTTTGAGAACACATTTGCTGTGTGGTATGTACTTTCATTCATTCTTTTTATTTAATGATGGTAAATAATGCTATATACAGTATGGCAGTGATCCATAACACTTTAGACCACTTGGCCTCTCAGGGCCCCTGTTGTAATGGTTAAAAAAAATATGTGAATAATGTTTTAACTTTGTCTATTTAGTAAAGAAGCAAATTCTCTCTAGTAAAGTAGTTATTTCATCACAACAATAATGCACAGGTGATACAACAGAACATGTAACACTTTTCTTGTTTAGAAGAAATGAAAATTGAAGACATAATGTAGCAATTGGGAGTTCTCTGCAACAATTGGAAGATATTATGAAATTGGGAGGTAGACGTGGAGCAACCCAAAATATCGGGAGATTTTTTTTCTTCCTCCTGGCATGAAAGTTGACAGGTATGGTGTAAGGTTGCAATCATCAAAGCAAATGCAACTGAGCTTTTAGGTGTTAACATATATTTTAAGGCATTATTTCTGAAACTTCATTATTATTTTGGAGATATCATTAAAGTTTAGTGCAAAGGTGCCCATGATTCGATTCCAAAGGATATACTTATTTAAGCACAAGTATGTAAACACATTAAGTAGCCTAGTCATGAGCACGGAATTGAACCATATTGTTGTTTGTTGTGTTGTCATATTGGGATAACATTTTAATGAGTTAGATCCGTTTCCCAACATCTTCAAGCTGACAAAGCTAGCTATGTATATGCCCCTTCAAGAGTAAGCACAAAAATATTCATATACAGATAAGGAACAGAGTATACTCAGAAGATTGATACTTCTACAACCAGAAGGGACATCTTTTAAAGAATTCTGATTTCAATAGAGCTCTAAAAAAGTGGATCAGGAACAAAGACAGATTTCGAAGCATTAGGTAGATATTTAACTATCACTGTTTTCCTCCTACCCTCCTTCTTTTCTACTCTCCCCTTAATATAAAATCCTGGCAATTCTTTCCTTCATTACGAACAAATTTGGAGTTACTCTCATTTTGCAGAGATATTTAACCAGTGAATGAAGATGCTGATGGACTAAATGAATTTAGCACAGAATCAACAGGAAGCTGATTTTAAAACACTAAAGTTTATCACCTTGTGTCAAAATTTTAAACAAATATAGAATAAGACAGGGTGTTGTTGTTAGTTTTACTTCTTCACTAACAAATACAATTACCTGTGTCCTCAACAGTCTTTTGCATGTGCAGGAAGTACAATGTGATAAATTTGTTGGTATTCATTCTCATTCCACTACCCAGGTTTGTACTAGATGAGATTTTGTTTGCATGAGGAAACTGCTTATTTCTGAGGTTGTGAAAATAACATCATTATGTCTTCCAAGTTTAAGTGACACATGAAGATGGTAATAAGATATTTTCAAAGCATTACCATCAAACTTCATCTAGATAATTATTGCTCATTTTCCAACTGTCATCTATTCCTAACTGCAATGTTTCCCAAACTTGTAACATTTGCATTCCCATTTTTGGACAAAGGTTTTATCAGCATATTATTATAGTGTTGTTGCACTATTTTGAGTGCTGATCTTTGAGATTTATTTTCTGCAGTGTATTGTATGAAATATATGAAATGTTTACCAGTTGTACATGTACCACTCTTTGGGAAACACTGCCTTATTGTAAACATAACATTATGATAACCTTTTTTAATAAAGCAAGAAACACAGATTGACAAATGGATGGACACTTACATACATGGACATGACCCATTACAATATATATAGAAAAGTGCTCATGTAACAGTTCAGAGAAAATTTGGAACTGTTTATTGACAATTTTTGTATCAAGTTAACCTGTTTTCCTATATATACTGCATTAAACTGATAAATGTTGGTGCTGTCTACAATAGCAAAATATAAACTTGAACCCATTCATGTTACTGAAAAACTGCTGACCTAATTCACGTTTGCTCAGTGTAAGAGACACTGATCTCATTTATAAGTTCAGATTATTTTAGAGGCAACATGTGATGCTATCTGTATTGTATATTAGTTATCTATATATGAGATGAATTACTGACAATTAGTATCAACTGATATAATAGCACATTGGACAACAGAAAAAATCATCATTTGGAATGACAGGACATTTTGTATTTCATTCATCATAATGCAACATATTCTCAATTTTACAAAACTCGCTTATTTGTTAATTATTTTAGGACCACAGACTCGATGTGGGTGTGTTGGTAGAAATATTGTTTGGCATTGTTATTATCATGTATAGATCAAGAACATTTAAATTCAACAGTTGTCTATAGTATCATACCAATAGATAGAATAATGTGCATTATGTTCAGTTGCCAGATTTAAAATCTTGTGACTCTCATGCAATTTCCCTTTATGAAATAATTTTTTCATTATTGCGAGCACTCTGGTGGCCTAGTGGTTAGAGCATCTGCTGCAAAGGCAGGTGGTGATGAGTTTGATCCCTGGCCAAATCATAACAAAGACCTACTAAAATGGTACTAACAGCTGCCTTTCTTGGCACTCAGCATTAAGAGGTAAGTGTTAGGTCTGGTCGGCCTGGTGTCATGATAATGTGACTGTGTGGGACATCATGCTACATGTCTGCAGCATGATGCCCCAGTGCTAGGCATCACTATAAACTGTCTCACTTCAGACATGAAAGCGATATGATGTAAAAAGAAATGTAAAGCTACATTAAAAATCCTAATCACACACATATTATTGCAGAATGCTTAATGATAAAAAAAAATGTCAACTTACCTTCCCTCAAGCTCCAAAGGTGTACCTGGAATTAAATATATTTGGATTATCAAATTATCTTGTTGATATTCAATTGTTTATTTGTATTAGCATGCTGTACCTATAACTTTAAACTGCAACTTGAAATGATAATTAACAAAAACCAGACAGGAGCAGATAGTCACTGTATCCAAGATTCCATTGAAGGAACTGAATCTCTACTGAGAAAATAAATCATATTCCTATCGATTTAATGCAGGTATATCTCGATGAAAGATCGTTCCAGTTTGCTGCACCAGCATGTAAGCAGCTACCCCATGCCGATATCAAATGGTGTCAGCGAATTCCAACTTTTTGATAGGAAATGCACTCTGACCCAACACCCCAACATGAATGTCCAAATATCAAAAATGGGGTGGCAAGAATCAGAGGAAACTCGGACTACTCAGACCAGCGTGCTGCTGATATATGATATTTTGATAGTATTGTTGACAACTTATTTTTGTGAATGGGTACTCGTCATTAATTTTCAAATGTTCGGGTTTATCGCGACGGTTGGGTACCAGATTACATGGGTACCTGTTGACAGCCCTATTCATCTGTAAGTACATTTCCTCTTAATCCACTGGGTAGAAATTGGCCAAAATAGGCTGCTGTTGTAATAAATGTATAACAGAAGTATGACATTTTGAGTCCTATTGCTGGTATCCATGTAAGAATGTTTGATTTTTAAGAAAATATACAGAATAATAATGTTGCAAATAATTGTAAAGTGTATGAAAATGACATACAACATAGTGATTCTCGACCAAACTGTATGGAAATGACATCCAATATAGTGACTTTACCAAACTGTATGGATATTTCTCTTTTGAGGATAACACATAAGATAATGTATTTATGTTCAAACACCTGGCTTATGACATGGAAGGGCAATGGGGGAAGCATGTTATATAAACCTCACTTATGGCATGGACGGACAATAAAAATTATATATCTAAAACTTTTGTAATTAAGCTTTTCTTTTGCATTATTTTTTTTGGTTGGTATTATTAATGCAATAGCAGATTTCTAATATGCAATTTTTACCTTTTATAGGCTTCTTTGTAAGATATTAAATACATGCAGTCCCAATTTTGTTTTGATTCTTGGAATGTGTTGATTGTATTTCTATGTATGCAAGAAACAATCTTCTTTTTTGTCTGTGAAGCCTCATTGAGTAAAGAATGTATCATTGGGGGCCATCCATCTAGTGCCTGTGCATGGAGGGTGGATGGGATGATTAAACAAAATGCATACCCTTGCGTATGGGAGGTGTCTACTACAAATGTGTTTGCACATATGAAACGGGGTGGTGGTTGTGAAACTTCCATAATAATTTGTCTAATACTTAACCTGTATGACTGTGTTCAGTTGGCATTTGAATTTTATTGGACAATATATTAACTTTTTGAAGATGCAGCTTATTTATTTGGTGCAGCCACACTAAGACATTTAACGGCAGTGGTATATCTGTGTTATTAAACCCATTGATATTATTAATCCTTTATCATTTCTGAGTATTAAATATGGGCTGTTCTTTAGAATTGTGGGGTGGTGGTGCATCAATCATACATACATGGGGTTGAGGTGTTAAAAAGCATGTATATAAGGGGTGGGGTCAAGCTTTGCCGTATTTTTGCTTATGTATTAAAGGGATGACCACTTGACAGTTAAACTTTTATACTGCCTAATTTAATATGTTTCCTTTGTCAATTTCAGGTTCATTTGCCAGCTGATCTTGTGATCTGTGCTCTGACCAGTGAAAGCATTTTAATGTGCCAAAGTCACCCAAATTGTGTAGGTATTTCTCATATGGGTCTACAGATTTGATTGTGCATTATAAGTTTTGAAACATTATAAGAAAGATGGAAGGGAAAAGAATGAAATTACTGTTTTTAGCTTGCAGACACTGACTTTGGTATATATGATTAGCAGCATATTTTATGCCAAAATATTAATGTCAAATTCTATGCTGAATCATAAAATTGTAACATTACAATTTTTCAGTTGCTTTAAAATAAACTTAATTTTCAAGGAAAAGTAAGTGAATAATTGATAGGTATGATGTGTTTTTTTAGCATGTAATATATTGCTCAGTTTATCTTCATCGCCAAATTCTCTAAACTGCTATACTTGTTAAAATTTTGCTCAGTTTATGTTTTTTTATGACAGTTTGGATTCATGTACAGTCCTACCCCTTTATATCGACATCGCTTATCTCGACAAGCCGCCTATGTCGACAAAAAAGCAAAGTCCCGGTCCCATGGTCTACTACTATTACTATCAAATTGTCATGCATATGTCGACGTCGAGATAAAAGAAAAACGTATATGTCGACAGAAGCCCTTGGTCCCAGCTTGAACAAATCCTTTGTTTTCAAAACGTTTATGTCGACAAGCTGCCAATTAAGCCAATACTTTGTTCAACAATTAGTTGATCTTGCCGCCAGGCTTTAATGTTGCGGTCAGATAAAAAAAACATAGCACTACATTTTCTCACCACTCGGCAGCTAGTTGAGTCTTTGATCTTGCCGCCTAGCTTGTGGGTCATGTTCTTCAAATGTACTCTTACAATGACAGCATGTACATCTGTGGGTCTTTCAGCCACTGAATTTTCTGATTGTAAATATATCAGCACAGCGAAAAGGATCAATTGATGAACAGAATTTCCCAATCAACAGGTGGTCGAAGCAGGACTAGCAAGCCCTTAAATTTGCTGTCCAGGAAATTGATGCGTACAGAGGACTTCTGTATACGTGATTTTCTGAATCCCATATATAAAAATTGCGTGAAAATACGGATTACGCGTTTCTGAGACCTTTGAAAGTGTTCGGTGATTTTCGCTGTGTAAGTTTCGTTTTTAACTTTATTTACATTTACGATGGCTACCGACAGAAGGGTAAAATGCAAATTAAATTTACAGTCTTTGGAAACTAAATATCTGGCTGTCAATGAAGTTAAGGGATGAACATCTCGCAAAGAGGTCTGTGAAATTTTTTCATTTAAAAATAACACGTCCAGGAAGGATGAAAGCTGCAGAGCCTATAAAGAAAGACTAAGTTGAATGTAACTGCGCTCCCCAAAGGAAGAAGCAAGACTGCTACATTTGAAGGCGTGGAGGAAGCATCTAAACTGTTCAATGAAGCATTATCGAAAAAGCGGAGAAGTTCGCTGCAACAAGTGATTGGTGCAGTCGCTTTAATGTTCGTTATAACATCGGATACAAAAGTATTTGTGGAGAATACATGTATTGTTGAAAGTTTTTCATTTCCTTGTGAATAGCCCTATCCCCTTGGTAGCCTCAATAAGATGGGAACAGACTGACCAAAATCGAGGCCAATTTAAGTACATATACATGAAGCATGCAACTGACAACTTCTCAACCATGTGTTAATGCCGACGTTGAATATCGCAATGTTGTTCGTATCCGGATGTGATCAATGCAATATTTTTTGGGGGATTTTATTACACAAAGGTAACTAAAATGTAATTTGTCAATATACAAGTGTATTTCACACTGATTCTGTCTTCATGTACTCAAAATTTCCAATTTTTTTTCTCAAAGTGTAAATGCTATTCACTGAGGACGGGTCACCCTTTGCTGGCGAATTTTAAATTTTATCTTTTTTCAGCCCCCTGCCCCCTCAACACTTATCTCGACATCCGCCTATGTCGACAATATTTCCTCGGGCCCGAGGATGTCGAGATAAACGGGTATAACTGTAATATACAGATTACAGAAAACTCTTTCTACAGTATGGATGTAGAAAGTGTCCAGATGCTTCCATTCACAAAGTTTCATGATTCTAGGAAGGACAGTAATCGTATAGCATTCCATAAAGTCTTGTGTTCATGAGCTAACTTCAAAAACCCAACAGAAGTCAATAACAGATGAAACAAAGGTCATTATGGGGTTCTTTTATTAACATTATATATCTTGATCCATTTTCATGAATAGTACCATAGAAAAAAGTCGTAAAATATAACACAATTTATTGAAGTATAAAATATGGGCCACATCCTATGATGTAATATGACTCATTCTTCACTATGTTTCATTCATCTAGATAGGCTTGGAGAGAGTACTACATACATAGCATGAGAAAAGCCAATTGCGAAACTTATTCCAAAGTCAGCAAAATGTGAAATAGCACTCACTATGACCTTTCTTATATTGCTGTACATGTATAAACAAGGACTGAATTTTCTGTAGTATCAACTTGTTGTCCGACATGTAGTTCAATAAACCAGTCCCCAAACCTGTATTGATACATGGGCTCTTATTATTTTTTAATATATAAGAAAAGATGTGACAATTTTCCATTTCTCTTGTATTCTATTTAAGATCTTTGCTTCAAGCTACATGTCACTGTGTAATAGCTTTGCACTGCAGTTCTGCTGAGAGAATATAAATTTTTCTAACCAGGTCCCTCAGCATATTCCCAGTCTTTCACATCTGGGCATTTAAAATAGACATGGGTTCAGAGCAATTACATTAAACATATTTAACAAAATTGGAATCTGCCGCTAACTTAAGATAGCTTACCAATGGGCCTAGCAAATTATAACTAAACTTATATCAACATATACCTGCAAGAAATCAATAGGAAAATTATTTTCTCAGCAATGGCAAGTACTATAATCCTCTTTAACCCGCTGACAGGCTAGTCAAAACTTGGCATTGATGAAACCTGACCCAGTACTCGCCATTTGCGTTATTAGTCACATGACTTCACGATTGCGAGATTCTCTGTGCTCATGCAACTAGCAATTAAAATCGTTAGTACTAGCTCAAATTTTATCAATGCATTAGTTTTATCGTTTTTCAGTAGATTAAAGACATAACAATTTTAATACTTTTAATTTTTGAGAAAATAAATAATTTTCATATTGATTTCATACAAGTATAACTCAATTTAACATTTAAGTTTGCTAGCCCATCCATTAAGTGGCTATGCTTTAACACCATCTTATTGGCTTCTTGAGATACAAGACTGGTTTTCATACCTTCCATATAATAATAAAAATACGGATATCGAATTGTCTGTGAAACAAAAAGTCTATTAGATGAATCTAATCCATTGAGCATTTGGATTGTCTCAACAAATATATGCATGGCTAGCACCTAAATGATCCATACTGCAATCTCCTAATATTTTGGTTATAACTTGATAAATTTAACTCTTGTTCAGTTCAGTTATGACTCAATTATGTAATTGTTTTGGGTCAACATTTGCAAAATTCAATAACTTTTCAGTCAGGAAACAAAATGATCATTTCTCCAAACTTTTTCCAGATTTCCCAGTAGCATGGGAAACCAACTAAAACATCTGGGTCTATTGAAGCAGAGCTTTTCAGATGTGGCCTCTGAGTAAGATGAAACACAAGAACCTGGAAGAAATCAAGGACTTTGATATATAATAGGATTTTGAATAATTATGGATTACTTAAGCTGGAGACTTCAACTGACACACATCAAAATGGAGGAGTTTCTATTAGATGAAGAAAAAAAACAATTATTTAAAAAGGGTATGGAATATAAAGAATCACAGCTTCACTAAGAATATGCACTTAAAATCCCTCAATATGAACAAGAAAATGTCACACATGACTGCACATAAAATATCACATGCAACAAATCAATATACTGAACTGATTGAAATTGTGAAAAGAGACACTTCAAATAGTGAATAACATGGAGTACCAACAGACATATAACAACTGTATGATGACCAAGAAAATGAAGAATGATATTCCAAAAGATGAAAGTAACTAAGACCTAAGACATCAGGCTGGAATCTTGGTGGTTTTTTTCACAAGACTTCCAGTTACTGTGCAGAAATGTAATTCCATTAAGACAACAACTACCATGTGAAACCATTTGTTCTTCTCATCATAAAAAAGTTACCTTAAGCTTTGACATGTACACCTTACATTGAAGGTGTTTTCTATATTCAAACAGAATATCACAAAAAAATTGTAATCACATACAAATCTAGAACTAAAGTTATTGTGTGTGAAAAACCTGATAAATGGGCAGTGTCATATTAAGTTTTATGCATCTGAAACTGTAATACTTTAACATTAATCAGTATCTCTCTGCAGAATATTAAATGAAATAAAATGTACAAGTTTCTTACCTTCTTCCTTGTTTCTCAGGTTTCGTCGTCTTATAAAAATAATGACTAATATGATACAGACGACTGCAACCATTACTCCAGATGCAACACCTCCTGCTATTGGACCAACCTGAAGTGCTGGTGGACCTTGCATTGCCTCTGTAACGTAGTTTCAGTTTAAATTATACTTTCAGGCAATTTTCTAGATGGGAAATATTTTGTGATGTTTTAAAATAATAATAATAATAATAATAATAATAATAATAATCTAAAATGTTAAAATCAGATTATGAAACCGTAGGTGATGATAATTGTATTAAATGGGCATATCGTATATATTACGATAAAAAACAAGTCAGTTGTGATGATTATGTTTGATGCATTTGTTAAAAGAATACAAGTTCTTCACAGAGAGCTTAATAAACAACAACTGTCTTTCCCACCGCAACAACAACAGTCTCACCGCAAAAACAACAGTCTTTCTCACCGCAACAACAACAGTCTTTCACACCACAACAAAGACTGTATTTGGAATTTGAAAAAGCTAGTGAACAACTAAAAAAAAAAAAAGTAGAAAGATCATTCTTAAGAATATTTAATAAAATGGAGGAAGATGGAGCAACAGGGAGTGGATTTTCTCCGAGTGGAACTCGCGGGAGTGGTCGTGTTGTCTGCCCTAATAATATTCTCTCCGACATAGCACGATTAGAAATTCTCATAGGAAGTAAACAAGCTGGATATAACTGAGTCTTTAATAACTCACCGAAAATAATTAATGAAGCCACTGCTATTTGTATACGATTATTTCAAGGTGGTATCATGGATATCAGCGTATATCGAGAATTTATCGATGAACTCGTTGATGGTTATCTCAGTGACTGACCTTCACCAGTGGCTAATTGTCAGTATGATCAGATCTAATGATAATAAATAAGATGATCATACACTATCACCATTATAAACCGACTGTGGTCAGAGAAGTAAAATCGTGATTACCAGTGTATAGAAAGATTTATGGAGATGGTCTTGGTGATGCAATTCAAGGGTTATTTACAAGGATGGCTTCCAAACTAGCACCAATCACAAAACAATTATTGATGAAAGCTATTAATGTTATCGGTGAAAAAGCTCCTGGTGCTATTGCTAATATAGCCAGTAAGGCTTCTTCTGCAGCCAAAGAAAGACTAACACGATTAATACGATGAAAACCGCTGCCAGTAAAATTGCCATCCACAGAAATTATGCCTGCGAATGTCAGTAAAATAATACACTAAGCTGCGGATCAAAAAGTAGCGGCCTTAATAAATCAACGATCTGATGAAGTACAGAGAAATATTGCTGAAAATTTAATAGCAGGAAGCGGTTTTAGATAAAAAAATATATAATAAAATGTTCAAATTTTCACCCGACCAAGCATTTTATATAGTTGCACTGGTGCTCAAGGATGAATCAGTACGCGATTATCAGTTTTATTCTTATAATGCAGTACAGCCAAATCAACGAGGTAGAATTGAACTTCAAGTTCAGAATACAAGTAGATATTTCCTACCTGCTAAAGTATTTATTGAAGTAGAAGGAGAACTGGTAACAACTGCTGAAGATGCTGATCAAGTAGCAGTACCATATGCAGATAATGCGCGTGTTGGTTTTGTTAACATTGGGATTATGGCGCTGTTCAGTAGTGCTACATATATGATTGATGAAAAAGAGATTGAATCTATTCAGAAGGATGTTGATGTTGCCACAACAATAGTTGGTTTAGCAAGATATTCTGATGATTATACAAGATCGGCTGGTCCATCTAAGTATGATGTTTGTTATGGATATTACTGATAGCGCTGATCATATTCAGTATGCCAATTACGATCACCAGTAGCTACTGGAGCTAATGATCAACCAGTTGACGCTGAACATGCGCCTAGACCGGGTGCTGCTTTTGATATTATAAACAAGTATTAATCCTAATTACAACCTAGGGTTTTTAACACGTACAACAATGTTGCAAGGACCATGTAGATTATTTTCATGTGCAATATTTGGATTTTGAAGAAATGTAAGAAAGGTTATCTTTGGAGCTGAACACACAGTAGTCCTCATAAGAAAAGGCGATGATAATGATGCAATCTGGCGAGGTGTTGGTGTTGCTGATAGTAAAGTAAATACAACAAAACTCTCATTGTGGATGCCAGTAATGACTCCATCGATCTCAGCAGAGAAAAAATGACTATCATTTATGAATACAGGTGGTAAATCATTGCTATCATGGCTAACAGTTACGACAGATAGTATTCAGAGTACCATTAATGGTATATTTTCATGGCACATGGCATCACAACAGGGTGTTTCTGCGCCTCGACATATATTTGTTGTGCTACAGGATATTACGCGATTAGGTTTATAAGAGCGGAGTCATATGATATTTGATCGACTGTGAGTTTTTTAAGTCTCATTAAGAATAAATGGCCAACAAGAACCATTTGAGGATATTTTACTTAATTACGAACACAACCAAACAGCACGCGAATATCATTATTTGCTTAAAATTTATGGGACATGATCTAAATGTAGATACTAGTCTGCAAATATCGCAATTAGATATTATAAACCTATATCAGATTTATTATTTTTCATTGGAACATCTCAATTTAACCAGACAGAGTGTTGTTGACATACACTTCCAAACTTGTGTAGATCGGGGGCTATCGCTGGGTACAGAGCAATAGCTGTTATACTCAGTGACAAATCGATGTTACTTGAAGGTGTTGGTGGACAAACTAGGGTAGTTGATGCACCAGTAGAAAATATATAACACAATTAGATCACTCGTATTATTGCCTCGCTTGGCGCTCAGCATTAAGAGGTTAGAGTTAGGACTGATTGGCCTTGTGTCAGGATAATGTGACTGGGTGGAACATCATGCTACATTACTGCAGCTTGATGCCCCAGTGCTAGACATCAGATCCTATATTTTTTCATGCACTATCTGTTCCCCAAAATATTTTTTACACATTATATTTTATACTTTTGGAGAATCGATAACCATATGAAAAATATGATAAAGCAATTCAGACAACATAATCCATATGTAAGTTGATTCTGAGTATAAGACAAAGTTTAGATTTTCTGGTAAAAAAGTCATATTTTATAGGTATGGTATATATTTGTAGGCAGTATAGTGTAATCAACAGTCACTGTGGGAGGACACTACATTAATGCATTAATAATAGTAATAGTAATAATAATAATAATGAAGACTTTGTATAGTGTCTAATCTTTAGAAGGTCTAAGCACTTCACATCTATAATGATATGACTACAACAAATAACAAAAACAAAACATGAAATTAGAAAACATTAATATAAATGCTGACAATATTTAAGGTAGGAAACATTATTGGGTCTTTATCTTTGTTCTTGAAGTTGAAAAAGGTGAGTTTTAATAGCAGTCTTGAAAGGTATCAATGTGTCTTTGTGTTTAATTTAAATGGGCAATTAGTTCTACGTTGCATTAGTCTGGTATTATAGTAAATTCTCCTGCAGGACATACATGAATGGAGACTCAACATGTGTTCACACAACTGTGTTATGGGAGAGTAAAATCATGGTGTATATAAGGTGTTTACCAATATCAGCAACAAATCTAAATGTACAATTGTGATTCTAGAGTAAACAGAACAGTTTCTTCTACTCCACACTTCTTTATATTTGGGCTGACATATCACCTCTGCATTGACAAAATGGCTTTTCTATACAAACTCGCAATGTAATTAGATTCATCCGTGTTACTTCTTATATCGGTAAACATTGCATCTAGTTAAGGATTATATTCCAATAGATTTTAAAGATAAATCCTTTGCTTTTATTTTTAATAAATTTATGTATGATTTTGACACATACAGATGTGTGTTTGTCTGGTAAGATCAATACAGAAACATTATCTTCATGTAAAACAACAATATTTCTTGGCTAAGAAATTTAAATCATATTCTTAGTCACCAAATCTACTAAGCATTTTCACTTTTTATAATCAGATTGAACATGTACCTAATGCTTAAAAAGATTGTAAAAATAATCATTTTCTACAAGTAAAGGCTGCCTTATAAATTGAGTGAACATTTACCTGATGTTGTTGAGTTGATGATCTGTGTAGTGTTACTTTGTCCGATTTTATTTCTGGCATACAATCGGAATTCATAAGTTGTTTTCTGCTGCAGACCATTTACAGTGAAAGACTGCTTCTCTGTATTAGTATCTAGCTGGATTGAATCTGTATTTTTCCAGGTCCCATAGGGATACAGTCTGTACTCTATGGTAAAACTCTGAGTGTGGCCACCCCAAAATCCTGGTGTCCATTCCAATGTTATGGAGTCATAACTTATATCCGTAATGGAAAAGTCAGTAGGAATACCAGGTACACCTATAAAAGTGAATTTATTTTGATGTCAAAGCAATGAAAGTGTAAAACTAAACAGATGTCTGCAAAGCTGTAAGTTGTATAGTTATTAGACTTTAATGATCTGTTAAAAGAAGTATTCTGTAAATGGCACAATTCGAGGAAAAAAATCCTTCTTATAAAACTTTAAAATGAACTTCAATTGTGCATGACATATTAACTATAGAAATGATTTAAGATAATTTATATGCCATTAGGATTATGTAATACAAGGTTTTAACTTTAATTATCCGCAGTAATATTCGATGTCACCCAAAACTGAACAAAGGCAATATTAAACAGAAACAGGAATTGTGATATTATTTTCCACTTAAGAATTAAAAATTATGAAATTTAAACCTGGGTGAATACCAGTAAAAATATGAAGATCTAATATGGCAAAGTGGAAAATGACAAAGAGGAAAATGGCAATGAGGAAAATGGCAAAGAGGAAAATGGCAATGAGGAAAATGGCAAAGCTGAAAAAGGCAAAGAGGAAAATGGCAAAGAGGAAAGTGGCAAAGAGTAAAATGGCAGAAAGGAAAATGACAAAGAGGAAAGTGAAGAACAGTTTTCATCTTAAGATAAAGTGGTAAATTGTGGTGCAAGTAAAGATTGAAGGTGCAAGTATCTTGTCTAGAACTCGATTGATTTGTACAAGTACAGACTTTAAATGACTAAATGAATGAAGAAAGGAATTGAGATGAAGACAAAACAAATTAAAATGACTTTACGATTGTTATTTTAGTAAACACTACACAACTGTCATCAGTTTCTTCTACAGTCAAAAAATTAAAAAGAATAAATTCATTCAATTATCAAATGGATATATTCTGCCTTGAAAAGTAGAAATTAATTTTGGCAAGATGTAGAAATAAAATCAATATGGAGTAATTCCCTGTTACATATCTTTCTATATCCAATAACATGTAATAAAACATAACTTATTAAAAGTAACAAAAATATAAAAGGTATCTTCCTTCTTCAAATTTTGGACTAATCTTACTGACTTTACTGAGAAAAGCTATGCCAAAATACGCATAAATCAATTCTTGTCCTCTTTATATTCATATTATTGTGTTTCCACCCAAACAAAATAAGTTTACAAAAATGATACTTTTTTCCAACTTGATTTATTTTCAAATTAAAGGTTTTTACCAAATGCTATGATCTCAGGTCAACATGTTTCAGGACATCATGAATCTTATTTCATTTTGCTTTGCTCACTGTACTAACATAATTATGCCTTACATCTTTAACTTTCTTTTAGCAAATTGATGCCCACATAAAGAAAGATGGATGGTAATTTTCCGGTTTTAGTTGGAAATCCAATTTTTTTTTTATTGCAGGCCAATTTTCATTTTCCCTTTTTGGTAAAATATCTGGCTGAATTTTTTCCCGCTTTTCACCCAAATTAAATGAAGTTTATAAAAATGATACTTTTTTCTAACTTGCTTGATTTGACAGTTGAACCGAACTGATGCCCACAAACAAAGAGGTAATTTTCTGGTTTTAGTTTGAAATCTGTTGTTGTGTTTTTTTTTGTTTTTTTTTTCAACTAGTATTAACAACACATAAATTCAAACCTACTGGATGAAGAATTCTCACCATATGGTCAACATGTATTTTCAATCTGCAAAAGAGTATGCTATGCAATAACAATAGATTATGTATTACTGATTTTAAACTTATATACTCATTGCAGTATTAACATGCCTATAGAGAAATCTTTTAACAAAATAAAACCCCAAGAAGGATTTTAATTTTCTGTACTATTCCACAATGCAATTGAGGGTCAAACCTTTCTCACAAGCAATGTGTGTTGAAATAGAAGTTCTAACTGATATGACAGGTATATGCTCTTTAAATCTATCTCCTTCAATCCTCAAGTGTATTTGCCCAGCTATATATCACACTTTCTTTACTTGTAATGTTAAATGTCAACTGTACCCCAAAGAATCCATCTCTCAATTATATGCCAAAGTTATTAAATTCAAGGCATCACCCATATATATTCACAAAAAGGTCTTATCATTAGCAAAGTGCATGCCTAAGTTCAGTAAAATCAATTAATTTTCAATTAAATTAAGCTGTTGAAAATAATTAAGATGACTAGTATTTAGGGACCATCTCTCCAGTCATCATCATCATCAGTCTCTTGACCAAGTGTGGTCATTGAGGCACTGTGCTGCTGAACATCTGACTGGTTCCAGCCACTTGTCATTAGATTACGTATTACTAATTTTAAACTTATTTTAGTTTGCTTAGCATGCTTTTGCCCTTTTGGAGAAGTCTTACAAAGGGGCATAAGATATTAATTTTCAGTACTACTCCATAATGTACAGTATTATTCTTACCTAATTTTTGTACATATGATATTCAGCAGTATGTACCTTTCTCAAGTGCATTCCTAATTTAATTAAAATCAATTAATTTTCAATTAAATCAAGCTGTGAAAATAATTAAGATGACTAGTAATCAGGGACCATCCCACCTGTAAGTAACATGACATGATGGAAATAAAACGGATGTATGGTTTCATACAATGTTGTAGAACAAAATATAAAATAATGAGTCAAAGCATAAGCTGGGAGACATAAGCAAGAAATCACTAATGGCAAGTGAAACTGTAAGGTACATACATTTAAAAAACTGTATGGAAATGTCTTAGAGATATTGATAAAAATTAGGTAGACTTACTTTCTGGTATGACATGGAAGATAAGTTTAAAGATTCCAAAGCTGTTACTCATGTTTACAAGGTAGTCACCAAAATCTCTTTCACTGCCAAGATGCACAGAGATATCAGAATGTAGTCCAGTGGAAGAAAAGGATTGATTCAGAACCCTGTTCCATATATCTGTCTCTGCTGCCCTGCGATACCACATGATGTTTGTTGGCTCTGGGTAGGCTATTATGCTGACTTCTAATGTTATGTTGTCATTCAAAGCTCGGTAGTACTCAACTGAAATATTCTTTCGAAAATCAAGTCTTGGATGACCTAAATAGGAAAATAATAGTGAGAAAGTAAAAAGTAACTCTGAGAGAACATGATTTGTTTCTTATGGAGTTTGAGGTTGATGTCATTTTTATGTGCTTAAAATCACCTCTATATTGTCACCTTCCAGAACTCTTCCAAGACTGGCAGTGAGTTGACTGTTTCAGATTTGTTTTATTTGTACATATATTCAATGATTTTATTTCAGCTTCAGTAACAAAATTAGTAAGTAGGAGTAACATCATATGTCAGGTCTAATCTTTAAATTAGATGATCATCATTCATAAAAGTTTTCAGAAATAAAATACATATATTCCCACTGGGTAATTTGTGTGATAATGAAGCTTTTTTGTCTTAGAATATTATTTTAAAACTTTATTTAAATAAGAATGTTTTGTAATTTCATTATTTTGAATTGAAAGTAAAACATTTTGTGCTGTATGTTTCCACAAGAACCATGTTCTGTTGGCAGGATTCAGTTGAAAGATGGTACACTGCCTCTTGAAATTTGAAGATGTTAATTTTACATGCCAACACCATGTTATGTTTTCATCATCTTCATGTTAAATTGTCATTATTACTGTTCTAAATCAAATATGCTAGGTGTTTGTTCTTTCAAAATTGCATCAAAAAAGAATTATTGACCTTTTCTGTAATAAAATAAATACTTTTGATAAATGGAAATTCTATTGCATTGACCTCTGATTCAGGTTCATCAACATGATGTTAGTGGTTTACTGCCAACACGAGGTTGCTGGTTCAATATCAACATGAAGTTGCTGGTTCAGTATCAACATGAGGCAACTGGTTCAATATCAATATGAGGTTAGTTGTTTACTATCAACATGAGGTAAATGGTTCAATATCAATACGATGTTGCTGGTTCACTATCAACAAGAGGTTACTGGTTCACTATCAACATGAGGTAACTGGTTCACTATCAATACGATGTTGCTGGTTCACTATCAACATGAAGTAACTGGTTCACTATCGACATGAGGTAACTGGTTCAATATCAACATGAGGCAACTGGTTCAATATCAACATGAGGTTAGTTGTTTACTATCAACATGAGGTAAAAAATGGTTCAATATCAACATGAGATAACTGGTTCAATATCAACATGAGGTTAGTTGTTCACTATCAACATGATGTTGCTGGTTCACTATCAATATGAGGTAACTGGTTCACTATCAACATGAGGTAACTGGTTCACTATCAACATGATGTAACTGGTTCACTATCAACATGAGGTAAATGGTTAACTATCATCATGATGTTGCTGGTTCACTATCAACATGAGGTAACTGGTTCACTATCGACATGAGGTAACTGGTTCAATATCAACATGATGTTGCTGGTTCACTATCAACATCAGGTAACTCATTAACTATCAACATGATGTTGCTGTTTCACTATCAACATGAGGTAACTGGTTCACTATCAACATGATGTTGCAGGTTCACTATCAACATGAGGTAACTGGTTCACTATCAATATGAGGTAACTAGTTCAATATCAACATGAGGTTAGTTGTTCACTATCAACATGAGGTAACTGGTTCAATATCAACATGAGATAACTGGTTCACTATCAACATGAGGTAACTGGTTCACTATCATCATGATGTTGCTGGTTCACTATCAACATGAGGTAACTGGTTCACTATCAATATGAGGTAACTGGTTCACTATCAACATGAGATAACTGGTTCACTATCAACATGAGGTAACTGGTTCACTATCATCATGATATTGCTGGTTTACTATCAACATGAGGTAACTGGTTCACTATCAATATGAGGTAACTAGTTCAATATCAACATGAGGTTAGTTGTTCACTATCAACATGAGGTAACTGGTTCAATATCAACATTAGATAACTGGTTCAATATCAACATGAGGTTAGTTGTTCACTATCAACATGAGGTAACTGGTTCAATATCAACATGAGATAACTGGTTCAATATCAACATGAGGTTAGTTGTTCACTATCAACATGAGGTAACTGGTTCAATATCAACATGAGATAACTGGTTCACTATCAACATGAGGTAACTGGTTCAATATCAACATGAGGTTAGTTGTTCACTATCAACATGAGGTAACTGGTTCAATATCAACACGAGATAACTCAGGTTCACTATCAACATGAGGTAACTGGTTCAATATCAACATGAGATAACTGGTTCAATATCAACATGAGGTTAGTTGTTCACTATCAACATGAGGTAACTGGTTCAATATCAACATGAGACAACTGGTTCACTATCAACATGAGGTAACTGGTTCAATATCAACATGAGGTAACTGGTTCAATATCAACATGAGGTAACTGGTTCAATATCAACATGAAGTTACTGGTTCATTGTCAGTATCAAGTTATTTGTCTGTCAATATGAAGTTACTAGCTGAGATCATTAATACAAGGTCATTGGTTCATTTTCAAGATGAGGTTACTTTTTCAGCATCAATATCAGGTTATTCAGTGTCAATACAAAGTTTTTCATTGTCATTGTTATTTGTTACTTGTTCAGTGTCAATATGAAGCTTTTCATTGTCAGTGTCATTTGTTATTTGTTCAGTGCCAATATGAATCTTTTCATTGTCATTTTTATTTGTTACCTGTTAAGTGTCAATATGAAGATTTTCATTGTCATTGTTATTTGTTACTTGTTCAGTGATAATATCAAGCTTTTCATCATCAGTGTTATTTGTTACTTGTTCAATGTCAATATGAGCTTTGTTCAATGTCATAGTAGGGTATCTGTTTGGTGACAATATGAGGATATTAGTTTGGTGACAATTATGAGTATAGGTGTTTAGTGACAATAAGAGGTTATTTATTTAGTGACAATATGAGGATATTTTTTAGTGACAATATGAGGTCATTTGTTTGGTGACAATATGATGATATTTGTTTGGTGATAATATGAGAATATTTGTTTAGTGACAATATGACGATATTTGTTTCGTGACCATATAAGTTTATTTGTTTATTGACAATATGAGGATATTTGTTTGGTGACGATATGAGGATATTTCTTTGGTAACAATATGAGGTTATTTGTTTGGTGACAATATGACTATGATATTTGTTGTTGACAATATGAGGTTATTTGTTTCGTGACAATATTATATATTTGTTTGGTGACAATATGAGCTTCTTTGTTGAAAATCAATATGAGCATACACAAACAACAATTGTTTATGAGTAAGAAGAATACTGACTGACTGCTGTAAATAAAAATCAACATGCCACTTATTGTTTCTCCAATTCAGATTACTAACAATTAGTAATTCCTAACCAAAATTCAGCTGAATCGCATTCTGCACCACACTTCATTTTCTGCAGGAGTCAATGTAGCTTTAATAAAGGAGTGACCACATACAAGGAACCTGTCAGGAACATTACCTCCAACCTCTAGATGATTTTCATTGACCTGAAAAATGTCCTTCACAAATTTAGTTGTCAAGGACTCTGCAAGATGATGACAAAAGTTGGTTAACCAGTAAAATTCACTGTAACGGTGTATCACAAAATAATGGCATATTTATTCATATAATGTATGACTGTAAGTCAACTACAACATTCTATCATCAAGAATGGAGTCAAGCAAAGCTGCATTTTGGACCCAATCCTTCAGTATGATATTATCTGCCATGCATACAGACGCCTATTCTATGACATTGGGATTGACATCTGATAGTCAGCATACCACCCGGCTGTACATTTTTTCAAGGTTAGTTGAAAATGTTACCAAAAACCTCGGACGTACAAGGTTTTTCCAAGGTTTTCATAGGAAGACCTTGGAAAAACCTCGGATGTCCAAGGTTTTGCTGATATTTTGTCCGAGGTTTTATAAACAACCTTGGACATGATCTCGTACATTTTAAAGACACCTAGGAAATACCTTGGACATGAGAACTTAGTAAATTTTTAGCTTGGAAAAACCTAGGAAATAAGAACTTAGTCATTATTTATCTCGGACATAGCTCAGAACTGTCGACTTAAGACATTTTTCAGCTTGGACATGCACTTGGTGTGTTTTAACTGTGTACTTGAAATTTCTGAATATTTATTCAGATTTTTTTAATACAGTTTATTAAAATGAATGATGTTTGTCATCCCAAAACTAAAATCGTACACACATGCTGGAATCCCAAAGTTAGTTAGATTCTACCCATTCATAGACTTTTAATCACTTCACTAACAATTATGTTAGTATAACACAGTGGTCCTTGAATTCCAATGTCCTGTAACCACACTGGACGATTGTAAAATATATTTTCTAGCAACTGAATCTAAAGTAAATTCTTCAATGCTTAAAAGTACATATGTCATTTATCTGACAATTTGCATTTGTATGTTAGTTACATCAGGGATAATTGAAAATACTAGTGGAAATAGATAATAAATTAGGGTATGTCACTGTTTATCTGACACATTAGTTTTAAGTAAAATAATGAAAAATACATAATAAAACGGCATGGAATTGGCAGGACACCATTTTAATAGACATTTCTCATATGACAGCTGATAATGTGCAGTTACAGAAATTTAATCCCTTTCAAAATGATTTGAGAAGAATGGACTAAACACTTGATCCTGTTTACTGACAACAAAAAGGAGTTCTTTGTACTCTGTTGGTACAAAACTGATTCCATCTCTGAAAAAACATAAAATACATTTGGGAGTTTAAGAATAGCAAACATTTCAATGATGTTACTGCTTTTTATGCTTAAATAAAATGAAAAATTACCAAAGTTATTGACAACATAAATTTGAATAACGACTATTTTCACTTAGGAGTTTAAACCTGTATAAGATTTTATTATTTACAATTAAATCATTAAATTATAATAAAACTTAAGTATTCATCAAATGTAGACAACAATAATGTGCTGTAAATGGCATTTTTCAAGTAAAATGGCAACATAATGTTGAACATTTGCACCTTTCATTTAAGTTTTGCAAAGCCACGTATATCCTTTTAGTAAGTAAGTGAAACTGAACGTCAGTAGTTAAATTGTTTGAGTGATAGCTAAGTTGTGAGTAGTAATGGATAAAGTTATTAATGTGATCTTGTGTTAGTGTACTTGCACATAAAATGTCTGTACTCTGTTAAAGGTCTCCATTGTTTACATGCTCGCGAAATGGCACTTCCGGTCTGAAACAATCGGAAGCTGGAAGATAATTTTATTTTAAATTATTGATATTGAGATTATTATAAGGACCCCACTTAATACTGATAGCAGGTTCTAATCTACTTACTGGTTTTAAATTTTATTTTTCAAATATTAATAGGAAATCTTACCGAAGTTGTGGAAAGTTCCTGGAAATATTTCTTTCACAGTCTTTGATTGGTAGCAAGGGCTGGAACTATCCAATCGCAGCAGTCGATTCACCGAATAAAAAATCTCATTCGCGCCTTCATATAAATTTGAAAGCAATCCATTCAAAGCTTAAGAGTTATCCGTATTTTTTAAAAAAAAAATTTCATCTTCCGTTTTCGGATTTCTGGTATCTGGTTTTGCCGTGTCTAGCATGTTACTTAGTACTTTACCATATTCAGCTTCATTTCCGGTTTTCACCTGCCAGTTCAAATAGATTGTCTCACAGCGTGGTTATCTTATCAGCAACTCTCAGCAAAATAATCAATATATTTCTCAGCAAGAAGCGAAAATGAGAGGAAAAGGAAGTAACTTATGACTTGTCACCCGCCAGGGAAAAAAATGGGATCAAAAATATAGAAGTGATTTGGGGAAGCAGTTTGCTTACATTGGTCCAATACAGGAGTCTGACGTTTTATCAATAAAGTACGGAGAAATGTCTAACAACATGAATTACCCTTATCAATAATATATATATATATATATATAAACACTGGGAATGCAAGCATTACCACAACCCTTCGCTCGATTCGACTTTTTCTCACGAGTCTTTTATTGCTTCAGAATCGCAAGAAGACTGAAAAACTACACACAAGCATTCAAAAGACAGTTACTTACCAATGTATAACTCTTAAATGACCATGTCCTAAATCCAATCGGCGAATTAACCTTTATTTTCACCAGTACGGTCACAATTCCTCGCTGGCCAACAATATCTGACAGATGTAGCCCATTCTACCAGTTTCTACCCTTTTCTAGTTTCAGTTTCTACTGATTATTAAAATTGCCCAAAACCGATGAGACTGATTATTTCATTATCACAGTATATATACTCGCGTATAAGCTGAATAATTTAGGAAAAAATAAAGGCCTGGAAGAAGGGAAGGGGGTCGGCTTATCCGCGGGCCAATGTCTAACCTTTACTGTTTTTAGGTCTTTTTGATGACTACTGTAACGGCTATCAATCTTGGAACATGAAACAATAATTTTTTCCATGTCCTAAGACATAGGCATGTTAAAAATTTAACTTTCAGTGACCTGACAATTATTAAACTGTTATAAAGTACTATGATTGATTTTGTTATTATTTTGCATGTGCATTTTTTTCTGATTTCTCCAACATGAAATTAAATAAAGATAAATTCAGACTTCATAAATTTGTGGGCCGGTTGAGTTTGTTTCAACCAAATTGCATTTTTCTAGATAACATTTCAGCTAGTCGTTAATAGCTGTATCATTTACAATGAATCATCTCTCATGAGTTACTCATTTTCAATGATAAAAGCGATCCTACAAATTGATGAAATATTTTTTAAAAGGTATGCACATTTGATTGTACAAGGCACATAACCATCATAATTTACATGCTCACGAAGAGGGGTAATAATAAAAGCTAAAATTCTCATATAGATTGACTAAGATCAAGATCAATCAATTTTAGTTTTGTCTTTTGGCTGAACAAAGATTATAACTTTCCACACAATGGAAAGCTGGAGAATTTGGCGTCTCCTCTGATCGCTTTGCAACAGCAGTACAGGCCAGTTAATCATTAAAATGCCTGAAACTGGCTTGTGACAAGAGGAATTTTGAATGTTAACTATACCAGTACATTGATGCAAAGGCGTATCTAGAGTGTTTGGAGCCCGGGGACAAGTCATTTTTACGTCCCCCCACCCATTGAAAAAATTCCACATACAATTGCCTTCTATTCCATAATATTAGCCCAATTACCGTAGTTTTGAAAACGAGGTATAAGGCATACCTATCAACTTTTTCAAAACCCAAGTAGGGAGACTGAATAAAAAATATAGAGATTGGGACCTAAAGTCAGGAGGTTTTTCGTGGCATTTTTAAAGCCTGGTTTTCACTAAATATTGATACATCTTCCTGGTCCAATATGAGTGAAATTCGCAAAAAGACTCGCCCTGTGATGCGCCCTATTTTCTTATTCTGTTCAGCTGTGGTTAAACTGCAAAACAGCTAAAGATTAGTCTTAAATAAACAAGCAAGAAAGCCAGCGCGACTAATTTATACAAAGTTAATCCTCATCGATCCAACTATTTGGTGAACATGTTTGGGCATCCTTCATAATTTACTGAAACTACATTCTACTCTATTGTGTGTTACACAATCACCAACAATTGATTGGCAAATAAAGGATTCCCAATTTTGTTGAACACAAGGTGCCAACATAGCCAGCCTCATGGTACCATACATGTGGCAACAAATATTTTCCCCTCCTTGTATATTGTCATCTCATAAAGCATTTAGTATTGTTTATTATAAAACATGTTTTTTGAATTAGTTGTTTTGATGACGCATTTATTTCGTGGTATGTATTTCATTCCTTCTTTTAATTTAACGATGGTAATTAACATTGGTATATACGGTCTAAAAATGCCAAATGTTCACTCGTGTAAGTTTCTTTCGTGGGAATTGTGCTGTAGAATTTGTAGTGATCATTCTTGGGATTGAAATTAATTGTGCACGATTTTATTGTTATGGCTTATGTTTTTGTTCTGGTTTATTTTTTATTTTTATATTGTTGCATAAGTAAATAAATCATTAAATTACGTGAATGTTTAAACTTAACATTCTATTTAGTGAAGATGTGAATTCTTTATAGAAAGTAATTATTTCTTCACAACAATAATTCACAGGTGATACAACAGAACATGTAGGACTTTTCTTGTTTAGAAGAAAATAATAAAAAATTGGGAGTTCTCATCAAATATCAGCGGTAGTTTACAGCAAATGTGTTAAAAAAGTAGTTACTTTTAAGAATATATTGTCTTTCAATTAATCCCCAAATCAAATATTTATTCCTTAATTTCCACTATTTAATTCTGATTTAAAATTCAAGCCATGTCAAGATGAATGTTGTAGTTGAAATTATGATTCAGAAATTTCTTTACATCGGCACCGATTATTTCTGCTGATACAGATTATACCGATTGTTCTAATAATGAGCTCGATTATGAGTACGGGCGATTAATCGGTACAGCTCTAGTTAGACCCACTGTTCAAAATCCGTCAACATCATCTTGCAAGTTATTTCAAGTTCAGTTTTGGTTTTATCTGCTTCAGATAGTGTATTACTGTTTAAATAGAGGTAAGTAAAGGAAACTGAAATCCCTATCTATGTTGCAAGTCATTAATGAATATAATGAACAATTGCAGCATAACACAATTAATATTTAAACTTTAACGAATATTTAGAGATACTTAACCCCGGTAGTGATGTGTGGTTGGTTTCATGACCTTGCTAATGAGGCTGACCTTTTTCTAACTGCCCCACCTACATATGCCAAACTAACTGTTCAGACTTTTCTTAAGTGAAATCCATGAAACAGCCTCAAAACTAGTTTTTATAAATAGATTTCTGTGAAATAATTCAAAGTGTTAACATAAGAACCAGATAAAGAAAATAGCCAGAAAAGTATTTTGTTGACAAACAAAATCAAATATAATAAATAATTTTTAATTCAAATATATTTATTTAAAATGTGTACATAGACAGTCAAACCTGTAATATTATTTTAATCCTCAGTTCATTACTATGACCCATGCTAGGTAATCCAAACTATCGATACATTTCAGTATGTTATAATATTTACTGATGCAATATATCTGCAATTTTATTGATCACAAAATGTCTCCATATAAAATATATTTATATTTACATAGTAATAGTTTGCTGATAAGGACTAATAATGATTTTCTTTAAAAATAGATTTACCTTGGAAGACATAATGACTGAAAGTAATGTTAGTGTTTATCAGGTTTAAACAACTCTTTAAAGGCATACAACCTAAGATTTTCGACTTTTTTGTTCTTGCAAATGCATGATATTATGAAAAGTATAGTATAAATAATGAGTAATTACAGGTCATTCAGTTTCAAAAAATGTACAACTGTAAGTTTAATCAAGGAAAATATAACGATTTTCTGTACGGATTGCTAATTAATTATGCAGAAACGGAATTTACCAATATTCTCCGAAGTCGCAGTGTCAAGTGACGCGCGTCAACAAATATGGAAGTCGAGGTAAGCATGTGATATTCTTTTGATGTAATTATTGCCTTATTCTTCGTC
This sequence comes from Unio delphinus, assembly GCA_029339505.1. Classification (NCBI taxonomy): domain Eukaryota; kingdom Metazoa; phylum Mollusca; class Bivalvia; order Unionida; family Unionidae; genus Unio; species Unio delphinus. The sequence goes on from JAQISU010000258.1 coordinate 907,829, forward strand.
TGTCCTTCTCCTTAGATCTTTATAGTCACCCACAATATATGTATTGCTTACAGATTTCTCAGGCAAAAAAGTCAATATGATGGAAAATCCTGACAATAAGGGGTTCCTTTAAGGGGCCATTCTTGAAAGTGTTTACTTCTCGTGTTCGTGTGATTCTGTTACATTGTAAGATAAACCAACTAAAAATATGATAATTTGTATCACTGTAATCAGAACCGCTATTAAAAGGTCTCGCTAAAGTCTTCTTCTTTGGCTCAGAATAAAGTTGATTTTCTTGTGCATTTGCATTACCACCTCACGCCTCACATATCTGATAGTCGATGTGATTTGCACATTTGTTTGTATATTTACATGTTTGCTTCATTGCATAACACAAAAATTAATATTTTCCCACATAACATTTAATGGATTTATTTTATTTGGAATGTTTTTTACTGAAAATTTTTTAAAAATTTCTGAAGGACTTCGACCTGGTTGTTTTAGATGAAGTCGTGCTCCTTGTTGCACAGAGGTATATGCAAGATGTCCTGGCAGCAGAAGAAGATAATGATTACAACCAGGGGAAAAGGCATACTGCTAATAGGCAGTTTATTTTATGGACTTAACATATACCTAAGTACTGGCAACAGACATGTCATTCCAAGCTATTGTGTATGGCGTATAATGGAAAAATAATTTTGGCCAGTACCATGGCTTTACTCAAGGAAGACTTGGGTGATCTTTCCAAATATATGATGTGTGAATACTATAATTTATGTTGATTTTAAGTTGTATAAAACATTTCTTTTGTAGTATGCAATTTTTATTTTGCATGAACAAGTTTTGTTAAACATTTTTTTAGCTACCTACCCACTAAACAATGATTATATGTATGGCTATGTTTTGAAAGCAACTGTGAGGAGACTATTTATTAAAAACATAGGATGAATTGAAGTTGACTTGCATTGTCTTGGGATGCAAAGAATATAAAAAACAAAAGTACACCGGTGAACATGATTTTAATCGTGCATATACAGTAACACATTTAGTTAAATGATAAATAATGCATATTCATATTGAGTTGAAAAAGCAAAACATGTTGCAGTGTTTCATGAATACAGATTGGCTTGCAAATATCAACAGAACAACAAACACTAGGATACTATTCTATCCGGACACTGCTCATTAATTACAATTACTTGTAATACAAAATGGCTCTGGAAACAATAAGGTTGATCTATTAATAAACCATTAGTTGTGGCCAGATAGCCATTAGTTAGATTTATGAGACACGCTATACAAGAGGGGTGCCTTTAGAGTCTAGGCGACCGCTGTACTAATTAAACATTGTTTACACAGAAGCCAGGGTTGACTGCTGGCAACCTTTTAAAGTTTCATTCATCACGAAAATGTCAGAATTGAGGAAATACAGAGATTCTGTTACTTAAAACCAAAGCATGTCATATTGACCATGATGTAAGCGGCTTTTAGAGAAAGCGAGAGAAAATACATTTGATTCTGATTGGCCACAGTTAAATAAGGGGCGTGTTTTCACCCAAAGATCTTAGAACATAATATCGCACTAGCTAAATTAGAATTTAGTCTGAATTTTTTCCTGTCAGAGGGCAGATGTAGAATTATATATTTGAGAGAAATACATTCGTATGTTAAACCGTAGTCCAGAGGAAAAACCGTCAAAAACAATGGTTGAGTGACACACCAAAACACAAAGGTATTGTCGCAATTCCATGCATATTGCATATAATGTTTGCTTAGTTACAGGTCTGTATGATTTTGTTTGATACATTTGTATAATTGATTTAATTTGATACATTGGTATAATAATGTGTTTTGTATTATGAATCGGAAGTTCTTGCATGATTCCATTTGATACATTTATTTAATAATGTGCTTTTGAATTATGAATTGGAATTCTTACCTTAATTCTTAGTTAAGAATGACGTTGTGTTAATTTATGTCGTAGAAACATTATGTTGAGTTATGGATAGGGAGTGTTAAGTTAATTCTTGAATTTATCATATTGTTTGAATAATGATTGTATTCTAAGAATTTAATGTATTACGTTAGTAAGGGATTACAAGAATACATGTGGATTCACCGAATTTTGATGTCATAATTTAGCGACAGTATATACGATTCAATGCCTCACTTTGTAATATGTTAATGTATTAGGTCAAGGCAAAACGAATTAACAATTGGTTTAACTACATTCATTTGAGGACACGTGTAGTTAATTACCAGCCATAAAATTAATATCACTGATAGAAATATCTGATTGTTCGAACCAGGAATAATGGACAGTCTCAACTGTAACCATTGTACCATGGGAATAGCGACGTACACGTTGGAAAGAGAACTGAGAGGTGGAAATTGCAGTGTATGCATGATACAGTGGACAAGTCAGGATTCCAGCGGAACATCCACGAGGGCAGATTATCTAGAGAAAAAGGGACTTCTAGAGTCACATTGGAGGGAACAGTGAACGTTGACCGAGGGATAGCAGGTTATGAAAATTGAACAAAGCACTGACTTCGATAGTACCACTCGATCATATGATGATTTTTAACTATCAGTAATAGAACGGCTAATTTGTTTAAATCTATTTCAAATCTTATTGTAATTCTGAATCAGTGAAAGTTTATTTCTAAACCGCATGTATTCCTAACGAAAGGAAGTTTCATGATTGTGCATGTATTTAATTCAATTGTTTATTTATCTTTATGGGGGCTCAGAGTTGTTTTGTTCAATTTACCAGCTCTGGTTACCATATACATTCTCTTACTCGAACCGGGCAATTATACCGAGGGCGGTCATCTCTTAGATAACGAGTATCAAATGGGAGTGGGTTCTAGATTTATTATTATATGTTGTACAGTACCCCTTGGCAAAGTGGGACATAACACTTACCCTAGGACAAGTGGGGCTTATACAATATTATACGAGTAATGCTCATAACCCGCGGAGAACCTGACACCTTTGTCAATGTAAACACATATGAAATTACGGATGCTTGCAAAAATACATCTGACAAAAAGAAGTATCTCGATACATGCGACACCTTACACAAAGTTTTATCATCAACTTTTAAAATTTAACAAATGAACAAAACTTTAGGATTTCTTTCATGATTTAAATGTTTTTATGGTTATTTCTGGACTTGCACTAAAATTGTACTACTGACAGGTCAACTACTGAATCTTCTGTAAATCTCAATTTTACAATCTATTAACATGCACATCGCTAGTATTGAATACATTAAATTTGTTATTTCTTTCACAGCACTATTAACCAAGACATTCAATGACCAAATACTTAGCTTTAGAATAAGTTTCTTTACTGCTCAGCTATCAAATGCCAACTGAGAAAACTAATATTCTCTAGCATCTACATCGGAAAGTTTTTCAGGTAACTAAATAACTAAATGATCTAAATGGCTATTTATCAATTTGTAAATTTTAACTTATCCCTCATAAAGTCAATAAAGTCCAAAGAAGGAATTTAGTAACATTGATAAATACACAATCATAATCATTTAATTCATATAGTTTAAAGTTTCTTCCTTTCTGTCATATCAGTCATGTCAGCTGATTTCCTCAACAACGCATTGACTTTTAGGTAGCTCTTAGTTCTCTTGCATTAGGTTATGCACTATGCCAGAATAAATAGACCAAACGTCGCTAGCTATAAGTCGCCGAATCTTTATTGAGTATTAATGAGCAGAATAGTAAAGAAGGTCATGCCTGAACTTGTTATGGTCATTTTTGTTGAGAAAAAAGAATGCTGTTGTTTAAGCCATGCAGTTCCTTTTTCTTCAACATAACACTTGTGTGTGGCACATGTTGTTTTATTATGTGTTTATTTTTTCTGCTTTCTACCCATGCCATGTTGATCTTTCAAAAGCAAAACTATAGTGAGATTTCATGCTTGTCATATAACCCTGGCCTTAAAAAAAAGCTGGTGAAAAAGACTGTCAAAACACAATAATTTCAATAGACTGGCTTCTAATGCCTGCTATATCCAAAATGGTTTGGCAAAAGAGGTGAGTTTTAGAGGGCACTGAGATCTGTGCAATTACACTGTTCCAACTTCTAATGGGCGATTTTAATCTGGTAGCTTGTAAACTTTGATCGGAAATCACAAATTAGGTAGTATGCATAATTTATCACGTGTAAAAACGTACGGTCCAGATCATTAATGCAAGACCATTTATATGCAGTAAGATTGCAGAAAACTTGACCAATTTATACAAATTGGAATTACTGTAATATCATCAGGTACTGCAATATTATCACAGCTTGGGTCTTCTCCTGACACAATCAAATGGTGTACTGCTTTTATGTCACATTAGTACGAAAAATCAAATGAGAACTGCGAGTGTGTTACAAAGCCAACTTAGCTCTTTGAACTTTACTGTCAAGTGAGGCTGAAATACATGACAGAATGAACTGTAGAGATGTGAGTTTGCAACAGTAGGAGAGCGCTTGTGTCCAGTACACTGTATGAAGTGAGACAGGTTTGGTAGGTATTCTTTCCAGTTGAGCCAAACATATAATGAGATCCCTATCAGTGCACTGATATAAAAAGTCTGTGCAATAATTTATAAACAAACAATAATCAAGTCAAAAGGTAGAGTCAGTGTTACAGCAACCCACTAATGCTCAATTCTTGCCATCATCCAATCAAGTTATACATGAATCTGAATTAGGAAGAAAAAAATTACAAAACCCATAAATTTAAATAAATTTCAAGACTTCTCAAACAAATTGATACCATTTCTATGCAATAATTGTACATGCCAACCCAGATAGTGCTACATGAGCAATTTTGGATCAGGTAAGTTTATCTAAATAAATGCATTTAGAACTTATTGCATGTATCTTGTGATGTTTCAGCATATATGAAGGTCATGCACATTTTAGATTTTATACCTATTCAATTGGAGATTGTTACGTGCTTAGGCTCGAATAAGCAGCAACACAGAAAGAGTGAAAACTAACAAGCTTTTATAACTTGAACAATGAATTTATTAAGTACAATTATTTTCATAAACTAACCTAGTCACGTAATAATAGAATGATCCAGAAGAAAATAAGCCACGAATTACTAAAAATAAAAAGTTGTCCTTGAAATTAACCAATAGTTTTAGAAGCTTGTTGACAATGTCTAAAGCAAGGTCAAGAATTAGGTCAAACAAGCCAAGGTCAAAAACTTGTTTACAATTAGAGTGTAGGTCAGCCTGAATTTTCTTTAAAAAAAATCTCTCAATTAATGAATCTTAAACCCTAAATGACAAATTTGGATTTAACAATTAAAAAATAAATAAATTAAATCCAATAGCCATAACACCTTCCCCCATAAAATAAAAAGAAAGGTTTATATGATAAAACTTTCTTTTTATCACAAACCAATTTACATCTGAAATTAAAAGAACTAGTATAATTTACACAGTATAATGAATTATACACGGGAAAGAGCGTCTGCAATTATATTATCTTTTCCTTTTATGTGCCTGATATCAAGATTATATTCTTGTAATAACAAACTCCATCTCAGTAATCTTTGGTTTTTGTTTTTCATCTTGCCGATGAAAGTATGGGGGTTGTGGTCACTAAAAACTATAATCGAAGAAGGAGCTGAACTTAAATAAACTAGCAGCAGAGAGTGTGAACAGACCAACTTTTTTAGGTGTCAATTTAGTAAACTGAGGCTTTCCAAAATTGCTTATATAGGCCTCAATTTAGTAAACTGAGGCTTCCTTGAAAATACTTAATTAATTTTTTTAAATAATTTGAGCAAAAAAAAAAAAAAAATTTAAAAAAAAAGACGCCATTGTCGTTGGCGTTCACACACTCTGCTGCTATGAAAATCTTTGATTTTTACTAACTAAATATTTGATCAAGTCCGACACGATATCTTGTCCGAGGGTCTGATAAATTTATCGTCACAAATCCATGTGGGATTGTCTGAGCGCGGCTAAAGAAATTTTTAAATTCATTAAATTCCATATCACCATCACCCAAATATTGAAAAATGTTTCGGAGTGTATAATTTCCAGTTCCATTAAATACACATATTAAATTACAATTTTCTCTTATCACACTCTGAATTTGTGCGCATTTTTGTGTAACATATATCACGTCGGTGTTTTTATGTCTACCTCTGGAAAATATCCTAGCAGGATTTTTTTGTTTCTCCAACATGATATCATCATATACGACTAAATTGTTAATACTTCCGTCGATGGAGTCAATGCTAGGTGCTTCCTCGATATCGGTTATAAACTCAATAACATCATCGCCGTTAATTTCTCGCGCGGCTTCGTTAAAATCCTTTAACACTTCATAACATCGCTGATCATCTACACTCGGAGCAATCATATACAACTTATCCCACGCCATCCATCTCGTTATCAAATTAAGTAGCAATTGTGTTTTACCACTTCCAGATGGTCCGATGATAATCGCGCGAATAGAATTTGGTAACATTGCATGGTGTTTAATAGGTTCCCGTCGTCTCGTAGCTGAATAATCAATTACATTCATGTCGTTATATATAAATTATGGATCTATATTGTGTGAAATGTAGGACGCGTACTGGCACAAATGACTTGACGACGATTACAACGAAAAATAATCGATCAGCGCTTTCTGGTAAGTGCGTACAATGTAGTACGAAAAAATTTAGATTTACTTCCACGAAACCTTAAAAAAAAAACGAGGAGGTGATATTGCAGCCAAGTTAGCAAAACTCCCAGGAACACCGTGGGCAAAGTACCCAGGAGAAAAGCACCTTCCAGGATATAGCTACTGTGGACCGGGAACACGATTAGATATCAGACTTGATGATCAAAATCTGCCCCGACCCGGCGAGTATCCAATAAACGCTATTGATAAGGCGTGTCATGCTCATGATGCTGCTTATAAAAGCAGCAATCTTCAACACAGACATCTTGCGGATGTGAAATTAATTCATGCGTTAAATGCTATTCCTGATAAATCCTTCAAAGAAAAATTGGCTTCGTGGTTGGTAAAATCTGCTATGAAGGGTAAATTGATGCTAGGTGCTGGTAATTAAAAATATGGAATCTATTTATTATTCTCCGAGAGGATACTGGAGAGGTCACGCAGCAATAAGTAAACTCGCTAGCGCTGCAGCGGTGAAAAAAACTACAGCGGCAAACTGGTTATCCAAACAGGCAATATGGCAAATTTATCTACCACCGCCTAAACAAATTAACTTCTCGCATTTTGATGTTACAACACCTAATGAAGTTCATCAAGCTGATATACTATTTCTGCCGCATGACAACGGTTACAAATACGCGTTAACGTTAGTTGATGTTGCGAGTCGATACAAACAAGCAGAACCGCTAAGGACAAAATCATCTACTGAAGTAGCTTCTGCATTTGAAAAATTTTATCGACGAGGTCCTCTGCGCTGGCCAAATCTGTTACAAGTTGATCCTGGCAAGGAATTTCAAGGCGCTGTTTTAACAACGATGAAACATCATAATGTCGCCATCAGACGAGGGCATACTGCGTTACATCGCGATCAGGCAATTGTTGAACGATTTAATCGGACACTTGCTGAGCGGTTATTTGGATATCAATACGCGAAAGAATTCATCCAGGATAAACGATCCCGTGAATGGGTTAAGAGATTACCAGGTGTAGTTACCGCAATCAATAATGAGATTACTCGAACAATTAACATGAAACCTGTCAACGCTATTAAAAAGAAGTATATACCCGTACAACCACAAAAAGATTTCAAAGAACCAATTCTTGGTAGTAATGTCATTGTAAGGTACTTATACGAACCAGGAGAGCTTGAGGGTGGTAAAAAAAGAGCTACCGATCCTATTTGGAGTGTCACGACGCACAAGATATCCGGTATAACACAATCAACGGGTAGCGTTTCTAGACCAGCAATCTATAAACTGGATTCAACTGCTCCTCAGCGGGGATTTACTCAACAACAACTACAAGTGATCCCCGAGGATACTCAATTACCACTGCGTGGTCTTAGCTAGCACCTAAGGTGCTGGCACCGTTGCGTCTATTGCACTCAAGACAAGTCAACATAACGTTATCGTTGGTATGACCTACGCTGCTATTTTTTCTGTCTACGGTAAATTGGCGAGGATCTTTATCCGAATACTGCCAATGCATTATACAATTACAACTCGCGCAGTGATTATTCTGTTGTTGCTTCAGCGTAATTATTAATTCAGCATCAATGTCAAATTTTCTATTATTTTTTTTATCCTGTTGTTTATAACCAGAGAGTTTTTTTCTGATAAAATCACCAGTGATATCATCGGCGCTGACAATATCGTCACTGGCATCGTCAACAACAATTCTTCGAAGTTGGTTTATTCGCCGTACTCTGGACACTGCGAGATAAACTAAATTTGACCACTCAATGTGATTATCTACTATCCAAACAATTGTGTCTGTGATAGTTAATCCCTGTGAAGAGTGTATTGTTGCTGCATAACCTAACGTCCATGGGGATTTATCAGCAGAACTCTTTGAGTTCCCCAATGCATCTTCGACGACGCTGATATCAACCAGCACAATATCATTTAACACTAAATTCTGCTTTTGTTGTTGTCCAGGAATGTCAACGTCGATATTCTGCTTTCGTGTATTCGAAGGTCTATAACACAACGGTACTGGAAGTGTTGCAAATTTTTCTTTATGCAATTCAAATAACCTCATCTGAAATGCGTCTCTGACTATTTTTCTACTTGCGAATATCAAATCATCTGGCTTCCATGTTTCCCAAAAATCATTCATGGGAGTTTCTGAAATTATTTCACGCGCTATTTCACATTGGATTTTATCCGGTTGTAATCTAATTAGCGCTTTGAATTCTCATAATTGTTCATCAAGTGATCTATGGTCGGTATTAATCTCTTCATAATAATCTACAAAACCCTTTAGCCATTCATGTGGAGATCCACCAACAAATGGTTGTGGTTGGCCGTGATCCCCGCACATGACGACTTTTGTAGTTTTCAATAACAACCATTCAAGAAATATCTGTAATACTGTCAATGATACCGTGCATATTTCATCCCAGATTATGATTTCAGGAATGAATTTATCGCCCATTCGATTAGGAGTCCATGTATCGCCTTTCCATCGAAAGAAGCTGTGATAAAAACAGGCTTTTACCCCCCGTGCTATCATCTCTCTGGCGAGTCTGTGAGTTGGTGTTAACACAATCATGTTTGTGAAATCCGTAGGATTTTCCCCACGGAATAATTCAATTGCACGAGTTGTCTTTCCTGACCCACCACAACCGTTTAAATAAACTGTCTTGTATCTACATATCGGATCAGATACCGGTGGTGCATTAGAAAATTCTGATTGAATTTCAATGGGGTTACATGAAAGATATTTATCGTCATTGGCAACGTCTGCGGATTCACAATACTCATGTAGTTTTTCCTTTTTAAATCGCCAACGTCCCCACGCTTCCTCGGGATCTGTGAATGCCGCTACATCTGATTTGTATTTGTTATGTATATACATAGAATCAGTAGCTACTCTAACCGCGGTATCTGGAAATCTATTTATCATCGAAAATAGATTAATACAAGCATAGGCTAGCATAGAACTTCTCAAATGTGTGTACTGGGAATTATATCCATCACAGTAGGTAACAACCATACCTAATTTCTCACCATTGGATAGAAAAGCATCTTTACGATTTACAAGTTTTCCCTGTTTCGTTAAATCCGCTACAATAAAATCGTATTCAGCGACGTCTATGATCAACCTCGAAGAGTATTTTGTATTGTCAAATCTTCCACCTTGAGTGAATTTACCAATTATTTTTCGTCTGAAATCTTTGGCTTCTTTGTTTTTAATCTCAAATAACTCCTTAGACCAATTCATGATTTGTTCTTCACTGAAATTCGAAGAATTTCCATCAGGAAATTGTTTTCGCTGTTCGCGTATTATACGATCTAGATCAGGTTTTGGTAACCAAACTTCTTTCTGCGCGTGATAGCATATAATAGCTTCACCGACAATTAACGATATTAGCATACCACAATCGATCATATATCGTAGTAACACTATTGGCATCCAGTGTTTTTCAGATATATGTCTACCAAGCCAAACATAACTACACGGATGTAACCCTGCAGCAAATTCAAATGATATCACACGAGCGAACCCGGTTAAATCAAAATCAGGCAAACAACCATTAATCGCAACACGAGTCATTTCATGCGTGGGGTGTCCAAATCGTTTAAAATACTCAGAGCATTCTCCATACCCGAGAAAACTTCCAGGATAACACGCGGATATATCAATTGAAATCATACCATCACGTGAGTATTTTGTATTCCACAATCCTCCATGACCAAATTCGACGCAACTCAATTTGACATCCTTGAGAAAATCACTTCGTGTTGGACGCCATGAGTTTTTTTCTCTTGCAAAATGAGCTACCACTGATGGAATTGTAAAGCTATTCGTGAGTAGTTTTTCATGGAAACTCTCCGGTGAAAATTCATTAGCGATTTTTCTCATTCTGTTATCTAATTCTTCAACGCGATATAATTCTCCATTTGGTCTTACAAACTGATCAAATCCTGATTCGGAACCAGCACTATTAAGTAACCACACCGACACGGGATCATCTTTACACAACGTAACAATAGCATCAAATAATTTCTCTTCATAGAACACATCCTTGAGGAATTCCCCGGGGATATATTTCACGATTCGTTCTCGTGGAAATACATTTACTGCAGCCGTCCACGCGTGTTTGTTATGATCAATAATTTCAATTGGAGCTCCTCGCGATTGATATTTCGGTTCGTATAATACTTCTCCGGTTATCGTTGCTACCGATATTGGAAATTTTAACGATGCTTCTAATTTAGCTATATCGGAAATCATTGCCCCGCGCTGTTTCACTGTCAGTTCCCATTCGGTTATTTTTTTTCGTCGTTGTTCAGTTAATTTGTTTCCCCGGGATGCATTTGTGAAGTGTTCCATTACCCGTGTTGCTACACAATTCAACACTGAATCACCTTGTGATTTCGACGATGTTTTCATAGGTGCTAGTTTTGCAATACTTGGCTTATCATTTAGCTGATATATTCCGTAAACAACTGCTGTTACAGGGTAAGATTTCTCGTAGTATGGTTTGTCAATTCCAGTTAGAATTCCTGGTTTGGAATCTCTACTTACAATGACAAATTTTTTATCCTTGAGGATTGGTTCAAATTTATCTCTGATAACCCATTCACCTTCGTCTTCGATAATGAATTTTATTCTAAAAAAATACCTCCTTGGGGAATTGCTTTGTTTGGGAATTGCTTTGCAATTTACCTTTGGATTTCCACCTTTGGATTTCCCTCCAAGGTGTGAAATTATCTCAGCTGCTCTTGTATCGTTCATAGTAGCATCGATTACGGGTACATTGACACCGACATCTTCGATGTTGTGGATAATTCGAAATGTCGACCACGTATGAGATGCTCCATCGCGCTTAAATTCATTAAAACAGTCGCTGATTTTACTCAACAGGGTTTTGTCATCTATTAGACTTTTTGGTATATCAGAGATTCTATCGAGAATAAATCTAGCATTTTTCCAAGGTGTAATTTTCGATAATCTATTGAATTCTTTCATATCAGAGATGTTATCGAGATCGAATTTAGTATCCCGATTAAATCGGGGTTAATTTTCAATAATCTCTTGAACTCCTTCATGCTATCGTCCTTTAGACGTTTTGCTTTAACAGAAACTCTATCGAGATTAAATCGGGGGTTAATTTTCAATAATCTCTTGAACTCCTTCATGTTATCGTCCTTTAGACGTTTTGGTTTAACAGAAACTCTATCGAGATTAAATTTCGATAATCTCTTGAATTCCTTCATATTATAATTAAAACAAGTATTTAAATAAAAAGTTTTTTATATAATGAATCATTGCAAATGGCTTATGATTGGATCAAAGACTCCGTGTAACAAATCATGCAGAAATGAATTCTGTGGGTATCATATGCAAAGTTTTCGTCGGGGGAGCAATGGTCCTCTTCCGTGTCTGTATTGTGGGGTAGGTGTAAGAGGCAAGTCGCAGTTATGCATTAATTGCGGGGGTAAGCGTTATAGAGAGTTGAAGCGTTATTATGACAAGCGAAGAATCAAAACTCCTGACGCTGTCAATGACGTCAATGACGTTGCCAACAGCAAAATCATAAAAACTGCTCAAGACTACATAGAAAGATTTTCAAATAATATATCTAAACCAAATAATGATTTAGACAAATAGAAGTATATTAGTATACAAATGAACCAAGAATTTCAAAGACATCCTGTTATTGAAAATTACGAAGCTTCTCGTGATGGTATTGTCAGACACTGTAGACTCAAGAAATCTGTTGGTGTTGTGAATAATCAAGGATATTTGATATTTGGCGCAGGAAAGAAAACTTATTATAATCATCGTTTCATCTTCGAGGTATTTAACGGATCAATCAAGGATGGTCTTGTTATTGATCACATTGATGGTATTAAGACTCATAATTTTTTATCGAATCTACAAGCTATCTCTCAGAGTGAAAATACCAAACGAGGTGGGACTGGAAAATACTAGAAAAAAGCTAGACCTGTAAAGTTGTTTAATACTGACAACACGGAGATAGTATTTCAGTCAATCACCGCAGCTGGTAGATATTTTGATATTCATCCGGCTTCTATTCAATTCGTTGCAGAAGGAATTTATCTATCTTCGTTTTCAAAGCGTTTTAAAAACAAAATTCAGTTTTCTTATGTATAAGTCATAATCTTGCATTGGAAATTGCTTTGTTTGAAATCCTTTGGATTTCCATCTTCGATTTTCCATTCACAAGGGGAATAACTCCGTTAGGTAACGCGAGTGCGACAAATCACCAATGACAGAGTTACCGTTTGTGAACGAGGAAGTAGTTTTTGATTGGTTAGTTTCACTATTATGAAATCTCAATAACACATAATCAATTTCGTCTTTGTTCAAGTATTAACAGAACTGTTTTATATACACGTCGTATTTAATTCTTTTTTTTAGTGTCTGTTTCAAGTATTATGTGTTGTTTCAACGTTGTCAGTGATCGCTATTAAACACAACAAACAATTACAAGTACACATTTCTCTATGTCACTTCGTTGTAATGAGTGGTTATATACAAATCCGTCTGTGTTATATTTGGGCTTAGCCGAAATTCAAGTACAAATCAAACCACACCGTCACACGTGGTGTGAACGTTATTATTGACATTCAAACCAGGTTTCGATTTTGAGGTTTGTTTTGTACTTGAATGTAGAATAGCCCGCGCCATCCATTGTCATTGAAATCAATTCATTGTACATACCATTATCATTCATTGTCATTGAATCAATTCATTCATAATCTATTGTTGTGCCGTCGTCATTCATTGCATTGTAAATACCATAATCGCCTATAATCTATTGTTGTGCCGTCGTCATTCATTGCATTGTAAATACCATAATCGCCTATAATCTATTGTTATGTACCGTCCTATGTGTATATAACCGCCTACATACTAGATAATGGGGTTATATATATGTGCCGTCGTATATGTATAATACAACCGCCTATACACTAGATCAGGGGTTGTAAGTACCGTCGTCATTCATTGTGTATAATCATAATCGCACAAAGCTTCTGGATATCCTAAGATGACCAATACCTTAGCGTGTCCAGAATTCATTTTGTGAAACTCTTTGAGTTTCCATCCTTTGGATTTTCATTCAAACAATTCAACAAATATATTTTTATATAATATGAATTATGAAAATCTCAAATTGATTATTATTGAAATCAACAAGCTTAAGGATCAAAGTGTAAAATTATGTTCAGGGTTAGATTGTGATCAAATTATGACCGATTTCGAGGACATAAAATTTGCAGAGCAGACTGGAAAATATGTTCTCGCTAAGAAATATTTTTTAATTAAGCGCTTACAAAAACTTATACGTGAAAGTTTAGTTAATACCGAAGACGTTAATGTGTTTGTACCATTATGTAGCATCGTAGAACGTGTACGTAAGCAATTAAGCTTAGATTATGAACAAAGGAAGCTTATTAATTGTAAGGTGAGACAATAAAAAAAAGTTAATGGAGCAAGATGAGCCCCACGCGTAGAGAGCCTCCTTTGTTGTATTGTATGACATGTATAATCACTACCTGTGCAAACGAGGAAGTAAAATTATGTGTGTAACCCCGTAAAACAACAGGGAAGTATAACGGGTTGGTGTATTTCTTTTTTTTTTACTTAGTGCAATGAAAATCGAAGATGGAAACTCAAAGAGTGAAAATCCAAAGGATTTCACAAATTGAAATTGCTTGCAATTTAACAATACTGATACTCTTTCAATAATGGTAGGACAATCATTGACCACACGGAACACAAAAGAACGACTTAGCGCTCTTAATAAACTATTACCCCTTCGTGATCGTATACGTGAAAAACTTCAACAGCGACAATTACTTCAGACTGATTTTACAGAGGGTTCTGAACAACTCTTTAAGCCGATTGCTACTGCAACTACAGATGTGAAAACAGCTACTGAACGAGCTATATACGGAGATGTCCCTGAACAAGGAAAACGAGTAGAGAGGCCTCTTCTTGGTGAACTTGAAAAAATAGCAAAAAGATCTAAACAAACAAAAAAATATTTAAAAACACTTCCTGGTGATATAATAACAACTGCAAAACGACGAGAAAAACAAGAACGAGAACTTCAGGAAGAAGAAGAACGATTAGGTGATATTGATATTTCCTCACCACCACCTGAACCTGAAGAATTTCAAGAAGAATTTCAAGAGGAAACGGGAGCTGTTTCAAAAGGGGACTATTCTCCTGAAAATATATTTACAGTTGATGCGTTAAATACAATCAGAAATATCAAAACAGACTTTGAATTAGTTAAATTTACTAGAGAAAATTCAAAAAAAGCGAAGAGAGATAAATATTTAAAAGACGAAACGTCTAAAGATTTTGTAAAAAGTTCAGAAGTTTGGGCAAATAAGGTGTTTTTAGCAAACCGCAGGAAAAATAAAAAAACAAAAGAAATAAAATCTGATTATAACCAATTTCTAGCTATGATAAGGGGAGTCACATCAGCACCACCAGTATACACAGCAGACCCAACCCCCGATGAAATACAAATAATGGCAGAGGCTGATTCTGAGAAGGGTGCAACTGGTACAACTAAAAAAAAGGGTAGTGGCTTAGTTGGGAATAGAAAATCCTATGGATATTCACCTATAGATTTTCACGCTAGTGTAACATGTCCTGGCAATATTCTCGGTGATATAGCACGATTAGAAATACTTGTAGGGGGAAAACGAGCCGGGAATAACTCACCAGAAATAATCAATGAAGCAGCTGATATCTGTAGGAGGTTATTTCAAGGTGGTATCATGGATATTGCAACATATTGAGATTTCATTGAAGAGTTAGTGGAGGAAAATCAAGGATTTTCACCAACGAATTTTCACGGTTATCATAGTGATTAATCACCACGATTAGATAAATATCAATTGAATAGAGAATGATCATACACTACAACCATGATAAACCAACTAACGTCTACATGGTAAACTCACGATTGCCAAAATACCGAGCATACTATGGAGATGGTCTCGGTAATACTATAATGGGATTATTTTCAAGAATGGCTCCAAAAGTAGCGCCGCTAGTAAAACAACTATCGATGAAAGCCATTGATGTTATCCGAGATAAGGGTATTAGCAAAATCGGAGATTTCGTTGGTGATCTTGCCACGAAGGCGTTTTCAGCCGCGAAGGATAAACTAACAGCGCTAGTTCGACGGGGAAATTCGAAGAATTTCCAATCTAGTTTTTCAAAGAAACCAGGAATGACTTCACTGCCATCTACTGAGGTTATGCCTGCGCGGGTTAGTAAAATAATAAATAACGCAGTAGATGAAAAACTACAGTCGTTGATTTCATCATCGTTGACTAATGCCCAGGATAACATAACAGCAAATATGATAGCGGGAAGTGGATTAAACAAACGTCGAAGACGTCGATGAAAATCTTTGAAAATTCTAAGAATTTTTCATTGAAAATCTTTGAAATTAAAAATCGAGGATTTTCCAAGCAATTTACGATTTCACCTCCAATTTAGACCAGCGGGTATATAATAAAAATGTTCAAACAGAACCCTGATAGTGCATTTGACATGGACGCCCCAGTACTTAAAGATGATTCTGTACGCGATTATCAATTTTTTGCCTATCACGCAGTACAACCTGATCTTCGTGGGAGAATCGAACTTCAAGTTCATGATACCAGTAAATACTTTTTACCCGCTGAAGCCTTTATTGAAGTCAAAGGTGAACTCGTAACAAATGTTGCAGCTAATACACCATATGCAAATGACACAACTATCCAAGTTGGTTTTGTTAACAATGGCATCATGGCGTTATTTGAAAGTGCTAGATATCTCATTGATGGAAAAGAAATCGAATCTATTGAGCGTGAAGTTGATATTGCTACCGGAATAATCGGGCTAGCAAGATACTCCGATGATTATACAAGATCGGCTGGTTCGTCTATGATGTTCACGAAGGATATTACTGATAACGCTGATCACATTCCGCATATTAAAATAGGTACTGCAAGAGCTACTGCAGCTGATCCACAACCTGATACCCCTGAACATAGAGATAGACCAGCTGCTGCCTTTGATATTCTCGGAGGTGTTAATAATAATTTCAATTTAGGATTTGCAACACGCGTATTAACGTTGCAGGGACAACATCAACGGTTTTCATGTGCGATTCCGCTCCATCACATATTTGGATTTTGTAGAAACGTCAGAAAAGTTATATATGGAGCAAAGCATACTATAGCGCTAGTGAGAAAGGGCACTGATGATAATGCAATCTGGCGCGATGCTGGCGCTCCCGCCGGTAAGGTCGTTTTATCAAAACTAACACTGTGGATGCCAGTGTTGACTCCGTCGTTGTCAACAGAACCACGGTTACTATCATTTATGGATCAGGGGGGAAAGAGATTATTAAGTTGGTTGACAACGTCCACAGATACCATGGATTCTGATATTAATGGTACACTTACATGGCACTTGGCAGCACGACAGGGTATTTCAGCTCCACGGCATATTTTTGTTGCGCTACAGAATAGAGCGCGATTAGATAATCAAGAACGTTCCCACATGATATTTGATCAAATTGGGTGTAGTGAAGTCTCGTTGAAAATAAACGGACAGCAAGAACCATCAGAGGATATACAACTTAACTATGAAAACAACCACGTTGCACGAGTTTATCATCGGTTGCTGTCGTATATGGGACGCGATCAAAATGTCGATACTGGTCTACAAATATCACAGTTGGATTTTAAAAGTCTGTATCCGATTTATTACTTTTCGTTGGAACATCTTGACTTGATGAGACAGTCCGTCGTTGATATACACTTCCGAGCTCGTGTAACCCGTCCTGGTGGTATTGCTAATTATAGAGTGGTTGCTGTCATTCTCAGTGATAAATCAATGATACTCGAGGGTATTGGTAGACGAATGAGACTGGTAGATGCACCAGTGGAAAATCTTTGAAAATTCTATGAATTTTTGATTGAAATCCTTCGTGGAAAATTCGAAGAATTTTCATTGATTGGAAATTGCTTTGAAAATCTTCGATGGAAACTCAAAGAGTTTCAAATTTCACCATTGAATCGCAAGCGATTTAGAATCAATCTGTTTTGTATAATGTCGTATAGTAATATCAATGTCACGTTGACACCTGGTCAGCTAAAAAAAATTACAATCCAAATCAACTAGGCAATGTGGAACCACAATAACGCTGAAACCTAATCAAATGAATGGCGGGGCGAATAAACTATCGCTGACGAAAACTCAGATTAATCATTTTAATAGCGCGTTCAAAGAAAAAAAAGGAACTCAGGTTACTCTTTCTGCGAGCGCGATTAAAAACATGGAAAAGACTGGTGGTATATTCCCGTTGTTAGGGTTGATTCCAGGGTTGATTGCCGCAGCGGCCCCAGCGGTAGCTAAAGCGGCAGCGTTAGGAGCCGTTGGTACCGCGGCAGGAATGGCACTAAAGAAAGCAACAGGTGGATCCGTCCGCGCTGGTTAAAAAAAAAGGAAAGGGTCTAAGACTACCAGGAACCCCGTATTCATGGTACAGCGGGAGATCCGTTCACGGATCAGGCCTGAGACTAGGACCGATTTACTAACTCGAGAGTCTTCGATTGGAAATCCTTCGGATTTCACACCAATGTCCAATTTTGATTTAATTGATGCCGCTAAAAAACTCGCGATTAAAAACTTCAGAGGTATTTTTATGAAAGATCAATTACCGGCACAACCAAATCACGTTGAAACCGGTATTATTAATCTAGATAACAGCGATGGACCTGGAACTCACTGGGTTGCATACGCGATTGATCCACGTGGGATTATTTATTTTGACTCATATGGATTAGCGCCTCCGAAGGAATTTAACCGCTATGTAAGTAAATTAAAAATACCCCGTTGGTATTCCACGTTACCAACACAAACAATGCTTGACCCACCCATATGTGGCAATGAAGTATTAAACGTACTTGATGCTATTTCACGAGAATCTTTGATGAAACCACCCCATGTAGTAGTAAATGAGTATACTAGCGGTCGTTGGATTGAAAATCTTTGATTGGAAATCCATTGGATTGAAAATCTTTTAGATTTTAAACAGAGAAAAGATTTTTATGATAACAATGATTGATATTTGGGGACGACCTTTATCAACGCTGAAGAAACCGGATACTGATGGAGTTGAAATCCTTGATAAAATCAAGGGTGTTAAAAAACTAATCGAAGATGAAATAGCCGAAACGTTAAACCTAGCAAGTGTTGATCCTGGTGAAATAGTTATATTTGGCGATCGTCAGGGTAAATTGAAAACTAGTAATGTCTCTCTCGATGATATTTTAATTAAACGACAAGATGCAGCAGAGGATGCTATCGCGTTATTTTCCGATCAGGGTAAACTAAAACCAGGTGTACTTGTTTCAACAATTACGGATAAATTAGCAACATTCGATAACACGGCGAATTCATTGAAATCGCTCAATGATAAGTATGACGATCATATAGTTGTATTTGATCAGTTTAGTGAAACACAAAGAAATACAATTGACAAAATTGATAAACCCCTGCTAGAATTTTTTGGAAATCCACCAGTGACCACACCAAAACTCACCTCGATAAAAGATTCTATGTTGGAACTAGCATCTCTTCAATCCGAATATGAAAAACACGTGAAACAGTTTTCAACGCTTCGTAAAAACATCATTGATAAGTTTATTGGAACCCCATTTGATAAAATTGAAATAACCCTTCCTGATATTAAAAAATCCATCGATGATCTAAAAACATTCAACGATACAATGAAGGATGATGCAACGAGGATGATAAGCGTCATTGAAAAAACAAAAATTCCTCATGAGAAAACTATCAACGTAGTATACACGATTCAACACGGTTCATTTGCGTGGACTCCCACAAACAACATTTTAAACATAACCGCAGCCGTCAAGGGTATTTATCGATTAACAATAGTATCACCGACTCAATTCAATATATCATCAAGTAGTTCATCTGGAGTCAATAATACAATATCAACGATCATCGACAAAGATGTATCTGAACAATTTACGATAACAACCGCAGATAGAAATCTAGTCAGGGTTTCAGTAACGTGGTACGTAGAATTCGTAGTGGATTTAAGTAAACAATTAAACTGAAAGGGAAATCATAATTGAAAACGCTAGTGTTTTTAAAATAAAATGACGATCCCTTCAGTGTATCAGTATCGCTATGATCAGGTCAGAGAATTTCAAACTAAACTCAGCTCTCTCTGTGAGGAGTATCAAATAAAAATAAAAAAATACCAACGAAGAATAACCGCAGTTGATATCACCGTGTACTCGGTGTCGGGAGTAATCACTGCTGCTGGGATAATACTATCTTCAGTTACAATGATTGCTCCGGTCGTAGTTCCAATCACTATTTCTGCGGTGGCTACAATTGCGGGTATATTAACCGGGATCACAAAAAAACTATCATCGTGTAGCCAGAGTAAACTACACGATTATGTAATTAAATTTCACATTGCATCTGCCGTATCTCGCAATTATCCTCGTTGATATCATCGTCACTCGACGACACAACAATATCAGATAGCGAATTTTCAACGATGGCTCAATTGTATAAATCGACAATGCTAAAATTAGAGCAGAATAATAATAATAACAATGTCGTCGCAAGAACTACTTCAACAAATAGTAAAAAATACAACACCGGTGAAAACAAGCATGATATCAGTAACCTCAACGCGTCCTGAATTCAGTGTGAATTTCCCGATTCCCGTTCCCGTGAGCGAGATCGCACTAGCAAAACTACGAGTGTATCATAGCTGGCCCAATATCAGATCCGTAGCATTTGGTGGTCAACAACCAAATAATTCTTTGGTGTTCGCGTGGAAAAATCGTGAAGATGGAACTCCAGACTGGAACGTTGTCTCGTTGCCAACTGGGTCATATCAAATCGAACAAATCAATAATGAATTACAACGAAGAATTAAATCTATCACTGGAAAAGAATCAAAAATCGCTATAACGGTTCACGAGCCGACGTTATCATCTGCGATCGAGATAAACTCACCCGGATATGTCGTAGATATTTATCAGAGTTCTATAAGATCAGTGTTAGGATGGCCCGAATTACCACCTCGACAGAAAGAAACCGTTGATATACCAGAACCTGTAAAATCTGATTATGTCACAGACAAAATAAAACCCGATAATCCAATAAAAAGTTATGAAGATCATTCCCCTAACAAATTCATGGGATATGACAACTATAATCGTCTGACATTTAACTATGGTAGCATCGAAGATAATTTAACAGCGATGAATAATGATTTTTCATTATTGTTAATATCCCTTAAATCCGGCTCTCTCACCAGATATGAATTTATCAACGTTGTACAAACAGGTAACAAAATCATCAACGATATGGAAACATTTCATGCACAAATTATTCAAGAAGTATTAATGAACGATGACCATAAAGAGTTATTTACGGAAGCATACAGAATCCGCGAAGAGGATATTCAAACATTTAAAATTCCCGGGTATAACCCCGACGAATTAAAAAAATATCTCAGTTATGCCATCGATATCGGGTTTAAGAAAATTCACGATGAATGGAAAAAAACAACATCACCGGAAATAAAAACTTAAACACAATAATGACCCAGAAGGCGGTGGTAGACATATCGCTCCGTTCAATGTGAATATATCCTCGGTGATTGCGCTGAATTTAGTATGTGATGTTATCGAAGGAAGCTATCAAATAAATCTCGAGCAATCAAATCAAGCTCAGCAGGGATATATTCTATATTCATTTGCACCAACGGCTCCTCCAGGATTTCTAATTATTGAAGACCCAACTAATCCAGTCTTTATGCGATGTCATAATAATTCTTTAACGAGAATTAATTTCAAACTCACTGACCAATCTAATAATTTGATTGATCTGCGAGGTGAAGTTTTGCAAATTAGTCTGTTTGTGAAATCCTGAAAGGATTTTCGTCCTAGGACTTTCAATCGTGAAAATTCTTCGAATTTCAACAATGATTTTCATCGTAAAAAAAAATTGTTAACGTATAGCAGCAGAGTGTGTGAACGCCAACGACAATGGCGTCTTTTTTTAAAAATTTTTTTTTTTTTTTTTGCTCAAATTATTAAAAAATTAATTAAGTATTTTCAAGGAAGCCTCAGTTTACTAAATTGAGGCCTATATAAGCAATTTTGGGAAGCCTCAGTTTACTAAATTGACGCCTAAAAAAGTTGGTCTGTTCACACTCTCTGCTGCTAAACTTCAAAATGTTGCAAAGCCAAAATCAACGCCAAACATTCCTTCTCGATTGCTGAATAATTTTTCTGGTGCTTATTCAATTTCTTAGAAAAATAACACACTGGATGTTCAATTCCATTTTTGTCCTCTTGAATTAAAACCGCTTCAACCCCAACATCACTTGCATCAACAGATAACACTGGACAACAAATTTTTACAAAAGTCATGTTACTGAAATAAAATTAGTCAATTCTTATCAATTTTTATGTGCTGAACACGAATATGACAGTCAAATGGCAAAATTGGCTCTAGTTTTTTTGTAATCTGCAAGAAATTAATGTTTACATAACGAAATGCATTCCAATAGTAAAAGGTCAACTGTAATAGCCTACCTATAAAAAATCATGTCATTGACTACATCTTAGGTTTCTTCGCCTGTCTCTTGTAAGCTGTTCGGGAGCATCTCTGAGGAGTGTCCAGCAGTAGTCAGCCAGCATTGTAGTGGACCATTTTCCCTGGTATCTTTGTTCTATTGTTGCGATATCTTGATGAAAACGTTCGCCGTGTTCATCACTAACAATACCACAGTTGCTAGGATAGAAATCCAAATGGGAATGAAGGAAGTGAATCTTTAGAGACATATTGCAGCCAAGTTTCTTATACTTCATCAACATGTCTTCTACTAGTTCCTTATAGTTTTCTGCCCTAACATTTCCGAGGAAGTTTGTAGAAACTAGGCGAAAAGCATTCCATGCTTGTTTCGCGTCACCTTCCAGCAAGTTGTTGAACCTGTCATCTTTGAAAAGCTCTCGAATCTGAGGACCCACAAAAACTCCCTCTTTAATCTTTGCTTCGCTGAGTCGAGGGAATTTTTCATGCAGGTATCGGAATGCTGGCAAAGTCCGGTCAATGGATTTCACGAAGTTCTTCATCAAACCTAGTTTGATGTGAAGGGGTGGTAGCAAGATTTTCTGAGCCTCAACCAGAGCTGGGTGTTGGATATTCTTCTCTCCAATGGCTACATTCTGCCTGTGAGTCCATTCCTTCCTCATGTAGTGCATTTCCCTTGCTCGGCTATCCCACTCGCATAAGAAACACATGTATTTTGTATATCCTTGCTGCAGTCCCATTAAAAGGGCAACTACCTTCAAATCACCACAGAGGTGCCAGCTGTACTTGTTATACTCAATGGAATTCAGTAGCTGCCTTAAGTTATCGTATGTCTCTTTCATGTGGACAGCATACGCTACTGGAATAGATGGAAGAATGTTTCCATTGTGCAAAAGCACAGCCTTGAGACTCAGTTTCGAAGAGTCCACAAATAGTCTCCATTCTTGTGGGTCATGAGTGATTTTTAAAGCATTCATGAGGCCCTCAATATCGGAACAGAATATCAGATTACTTTCCTTTCTGAAGAAAGGCTCCAATTGCTGGTGGCGCTTTCGATATGCAGTAATTGTGACATCTTCTTCTAGAAGATTCCATTGTTGGAGTCTTGATCCTAGCAATTCTGTTATTCTGTGTGGGGTTGATGATGCACCACAGTGAAAATCTGGATCACTGCATGCTGATGGACCAGGAGAAGAACAGGTCGACTCACCTTTGTCTTCGTCAGATGAATCAAGAGAATATTCTGCTGGAGGTTCTGGAATAGGAAGTCACTCACCATGTGGAACTGGTCTCAATGCAGACGGAATGTTTGGGTAGACTATTCTCGACTTCTTTCGCTTCGTTATTCCGCCGGAAAGAGGAGGAACCAAGCAGAAGTAACAGTCATTTAGGTGGTTGCTTGGCTCTCTCCACACCATTGGGACTGCAAACGGCATTGATGACCTTTTGCAATTCAACCACTGTGAAAGCTGTGTTGTACATGTAGCACAGCATATATGCGGAGCCCAAGGCTTGTCTTGGTCACCAACCTTGCATCCGAAGTAAAGATGATATGCCTTCTTCACTTGAGAATTGATACTTTTCTTCTGGTTGGCAAATGTCACTTCCTCACAAATATAGCAAAAATTGTCCGCGGTATTTTCGAGGCATTACTGTTCTTTATTGTACGTAAATGGATAAAATAATAAGTTTTATGTAACAATAGCTTGAACTGTCTCGCACAACGTCTAAAATATTTTAAATGCTGAACCTATCTGATTGGGCTTTAAATAGTACACTGCTTACGTCAGCTTCAGCAGCCGCCTGGCATTAGTATAATAGGCCTACACATGTATAGTACACTGCTGACGTCAACTTATTTCAGCAGCCGCATGGCATTAGTATTGCATTGCATCAGAAAATGATGCAATCAACTGTGGATGATGTGAGCATGATGGTATTATGCAATGTTACATCATTATTCCGGATGTTGCTGCAGTCCTACTGGAGAAATTTACACAGTGAAACATAGAAAATGAGGTATATGAATATCTTCAAAACGAGAGCCAATAAAAAAAATTCACGGTTATATTCGTGTTCGGCACACCAAAATACTACAGATTAGGGCCTTTTCAAGTCAGTAATGATTTCACTGTTGACCAGTGTAATTTGAAAGATTGACCAAAATTTGGAGCTGCAAGAACTGGTGCTGTTTCAAGTATGGCTTTCAACTTATCAAAAGCCTCCTGATATTTTTCAGTCCAACTTATTCTTCTTTTTCAATAAATTTGTCAGGGGTTCTGCTATTATAGAAAAATTTGAACAAAATTTATGATAATATCCAGCCATACCTAAAAACCGCATCAGTTGTTTTCTATTTTCAGGCACAGGGAATTTAGAGATAGCCTCAACCTTGGCATCTATTGGTTTAACCTGCCCATGTCCCACAATATGTCCTAAGAAAGTCACACTAGCACGACAGAACTCACTTTTAGATAAATTAATTGTCAAACATGCATCAGTGAGTCTGTCAAAGAATTTTTGAATTGTTGCTAGATGTTCTATTCAGGTGTCATTGTAGATGATGACATCATCTATATAAGCATCACAATTTTCTAGACCAGAGGTAATCATATTCATGAGACGTTGTAATGTACTTGGCAACCCTTTCATCCCAAACGGCATTACTTTATATTGGTAAAGTCCATCAGGAGTCACAAATGCTGAGACTTCCTTTGCTCTTTCCATCAGTGGAATCTGCCAAAATCCCTTCAGAAGGTCAAATTTGGTGACATACTTGGCATTCCCGATTTTATCAATACAATCGTCAATTCTTGGTAATGGGAATGAATCTGTTTTTGTCACACTGTTCACCTTCCTATAATCAGTGTACATACGGAAAGTTTTATCTGGTTTTGGAACAAGTATGCATGGTGAACTCCAATCACTTTTACTGGGCTCGATAAAATCATTCTCCAGCAAATATTGAATTTCTATTTTTAAGTATTCCTGTTTGAGTGGATTCATCCTGTATGGATGTTGTTTAATAGGTTTTGAATTTTCAATTTCAATGTCATGAAAAATTTTGTTTGTCCTTGTAGAAATATCTGGAAATAAGTGCTAATATTCTATTAATAATTGCTTCAATTCATTTCTTTCTTGCACTTGCAAATGTGAAAGTTTCTGGTCTAGATTTTTCATAATTTCTGAATTGCAAAGATTCGTCATTTCAATATCAGTCGTCACTTTGATATCAGTAGAATCTGATGATATTCCTTCATTGAGTGGGACAGGTACAACTAAATTAATTACATGTTTAGCATGGCTATCTCTTTCAATATACTCCTTTAGCATATTTATATGACAAAGTTGATTTTGTTTGCACCTTCCAGGAGTATTTATAATGTAATTTAATTCATTAATTTTCCTATCGACTGTGTAGGGACCATAATACTTAGCCTGAAGAGGGTTTTGTGGCAAAGGCAAGAGAGAAAGGACTCTATCACCAGGTTGAAAGCTCCTTTCCTTCAAATTTTTATCATATCTTGCTTTCATTTTAGATTGCGCAGAGTGCAGAATTGTTTTTGCAACCTCACAAGCCTTTGACAATTTGTATCTAAAATCAGACACATAATCAAGAAGATTAATTTCAGTATCTTCATTAGTTAAAAGTTTCTCTTTCAATAACTTCAATGGTCCACGCACAGTATGTCCAAAAAGCAGTTCAAAGGGACTAAAGCCTAGAGATTCTTGAACTGATTCTCTAACAGCAAACAATAGTAAATGAATGCCTTCATCCCAATCTTTATTTGTATCAAAACAATATGATCGAATCATATATTTCAAAGTCTGATGAAATCTTTATAAAGCCCCTTGGCTCTCAGGATGATAGGCAGAAGATTTGAATTGTTGAATGCCCAATTCATACATAACTTGCTGGAAAATACCAGACATAAAGTTTGAACCTTGATCAGACTGAACAGATTTGGGAAGGCCATACTGAGTAAAAAACTTTATCAAAGCTTTTACTATTGCTTTAGATTTTATATTCCTCAACGGAATAGCCTCTGGAAACCTTGTTGACGCACACATAATGGTCAACAGGTATTGGTTACCTGACTTGGTCTTAGGTAAGGGACCTACACAATCTACCATAATTCTACTAAATGGTTCGTCAAATGCAGGATTAGGTTGCAGATGAGCCTTAGGTATCTTCTGATTGGGTTTTCCTACCATTTGACAAGTATGACAAGATCTACAGTATTTGACAACATCACTTATGATTTTTGGCCAATAGAACTGAGTCAAGATCTTGTGATACGTTTTATTAATCCCTAAATGACCAGCCAAAGGAGTTTCATGGTCCAGATTAAGTATTTCCTGTCTGTAAGGTTTTGGAACTACTATTTGATAGTTCACTGACCATTCATCACCAGCAGGTACCTCGGGAGGTCTCCATTTTCTCATAAGAATTCCATTTTTAATGAAATAACAGACAGGAACTTCAGTGGCTTCAGTCTCATTTATGGCCCTTTGAAACAAACAGGCGATCTCAGGATCTTTGTCCTGTTCAATGACAAGTGACTGTCGTTTATCACCCTGATTAGAATAAAGAGAATGAGTTGCTAAAAGAGGATCACAATGATCAATACCTTCTGATTGATCCAAAAAAGGAGTAAAAGTGACCTCATCAAAAGCCTGACCTATACACGTGTCAGATAAAGGAATACTTCCTTCATCAACATCATTCTCAAGAGCTTTCTTTGCCATAGCTCTGGTAACTGCACAAGCTTGAAATATCTCAGGGAATTCTTTTTCAATTTGATCAACTTTCTGATCCAAATTAGGCTTGTCAGTTACAAGTGGATTAACCACAACCTTGTCCCCAGCTAAGTCGTTGCCTAGCAATAAATCTATTCCCTCAACGGGTAAAACCGAGACTGTTCCGATTGTCACAGGTCCTGACACTAAGTCTGATGACAAATTTACACAATGGAGAGGAACATTAACAAAGCCGCACTCTACTCCCTGAACAAGAACACTTTCATTAGAAGAAGACTTCTCAGAAAAAGGCAAAGTAATTGATAATAAAAGACTCTGAGAAGCTCCTGTGTCCCTTAAAATTTTAATAGGGGTGGGATTGGCTGAATCACCCAAGAGTGATATAGAACCCTTCGATATGAATGGTTCATAATTCTCCATGATAAAATCAGACCGGGGTTTATTAGACCCAACAAATGTATTGCTTTCAATACATGACTGTGACCTTGACCTCTTGGAAATAAGATCTTTTGGAACAGGTCTATCTTGATTCTGATGCCTATTTTTCAATTTGTAGCAATCAGAAACAACGTGTCCTTTTTTCTTGCAAAAGTTACACGTCGGAAGAGACAAGGATCTAGAATCAAACTTCTCTGAAATCTTATTTTTGAAAGTTGTGTTAGTTCGAGTTTTAGAAGGGCTTGAATTAGGTGGAAATACTTTTCTGCCAGAAAATTGTTGAGTAGAAGTCTTGTTAACAAAAGGAACTTTATGTGTCAAAGAATATTCGTCAGCAGCTCGAGCAGCATTTTCCAAGGTTTCAATCTGATGCTCATCAAGATAAGTTTTAACATCATTATGGACACAGTTTTTGAACTCTTCAATTAATATAATTTGCTTGAGATTTTGATAATCTTGCTCGACTTTCTTGGCTAAACACCATCTATCAAACAGCTGCTCTTTTTGTCTAGCAAATTCGACATGAGTTTGTCCAGCTTCTTTTCTGTAATATCTAAATTTTTGCCTATAAGCTTCAGGAACTAACTCATAACCTCTTAAAATGCATTCTTTAACTACATCATAGTTATTACTTTGATGAACAGACAGTGAAGTGTAAATCTCGCTAGCCTTACCAGTAAGTACACATTGTAGTAACTGAGTCCAATTCTCTCTTGGCCACTTTAAATTTTCTGCAACTTTTTCAAAAAGAATAAAATATTTGTCTACTTCTTTTTCTTTGAAAGGGGGCACTACCGTATATACTCGCATATAAGCCGAGAAATTTAGGACAAAAATAAGGCCTGAAAGAAGGGGGGTCGGCTTATCTGCGCGTCAAGTTCCAAATCTGAAATTTATAATGCTTTTTCCCCTCGATTTCCAGTATTTATTGTTTCCGTCGATCGCCGAATATGAGATCACATGCCTAATGATGCCACATGGCTGATAAGATTTGTCCTGTCGTGAAGTAAAACAAATATTTTTTTTCTAACATAAGTGGTAGGATAATAAATTAAAAACATGTTTTAACGTACTTGACGTCTATTTGACAGATGTCCATCCACCAGAAAATACAGCCATACGTGTTATTTGAACCACGCAAATACATGTATTTTCCAAAAGAACCGCCATATTAGTAATCTCTATTCAAGTATTTAACCCTCAGCTAATCAGTAATCATTAAACTCTACGGTTTCGTAGAAATGCACGCTAGTTTATTTCAGTGTAAATATGAAAAGAATCTACGTAAAAAAATAAACGAATTACGATACTGAAGGTATACAGCCATACGTGTTATTTGAACTACGGGAATATGTGTATTTTCCTAAAGAACCGCCATATTAATAATCTCTGGTCAAGTATTTAACCCTCCGCTAATCAGTAATAATTAAACTCTACGGTTTCGTAGAAATGCACACGCTAGCCTATTTCAGTGTAAATATGAAAAGAATCTAAGTAAAAAGAAATAAAAGAATTACGATACTGAAGGTATATACGACAAACATTTTCATCGAGAGTAGTGAGAGGCTCCATAGGGTTTTGTTGCGCGCACGCTTAGGAACGGTAAATAACAGTGCAATATACGAGTCAGCGTGAATAATTGGAAAACAATATAATTTGTTGGATTTCTTTGACAGGTGTTTTAGAAGTAATCGGGAGCCACAGTTTATATACAACTATTGTTTAGATGTTTGTAAAGCAAAGTGGGTTGTTAGCGAAAGATTGTTGTACAATAGCTACCATATGCTTAATCTGTGGTAAATGCCTCGGGGATAATAGGTTTGTTTTGTTGCACAATGCCAATGACTTAACTAATAGATGCCAACTCTCAGATGTATTGTTTAATGAGATATGGTAGTGGACATGGTTTCTGCTCAAAGTTATAAACTGTCACAATACTTGAATAATGTCCACGCTGAAACCAATCATAGTTTGATCAATTGAATCACACTACCCGTAGTTAAAAACACAACACAAATAACAATGATAAATAATTATCAAATACAAATTGAAAACCAACCACACATAGAAATAATTACAGGATAAGGTATATAAATAGTATACTACTACTGAAAGAAATTATTTCAATTTAATCTCTCTAGAAGTTTATATTCAATTCAATCGGATAAAATGAATAGTTTTGGAGGTAAAAGAAAGCGTTCTGCTTATGATGCTTAAAGTTATTGAATATGCGGAAGCAAATAACAACTGTGTTGCAGCACGCGAATTTGTTGTGAACGAGAAGCAAGTACGGTGGGACGACGTAAATTATGAAAGCACGCCCGTAACATAAGCCGAGTTTCGTGAACTGCTTGGCGAGTCTGATACAGAGCCCGATTTTGAAAGATTCTAAAAGTGATCGAACTTTAATAATTCATGATTTTAGAAAGAGGATTAATTAAATTTCCATTAAGACTTAACACTTCAGAATTGTTTTTATTTCAACATATAAACTAGATTTTTTAGTTTTAATTTATTTAATAATGTGAGTTATCTAAATAAACGTATTCAGAACTCACTTTGTGCATCTTGTGATGTACCGTTTGTATACAAATTATGAGTCTGCTTATACGCGGGTCATGCACTTTATACCACTTTTACCAATTCAGTTTGGGGGGGGTCGGCTTATACGCGAACGGGCTTATACGCGAGTATATACGGTAATCTAATATTCCTTGCTAAATCAAAATTTTGATTTGAAGTATGATGGTGATTCTCACTTGCCAGCTCTATTTCTTTCATTTTAATTTGAAATTCCCTTTCTTCCTTCTCTCTGTCATATTGTAATTGTCTCTCTCTCTCCTCTTTTTCAAATTGTAATTGTCTTTCTTTCTCCCCTTCCTGAAATTCCAGTTTCTTAAACTCTAATTCAGATTGTTATTGTCTTTCTTTCTCCCTTTCTTGTCTCTCTCTCTCCTCTTTTTCTCTATCAATCAGCATCTGCTCTTTTTGTAATTCAATTTGCTTCTCTTTCTCCTCTCTCTCAATTCGCATTTGCTCTTTTTGTAATTCAATTTGTTTCTCTTTCTCCCTTTCCTGAAACTCCAGCCTAATTCTAATTCCTTTAGTTTAATGTCAGAGTCTGATGCAGACTTACTGACTGGAATCAAAGCAATTTGTTCCAAAAGATCCTGTTCTACCAAATACTGGACCAAAATCTTTTTGATATCTTGTTTCGTTAAAGAAGCCTTCACTTCGGAAAGATAGTATTTTTTTGGCAAGTTGAACCAACTCATCATTTTTGAAAAGATCTAATTGCTCCTGGGTAGGATTAGAAAGAAATATTTCTACCTTAGATGTCATTCTGATACAGGCGTGTTAGTCTCACTAAAGATTTAAATTTTTCAAAAACTAGGGGAAATTCAAATTTAAATTCTAATTTATTTAAATCCCAAGATGAGATCCCAATTCTATGTTACGCGCTTAGGCTCGAATAAGCAGCAACACAGAAAGAGTGAAAACTAACAAGCTTGTATAACTTGAACAATGAATTTATTAAGTACAATTATTTTCATAGAATAAATAAACTTACGGTTTGAGAGAATCAAATCCAACAAATATGGAATTCACAAAATAATCCACTAATGGAATTGCAAGTCCTGATAAATAAATGTTCTAATAGTTCCAGGTTCGAATCTTGACGATGTAATCCAAAATGGCTGACAATGTCACGTGATGCAGTTCTTGTTTTAATATCATCCAGATGAAATTATGAAACACATGTCCTTTTCCCTAATAAATAGAATAATTCTTCTTTTCCAACGAATTGACACAAAGTCCAGAACAAGATATTTAAAATTACAACTCAAACATGAATACACAACTAATAACTTAAAGCCCAGAGATTCTACTGAACTCTTCTATCCAAAAAACAGTCTATATAACTGTTTTTTCTTAAGTAAACAAGTGATCACGTGATTTTCTAGAAATTGATAGGAAGTCAGAGGAAGAGTCTACCTTCACCTAGTCACGTAATAATAGAATGATCCAGAAGAAAATAAGCCACGAATTACTAAAAATAAAAAGTTGTCCTTGAAATTAACCAATAGTTTTAGAAGCTTGTTGACAATGTCTAAAGCAAGGTCAGGAATTAGGTCAAACAAGCCAAGGTCAAAACCTTGTTTACAATTAGAGTGTAGGTCAGCTTGAATTTTCTATAAAAAAATCTCTCAATTAATGAATCTTAAACCCTAAAAGACAAATTTGGATTTAACAATTAAAAAATAAATAAATTAAATCCAATAGCCGTAACAAGATGGTGGTGTCAACTTATATAAGAATGGGTTATGTGCATGTATATATATGATAATATTCTGCAGGTGAGCACTGCAATATTTGGATCGATCTATATTGTATTCAAATGTATTTAAGAAACTATATTCAGCTTTGTACGTTCTTTAGTCTACTTATGAAGCTAGCTCTGTAAAAACTAAATAAAAGAAAATGATGATGAAAAAAAAAGTTATTCATGAGGTCAAAAGTTCAATAAATAATGGTTATCACTCTATAGTAATTTCGTTTTCAACTTAATTGTTGCGGGAGAGAGAGAGAGAGAGAGAGAGTGAGAGAGAGAGAGAGAGAGAGACAGAGAGAGAGAGAGAGACAGAGAGAGAGAGAGAGAGAGAGAGAGAGAGAGAGAGAGAGAGAGAGAGAGAGAAGCAGAGGAAAAACCCAAACAGAACTTTAAACACAAGAAGAGTATCATCCTTTCTTTATTTCTTTATTGCTCTAAAAAGAACTTTTGGATATGCAATGAGAGGAATTGTATAAGACAAAGCAATTGACACACCACCCACCCACCCCCCCAAAAAAAAGAAAATGAATAGATGGTCCCTTTCAAGCTTGGTAATACAATGTATCCCCCAAATATAACAAAAGACAATATACATGATATACCCATTGGTAAATAAACTTGCCCACTAAAAATTCAATTCATTATGGAAATGTACCTGTATATTAACAAGTGATAGCGTCAGAGAACTTGCATAACAAAACATGGTTTACTCCTGCAGAAAAATCTCAAATTTGAAAAAAAATTGCATATTACTATTTATATTACATTTCTTTATAAAACCTTAATGAACTTTATTCTAATTAGGTTTACAAATATATGGTAATCAGTGGTAACCGTATATGAGAAACTACGACACTGCACCCACTTAACAGCTAGTTAGGTCCAATGTTTGAAAACAAGCTTTCCCAGTCAAATAATCTTTGTTTCACTGATGTACTGTTACAATTATGCAAAAGCATATGATTTGTGCTATCTCATTATTATTAGAACAGGATTAACAATTGGCAGAGATTAGACATTATGAACATCATTGTCCTTTCCCATAAAATGATGGTATCTGCAAATAGAGGGTGTTGCATTGGACCATAAATATACCACAAAGTTCATGATTATCAACTTCAGAGTGAGGCTCAAGAAAATTAACAAGCCAAAGAAAAGCAGGCTCAAGATCAACCTTGAACAGCTGAAGGACCCTAACATCTACAAGTCATTCCAAACCACAATTGGACGAAAATTTATTCCACTCCATGTGATGGATGTTGATGTTAAAGTGATGACAGACACTTTCAACACAGCTATGACAACAGCTGCCAAGGACATCATTGGCCTCCATCACCCAAAGAAATAACCCTGGGTTACGGAAGAGATTCTGAATCTGTGTGATGCCTGAAGAGACCTCAAAAATGCCAGACACACAACATTGTCAATGGAGTACCGAGAAATAAACAAGAATATCAGAAAAAAAACTTGAATAAAGCAAAAGAAAATCAAATTGGACAAAAGTGCACAGAAATATAGAGCAGTCTGATAAAGAATAACAGCAAAAGGTATTGTGAAAGACCTCACCAGACAGAAACAACAAAGAACGAGTACGATTCAAGATGAAAATGGAAAATGTCTCACAGCAGCAAGTGACACTGCAGAAAGGTGGACTGATTATTATAAAGAACTCTACAACCATCCGTCAATTCAGAGGTGCTTTAAGTTCCAAACTCCACAAATAATGATGATTTCCCCATTCTCAAAGAAGAGGTGGAGTTGGCAATAGGAGCAATGAATCTGCAACAAGATCTGGCAGATGGGTGAATGGTCAACATAGTAGCATCTGTCACTGATTATAACACTCCCCCAAAAAAGGCAATCTCCAGCTGTGCCAAAATTACAGAACTATCAGTCTGATCAGCCATGCTAGTAAGGTGATGCTAAAGATCATCTTGAACAGACTGAAACCACAAGCAGAAGACATAATCGCAGAAGAACAGGCATGATTCCAGAGTGGATGAAGCACAAAAGAACAAATATTAAATCTTAGTGTTCTGTGTGAAAAGTACTCACAACATCAACATGTCATCTATCATGTGTTCATACATTCAAAAAGGCTTTTGACAAAGTGTAGCACGAGGCATTGTGGGCCACAACGAAAACATACAACATAGGTAAAATGTTGATTAACACCATGAAGCAGCTGTACGCCAAGGCTACCAGTGCAGTAATTGCTCAAGGTTCTGTGGGGGACTGGTTCAAGACAACAGCTGGAGTACATCAAGGCTGTCTCCTGTCACCCCCACTTTTCAACATCTACTTAGAGCACATCATGAGCTAAGCCCTGGAAAACCACTGTGGGACAGTCAGCATTGGTGGGTGTAACATAACCAACCTCCACTTTGCAGATAACATTGATGGGCTGGCAGGCAGTGAAGACAAGTTTAACCCTTAAAGTGCGTGTCGCGACTATAGTCGCGCTGTTGTTTTTGGTCCCGTAGTGCATGTCGCAACTATAGTCGCGCTCAAGGTGAGCAACACTGATCGCATTCTATAACTTCATCTTGCCATAAATGCCTGTAAAACTATATTTGATTGGTTTAAAAATATATTATTAACGATGTAATTTTACAAATGCTCGGTTCTAAACACATGGTACTTGTGCAAAGCAAAATGGCCGACGCTGAATACGACGGTGATTTCTTGCAACAAATATTCACTTCTGATAGTGATGCTAATACTGATTTTGTATAATTTGAGAAAAATGACATTATTGGAGCAAGCGAGGTATTGATGGAAATACACATGAATGATTTTGAGCCAGTGATTTACGTGGAACTGGAGTCGGATGTACATGCTCGCTTGACGTGAAAAGATGGCGCGCCTGTCAACACCCATTCACTGGTAATTCAAAATTAAATGTCGAGATGGTGAAAAATGAATGTACGGACTATTGAAGACTTTATCTTAGATGACGAGCTATTGCATCTGATAGTAGATCAAACAAATCTTAATGCAGATCAGAGAGTTCATGGGGCAGACTTGAAGGAAAAAAGTCGCATGAAGAAATGGCGGCCTGTCTTATCTGAGCGTCTAAAACGTTTTCGCATCGATTAAAACAATGGGTTTGGTACATATGTCTGTTCTCGATTCCTAATGGGCTATTGATGATGTGATATCAACCGCATACTTCAGCAAAAAAAATAAGTATGGGATAGATTTCAAGCTATTCCAAGCAATTTACACCTGTCAGACAATGAGAACAATTAAGGTGACTCTTCACAAAAATCAGCCCAATGATTGAACAAAAATAAAGCCGTTGCTGAGGTTTAATCACCAGATATGGACCTCGGTTTGATGATATTATAATAAATAACAGGTGATAGTTTTTCATGAACATTAATTGCTGACTGGAGGGTTTAAACATACTTCTGACATTCATGGAGTGGATTTTTGCAAAACTGTCACCCTGCCTTTACCTGTGATTTTAACAATTTATATATAACATTGTGACAGACATAGCATGTGCATGGTTGGACTACTAAAGAATATAACATTTCGTAGATATATTTGAACTTTTCCATCAAAAACAAACAAAAATACTGATGAAATACAATTGTAACTTGTCATTTTACCTGTATTTACACCTGAACCTGCAAATATGTCAAATCTACACGTGTCTTGATGCTAATCTTAAAGTATAAACACATACCATCATTTTTTATATAGGGTTTGTCTATCAATAGTGTATATTTAATGAAATACACGCAATTTAAAGACTGTGCAGTTTTCTTCTTTTCTCCCCTGAAACAATTCAGCACTGAGAGACCTTTTACTGCAAAACAATGCAGCACTTTAAAGGTTAACACCTTAGTGAAGAACCTGGATGAAACATCTTCCAGATTTGACATGGAGATAAGAAGAGAAGAAAAAGCTAATGACAAAAAGTGGCAAAAAAATCTCAGATAAGATTAACGTCAGAGGACAGGAACTGGAAACAGTGGGCCAGTTAAAATATCTTGGTTTGTCATGAGCAGGACAAACAATGGCAGCCATGTCAAAGCTAAGACCCATCTGGACAGACGAGAATATCTGTCTGAAAACTAAAATAAGACTATTGCGTGCACTTGTCATCTCAATTTTTCAGTATTCATGTGAGGCCTGCGGACCTTGACAGCAGAATTACAATGAAGAATCCAGGCATTTGAAATGAGATGCTACAGAACCATCCATGACATCTCTTACATGGACCACATCACAAATGAAGAAGTGCATAACATCATCAGGCACAAAGTAGCCCAATATGAAGATCTCCTCACCACTGTCAAAAAGAGAAAGCTGAAATGGTATGGCCATGTCATTAGAGTCAAAAGTCTATCCACAACAGTACTGCAGGGCAGCGTGCAAGGTGGCAGAAAGACATGTAAATAAAACAGTGGACAGAACACAATACAGAATGGACCAGGAAAAACAGCACCGTGCCTCAATGACCACACTAGGTCAAGAGACTGATGATGATGATGATGATGATGATGATGATGATGATGATGATGATATGGTTCATGCATTAAGAGCTAGGTCAAGTTATCCTGCATTAAGAACTAAACAAGTTTAGGGAGTTTTCATTACACTGATAGATTATCATTATTGCAAGGCAACTGTCATGGTTAAACGTATATATGAGTGCAGTTTCACATGAGTGATTATTTTGAATGCCAGACTGATTAAGATTAAAATGATTATAATTGCTTTCAATCCATGACTGTAAACTTGATCTCTCAGATAAGAGAATTTTGATGATAAACACAATATGCAACAAGAATCAAGGATTTGACTGTTGGAATACTATATTGTTATTTCATTATGTTCAATCTGAGGCGATCAGCAATAATATGCCTTGTGTTCATGCATTAGATGCACACAAAAAGAGATGAAGATTTCTAATCAGTTTTATCTGAAATTTAATTGCTAAAAGTTGTGCCATATTGAGATTTGCAACTGTTTTTGTTACCAAAATGTCTCCAAATGAATTCACAAAAGTCCCAAAATAGTGAATTAGTAGTTCAAAAGTATTCTTGAGCACTTTGTAATTACAAAGAATAATAATAATAATGAGGACCTTGTATGATCTAATCTTTAGAAGCTTCAAGTACTTTACAATATCTATAATGATATGACTACAAAAAAAAAAAAAAAAAAAAAGACAAACACCATGAAATTAGAAAACATGAAAAGATGCTGAAAAATTTAAGGTAGGAAACATTATTTGGTCTTTAAGTTGTTCTTGCAGTAAAAAATGTTGAATTTTAATTGCACTCTTGAAAGGGATCACTGTCTTTTTGTTTAATTTCAATAGGCAATTTGTTCCACATTGCTGGGCCCTGGTATGCAAATTAATGTCCATATGACTTCATTTTCATTGTGGGAACAATGTGAATAAGATGAGGAGTGCAAGTATCTTGCTGGTGTATACATATAGGTGAGGCCAGATAGATATGCTGGACTGGAGTCCGTCAGTGAAGGGTAGTACAGAGAACAAATTTTGTGTTTGATTCTGTATCCAGTGTAGGGTACTGAACAACAGGGAGGTGTACTCTGAAAATAGTACTCTAAAGTTGATCCGAGCAGCTGTTTTTTTAACTTTTGACGTTTCTGGAATAGATATTGAGATGAACCAGACAGAACCGAGTTACAATAGTCCAATCTTGAAAGTGATAATGAACACACAAGTGTTTTAGTGGCATCAGCTGAAAGATATTTGTGAATGGAGCTGATGCGTCTCAGCTCAAGATATGCAGCCTTGCATATGTTCATGACATGTTGGTGCAATGTGAGAGTACTGTCCAGAGTAACACCTAGATTTCGTAATGACTGTCTGAATTTAAAGTTGGGTGTTGCTGATATTTATTGTTTGAGGTACAGGATGTGAATGAGAATGTCTTTGTGTTGTGATCAGAATGGTCTCTGTTTTATCATCATTCATCTGCAGCTTGTTACATGTCAGCCATGATTTCATTCAGAAATGCACCTCTCTACTCCTTGGATGGTAGCTTCAACTTCAGCTGGGTCGTTAGATTTGTATATTTGGGTGCTGTAACATAATAAATGTGTAACTAACCAATCAGAACACTCTGTGCATGAGTCATAGTTCCACTGGTTCTATCTACAGGCGACACTTTGTGTTAAGACCTCATAGTAGTTGTGTATATATTAAAGTTATTGATAGTTAGAACACAGCATCTCATCTTATGTTTTAACGTAATAACACAACAGGTGTCATCAGTGTACAATTGGTGAGACACTGGAATCTATGACACAATATAGCAGCTAAATGTATAGAATGAAGAGAACAGGCTAAGAACAAACACCTAAGGAACACCATGACATAGATTAACTGGGCTGGAGTCTATTCCATTTGCAGATACAATTTGTCTCCTGATGACTAAGTAGGACTTGAACCACTGTAAGGCTGTATTGGGAATACCAAAAACATGCTGGAGACAGTGAAGTAATATGTCATGGTCTGTTGTGTCAAATGCTGCAGACAAATCAAGGAGGGTGAGGATTGTAACCTTGCCACTATCCAAAGCACAGAACATGTCATTATCTACTTTCTGAAGAGTAGTTTTAATACTGTAGCAAGGGCGATATACAGCCTGTGCATTTTTAATAAGACTGTTTGAAGTCAGATGAGATACAAGTTAGGTTAGAACAATTTTGTCTAAAGAGATCAGAAACTGGGCAGTAGTTCTTTAAATTGGTATGGTCGATTGTTGGTTTCTGCAGCATAGGCTTTACAATGGCAGTTTTGAAAAATGATGGGAATAACCCAGATGAGAGAGAGGTATTAATAACATCAGTTAGTGAAGGCAATATTGTGTCTAAGCACTCAAGCAGCAGTGACGTTGGAATTCGATCAAGTTCACATGACTTTGATTGATGCACTCTTCATCATGATTGTCCATACTAAATCCATAGAGACAGGTTTAAATGCTCCTAATGGTTGTTGCTGAAATTCTGTATTGTTACTGTATTGAAACTGTGTTCAGCTTATCTCTAATGGTTTGTACTCTGTCACAGAAGAAATTTGCAAATTGGGCCAGAAGGTCTACTGGAGAGAAGGTAGTTGTAAGTGGTGTACATCTGTTCCTTGACATTAGTTTCTTCATTATCTCAAGGGCTCTTTGCAGCTGGAACTCTCCGTGATTTTAGTACTGTAATGGGATAATTTGGCTAAATGGACTATGTTTGTGATGTTCTTCTTACTGGCTTCATAGATTTTTTTATGTACAGTGAGTTTGGTAGAGAGACAAAGCCACTCCACGTTACAGCGGTCTCCTTTAGCAGTGCGAAGCTGGTCCCTAACCTTACTATACCATGGAGAACACTTTTGAATTGATACTATGCACTTGTTGGCTGGGGCATGTTTTTCAAGCATGAGCACAGGAGGTTATCAAGTTGTTCTGCTGTAGGAGGTAAGCGGTAAGCAAGTTGTTAGGTTTGCTTGGATGTCATGCATTAGTTTGGTTCTATTTATCATAGAGAGGTTTATCCTAGTAGCAAACAAAGGTGGAGTGTTTCGGACTGATACCTGCAGATGGCATATAATTCAGAGGTGAACTGATTCAAGTTCATGGGATACATTGGGAAGACTGTAGAATATTATCATCAGGTCTATGAAGAATCCAGTCGAAAATGGGACCAAGTTTATGGTAGGGTTGGTTAGCTAACTGTTTAAGGTTGAAAACATGAATTTAATCTATTTAATCTATGTGTTTTGATGTGTATGGTTTTCCAGGACAGTCATAGTGAAAGTTGAAATCTCCAAGACTAATCAGGTTGTCCATTAAAAAAAAAGAGATTGGCTCAGCTTGTTTTTCTAAACTAGGAGGAGGGCAGCAGAGGCAGAAAAAAAATGGACTAACCTTTGTTCCAGTGTGCATGCTGTTTGGATTAGTTCAAATGATGTGTGGCAGAAATCAAAGGTTGTGTTGTATTTAAGACATTTTATCATGGAATTATTGTGATGACAGCAATTCAATCTCCACAAGAGTGGCGGAGGAATGACTTGAGTAACCAGTGGGTGTTAGCCAGCTTTGAAACGTTTCTTTTTCGCTTCTGTTTACATTTAAATAATGATGAACGTAATCCCAGTTTGTTTAGTCTTGAGCACATTGTAGTTTGGAGAGCTATTGAGTGATCATTTGAACCAATTAATGAGGGTCCATCATAGAATAAATTGGTTGACTGTCAATCACGTAATGGGATTTTATTCAAGAACAAAGGACATCGTAACATTGGACATAAGTAGCAATAAAAATATACTCTCATTGTGCCCATAACTGAAGAAAGATTTTGACCAGTTAACAAATATACTTCAAACAAATAATCTGGTGAAAATGTCAACGTACTAACCATCCTAGAGTAGTGATAACAAGTTTATAATGGCCAAATTAGCACTAATATTTTAGGATCAACTTGACATTTTATGTTTATTCTTCATGCACAATGTCAGTATGATTTTCCAAAGGAATGAAAATGACAATACGTTCTTCAAGATTCAACTGCAACCATGGCATCAAAATAAATGCACTTCTATTTCACTGACTATTTACTATATTATGAAGTGTACATTTTCTCTACAACAAACATCTGTCATACTTCTCACCATGATCTTCTGTATAAGTACAGCAGCTCATTTCAATTTCATTATTTTTTTGTTACAAAAGTCAAATTGCTGACCAGATTATTGCATCATTTTTCTTTCCATATGCAGCAATGAACATGACTAGAAATGTGCTCTCAAGACAAAGTTACTGACACGATCATGTTGGTTGTCTAGATCATAAGAAATGCTAAGAATCTTAAAATGCAATGTAAGTTGATATAAATAAGGCTTCATTTACTTACATTGGACTTTTAAATTAATTTCTGCAGACACTCCGACTCCATTCATGATTGAGTTGTTGGCACTGCAAATATATTTCCCTGCATCAAGACATCCTGCTGTTGCATTGTAGATCATTTCAGACGTGTATGGGGTCATTGAAATCAAAACATCACCAAATATAAGTGAAATGTCTGAGTATGGATTACTGTCTACATGACAGTAGAGGTGGAATGTGCTATTCTCCATGATCTCAGTAATGTTGCCTTTGGACACAAATTCTGTAATCTTAGCTGTATCTGAAATACAAAACAAAGGCATGATGCTATGGGATCAATAAATTCTGTAATCTTAGTAGTATCTGAAAGACAAAACAAATAAAGGCATGATGTAGACTGCTATAAACATGCCCATCTTTTGATAATAAACACAATATGGAACAAGTATCAAGAATTTCAGGGCCCTGAATGGCCGTGTGGTCTAAAGCGCTCACAGTTACGGATCACTGCCATCTCACCCCTCCCTGCGTGGGTTCGAGTCTCAGGCTTGGCTCATGTGGGTATGTGAGAAAGTTTGCCAGTAGCTTCTCGTGGGTCGGTGGTTCTTTCCGGGGTTCTCCTGGGTTCTTCCTCCACCTTAAACCCTACAAGTACAACAACAACAACATCAAGAATTTCACAGTACAAACTGTCATCAACCTGTAAGTTCTATTTCAGTTAGCCCTATTTCACTGTCCAATGGATTTTAATGAAAAAAACTTGGTACATTTTATAATTTATTGCTTGTCAATGTAGTAAATGCTTCAAAGAAAAAACCATATACAATTTCTTGTATTCAAATTACGGTCATTTTCTATATACTTATACAAGCAGACTTTACCTGGAGGAAGAGAATATAGACAACTTTCCAGCTTCAACACTTAATAATAACTATAACCTATATATGCTTCTGAATTGATGTACAGTCAACTCCACTTAACTGCACATCGGTTAACTGCACATGCCGGATAACTGTACGTAGTCACGCCGGTCCTGTTTTTTCCCAATGAAATTCAATGGGAACAAACTTTGGATAACTGCACTTCGCTTAAATGCACACTCCGGATAATAGCACGATAAATTTCTGCCCGTTAACTGCACAATGTATAGTCATGATCATTTATTGCCAGTCCACTGCTGTAGCGCTTCAAATAAGCCGATACTTAACCCGGTAAATGCGACTTTGTAAATGATTGACATGTAAGGACACCTTAGGTGGGATATACATGTATATTCGCGCCCACTAGGGAACAATAGTGTGGGAAAAATCATAGTACATGTACAGCAAGGGAAACATTGCTCTAAACCGTTCGGGTTTGAATAATTTCAAACCAACAAATGGATGGATGGACAGATGGAAAATGCACAACAGAATTCAATTTAAACGACAACACGGTGAAAAACAGGATGCAGATGACTTTGGAGCTGAACGCTTTTTCTGTGGGAGACGACCCATCAATATCTGACAGCAGTTTTCAAATAACAAGCGATCTATAGAATTTCTTGAAATTCGCTATAATTCCTTGATCCATTGGTTGAATCAGTGAAGTTGTGTTTGGAGGAAGGAAAACAAGCTTAACATTTAAGTAAAAGTTGAAAGAATGGATTCTAATCATTGTTTAAATTTATTCTTCATATATATTCATGCCGTGCTGATTTAAAGTTGTACTGTACCGTACTTCGGTTAACTGCACAGTCTCGTGACGAGGGTCGAGGGTGTGTAGTTAAACGGAGTC
This sequence comes from Unio delphinus, assembly GCA_029339505.1. Classification (NCBI taxonomy): domain Eukaryota; kingdom Metazoa; phylum Mollusca; class Bivalvia; order Unionida; family Unionidae; genus Unio; species Unio delphinus. Next base: position 950,335 of record JAQISU010000258.1, read on the forward strand.
AACTGTATAAGCATTTCCTACAAAAAACATCAACCTTTATCTGATTTGTGTTTATGCCTGTATGTTGTCATTAAACTGTTGGTGTCATGGTATTTCTGGTTATACTTGCACATAAATACAAATTACAGGACACAAAAACTGACACATTTAACACTTAATAATAACAACAAAAGGTCCATGCTACTGGTAACTCTAAATTCATTTAACAATACTTACACAGAACATCAACCTCTATCTGACTTGTGTTCATGCCTGTCTGTTGTAGTCCAACTGTTGGTGTCATGGTATTTTGGGCTGTACAGCTGTAAGTCCCACTTCTGTTCCTTGACACAGAGCTGATATACAATATGGATGGTACTGAACTCTCCCCACTGGGGGACCAGGAGATTTGGTCATGTGGTGGGTTACTACTAACCTGACAGGTTACATTGAGGGGATGGTTCTCTATCACTTTGTATGGGCTGTTCATTCCCCATATGTACGGGGGATCTGGAAATAATAATAATAATAATAATAATAATAATAATAATAATAATAATAATAATAGTAATAATAATAATAATAATAGTAATAGTAATAATAATAATAATAATAATAAAAATAATAATAATAATAATAATAATAATAATAATAATAATAATAATGTGTACAGTGCCAAATCCTTATAAGAATTAAGGACTTTACAATATTCATAACACAAAAATATACACAATAACAAGATTACAAAAGAAAGATTTGATGAGCCGTGTTTTAAACTTTTCTAAATTTCTGCCATAGATAGTGAGATAAACCAGATAGGAGCAAAGTACAATTATCCAGTCTTGAAAATATTAATGAACACATCCGTGTTTTAGCAGCATCACCTTCAGTGTTATCATCATTTATCTGCAGGCTGTTATATGTCATCCACATTTACATCATAACTGCACCTCTCTATGCCTCAGTATCAGTTAGGCTGCCAGACTTGTATATTTGAGTTTAATCAGCATACACTGGACATATATATTTGACACTTGAGAGTGGCAAAGTGTATAAAATAAAAATAATGGACCAAAACGTGAGCCCTGTGAAACACCAAAACATAGATCAAATAGGCTTGAATGTTTTCTATGTATAATCACAATTTGTCTCCTGTTGTCTCAGTAAGACTTGAACCATTGTATGGCTGTATCGTGAATAGTAAATACATGCCGTAGATGGTGAAGTAATTTATTATGGACTATTGTGTCAAATGCTTCAGAAAAAATAAGCAGGTCAGCATGTTATTCTTTCTACTATCCATAGCAGAGAGATTGTTTCTTGACATTGAGCTCAAGTATAACATGGATGGTACAGAACTCTACCCAACAGAAAACAATGAAATGTGGTCAAGCAGATGATTACTAATGGCCATACATGCAACACTGAGAGATTGGTACTCCATTACCTCATATGAGCTCTTCATTCCCCATATGTATGGGGCATCTAGAAATACACTACAACCCCATTTATTCAGTATATGCTGTAAAAAAGACTGGTCTGTGTATATCTAATCTGCCATGACTGTCCTCAGAAGTGTTACGTGCTTAGGCTCGAATAAGCAGCAACACAGAAAGAGTGAAAACTAACAAGCTTGTATAACTAGAACAATGAATTTATTAAATACAATTATTTAATAAAGTAAATAAACTTACGGTTTTAGCGAATCAAATCCAACAAATATAGAATTCACAAAAAATAATCCACTAATAGAATTGCAAGTCCTGATAAATAAATGTTCTAATAGTTCCAGGTTCGAATCTTGACGATGTAATCCAAAATGGCTGACAATGTCACGTGATGCAGTTCTTGTTTTATAATCATCCAAATGAATTATGAGCACATGTTTTCTCCTCCAAATAGATAAATAAATCTTCTTTCTTCAATGACACAATGTCCAGAACAAGATAATTATAACTCAAACAGAAAACACAACTATCAACTTTAAAGCCCAAAATTCTACTGATTTGTTCTATCCCAAACAACAGTCTATATAACTGTTTTTTAAGTAAACAAGTGATCACGTCATTTTCTAGAAATTGATAGAAGTTCATGGAAGGTCACAGAAAGAGACTGCCTTCACTAAAAATCATGTACTCTAGATATTTACTACCCCCAATAACTAAAAATAAAAATGTTGTCCTTGAAATTAACCAATAGTTTTAGAGGCCTGTTTATCAATCTGAAGCAAAGTCAGATATTGAGGTAACCAAGCCAAGGTCAGCCTGTTTACAACTAGAATCTAAGTCAGCCTGAACTTTCTAGAAAAAATCTCCCAATCAATTTATTTTAAAGGCAAAATGACAAATTTGGATTTAACATTTAAAAATAAATAATTTAAATCCAATAGCTGTAACAGAAGATACGAGTCAATGTTTGATACTGCTAAGAAAGCTAGTCATTTGTTAATAAACAATTCAGTCTCCCACAGATCATTACAGCATCAACAATTTTGATGTAAAAAGACAACCTTGTTTTATGATGTATTGAATGCAATGTGTTGCACTGAATGTTGATTTGAACTTTGTTTAAATACTGTGTGTGCAATTAAATTACATCTAGTTAACATTAGCTACATTAGCCTGAACATACACTGAACTAGAGATGAAGATATCATTCACAATGCTGTGTGGAACAAATCATAATTGTTTTAATAAATGTTTCTTTTTATTATTATGTCTCGACAAATTTTAATTACACTGTAAGCTCTTCCGAGTATTGATAAGATGACAGATCATATAGTCCCATGATGCAATACAAGCCAATCCTCAAATACAAACATAAACATTGTGAGTGAGACAGACAGGAGACCAGATATAGGTTGCACATTCAAAAGTTTAATCTACTTCCGAGATATGCTCATAACTATATCTGTTGAAGTATGTTTTAACAATGTCTTTAAGACATGATGGCAGAAAAGTTTAACAGTAAGAAGGTGCTCATATTTTATTTTGGAATTTAAATAAAGCAATGTAATTTTAAAATATATACTTGAACATTGTGTGCTGTGCAAAAATGTTATAACAATTAAGTGATGGTGCCCAATGTGAAAATGAAACATTTACCACAATGCAATAAATTCATTTAAGAAGGATGAGGTTCATTTGTATTATATGTATATGACATTCATTACCTACCCCACACACTCCACCTAAATACTGATATTTTGAAAATATACATCCAGACATGAAACACTGAGAGATAATATTGAATTCTGGGCGAAGAGGCTAGAACAGGGACTGACCTGTGTGTGGAGCAATATATATTACCAGGAGGTGAAATGGGCACTCAGAAGGGTTTTCATCAATTGCAACTTACACATTAGTGTGCGAAAAATGGCAATAAACCAACAAAATCCAAATTAAATTGTTCTCCCCACATGTTCAAGACAGCCTGCACACATACAACACATTTAAAAACTTTATGACATGAAAGTTAATTTATGCCACATGTAGGTCTAACTGACAGAAGATTCTTGAAAATTCAGAGCTTATTAATATCTGCAACCAACACATCCGACATGTATAACTGAATCAAAGTATTATTAATACTTACACAGAACATCAACCTGTATCTGACTTGTGTGTGTGCCTGTCTGATTTCCTCCAACTGTTGGTGTCATGGTATTTTGGGCTGTACAGCTGTAATTCCCACTGTTGTTCCTTGACACAGAGCTAAAGTATAACCTGGAGGGCACTGAACCTTCCCCACTGGGGGACCAATATATCTGGTCAGGTGGTGGGTTGCTACTGACGCTACAGGTCACATTGAGGGGTTGGTACTCTATCACCTTGTATGGGCTGGTCATCCCCTGTATGGATGGAGGATCTGGAAACAAATAAAAAAAGATATTCTCTTCAATAAATACCAAGCAAACAAAATGTCAGTGTGAACTAAATCCAGCACATAACACACATTTATACAAAGATATCTCAAAATGGTTTGGAAGATATGAACTGTCAAGAATAAAAGAAAGAAATAGATACATTTTTGCTTTTGTATTTTAAATGAGCATACTTTTTCAAAGACTAATATGTATCCATTCTTCAGAAGACTCGTTGTCTAGCAATATTACAAAAGTTTACCAAGTTTCATGAACATACCTCAATCTGTGATGGATATAAATGTAAATATAATTTTCTAAATGGAGAACAAATAGGAAAATTACACAACTTAATCATACATAACACAATCACTTATAATGAGCATACCCAACACATATCTAAAACTTAATATATAGATAGACATTTGTTAACAAATTAACACCTGGCGCCACGTTTAGGAAGAAAGAGTTAGTAGCCTACTTCCAAGCTCTGTAGCAATCAAGGACATGTATGATACACTAAAGTGGATGGTATTATAGAAAGGTAGACAGATTTAGCTCTACAATGATACCAGATAGTCTGGGCATATTAATGTCACCACAAAATACAGAAGAAAATAAATTAATTTCCTTTTGGACTAATTTGTTTTTCATCCAAAATTCGCCTATGGTCAGAGTTCAATTTTGTGTCCAGATTATAAACTTTTCGGCTCTAAGGCAGACCTGTCTGAACTGCACACAGACAGGTGAACCTGTGCAAAAGGTAGGATAAGGTGGGCAATTTAGAATAAATCTTAATTTCAACTTATGCTTGATTATTATGGAAACAATGTTTCAAACATAACTAGGCATTAGGCTAATCTCTTGGAATATGTATTAACAGCTTTGTATATGTATTATGATGTACTCAGAAATAGCCCACAAAATGTGTTTCCTACTCACATGTCACGTGAAAACAACAAAAACCTCCAGAGGCTAATGCGTTAAACAGTCACTTTTCATGATACCACATAATCTGAATATTCCTTGCATATTTAATCACTTGTGCATCAACACTGCACATGAATTAAACATTTAGCCATTCCGAGACAATTTTCAATTTTTTTCTTCAAAATTCTTGTTAACACATTAATCCCTAGCGACTACTTTACAGGGTATGAGGTAGTAGCCTACTTCCAAGGTCTGTAGCGTCAAGGTGATGCATGATACACTAAAGTGGGTGGTATTATAGAAAGGTAGACAGATGTAGCTCTACAATGATAGCTAATAATCTTGACATTTTAGTTGCACTACAAAATACAGAGGGAAAAACCTAACTTTCTGGACCCGTTATTTTAAACCCAAAAATTGGCCATGATTGTATTCCGAATTTGTGTCCAGATTTTAGACTTTATGGCCTCAGATCTATGACCGGTATGAAGCACACTCAGACTGGTGAACCCGCGCAAAAAGTAGGATAAGGTGGACATTTTGAATAAAGTGTCTTCTCCATTTGAAAATTATTGATCCATTAAGCAAAAATAAAATAGAAAAAGAAGTCTGTTTTTTACCTTCTGCTCATGTGCCAGCAAACTAACCAATGAAAACATTTTCTTTAGCATGACAAGCCATTTGTCTAATGGAATATTGCTTGGAAATCAATGTATTAGGATGTATTCAGAAATAGTCCCCAAAATGTGTTTCCTACTCGCATTTCATGTGAAAACAGCAAAGACCTACAGGTGTTGAACAGTCAATTTTCATGATACCACAAAATTTGAATATTTGCCTATGGTCGGATTCCGAATTTGTGTCCAGATTTTAGACTTGATGGCCTCGGATCTACGGCAGACCGGTCTGAAGCACACACAGATAGGTAAACCTGTGCATAAAGCGCATACCCAACACATATCTAAAACATAATCATTATACAGTAAGAAATTTGTTAACAGGCAGAGTAATGTATAATATAATACACTCCATCAATGACAAGCATATCAAATTCTCTTCATATTCATAGATTTTATAAACTGAACAAAAAAAGAACAAAAAAAAAAACAAGATGCTCAAATGAGGATGGAATTGCTCATCTGCTTAAATGTAAACAGACTAGAGTAGTTTTCCAAGTAGTTTTTGTTAGTAAGATGAATCTGACCTGCTAAATTTGTTTCAATTCTGCTGAACAGGTTTTACACAAGAACTCAAAGGATTATTATTAATATTAATCTTCTCCCACTCTACACACTTTCTTTTTCTTTTTTGTAGGCCTCAAGTAGTGAGGTCTCAGATAGTGGTGCTCAAATGAATCTGCTCTATTCATGACTGTATAATCCTGGTTTTGGAAATACATCTTGTTAAAAAAGTTTAAAGATATGTAATCTATAGTTTTTATTCATCACATTTCATCCAATTCTGAATAGCAGCCTAAAGTAACTCTATAAATTGCTTTAGCCTCACTGTACTAATATATAATTTGCGAGTAATCATTTAAAGTATTGGAATTACAAAGTCATAGCTGCCAACCCTCCATGCTATCAATTCCTGAAAATGATGATACAAATTAGTGAATTTTGACATGAATTTGTGAAGTGCACAGCAAATGTTTGGTATATTCAAAACTAAACTTCACTTGTTGTGCAATACATTTCTTTTTACTATTTTGAGATTCCTCTGACCCTTGCCACACCAGCTTTTATCACAGGTGCTCGATGCGAGCTTAATGTGAAAAAAAAACAACAACAATAATACAAAATCATACAGTGACAAATATACCTTAGATTACCCCTATGACCCATTTTGACATAGGACCCATTCTCTCATACTATAAAAACATCAGGCGATGAGCCCAAGTGTTTGGATATAACACCCACCAGTTACTCCATCAAATCGTTTCACCACCACCGAGAGGCGTTATTGCTGTCATCATAAAGAATTCCATGATCAAATGCCTTAAATACAACACAACCTTCAATTTCTGCCACACATCATTTGAACTAGTTCAAACAACACACACTGGAACAATTGTCAGTCCATTTTTTCTGCCTCTACTGCCTTCCTCCTAGTATAAAAACAAGCTGACTGAATCTCTCTTTTTGGGGCAGTTTCCAAATCTAATGGAGTATGGCAATTCGATAGGTGGCAACCTGATTATTCTTGGAGATTTCAACTTTCACTTTAGACTGTTCTGGAAACCCATATACATCAAAAACCTAAATTAAATTCATATCTTCAACCTCATACAGTCAGTTAACAACCCAACCATAAGCATGGTCATGTTTTAGACTGGTTTCTTCACAGACCTGATGATACTATTCTACGGTCCACCCTTGTATCCCATGAACTTGCATCAGATCACCTCTAAATTATATGCCATCTGGACATATCAGTCCCTAACGCTCCACCTTTATTTGCTACTAAGACAAACCTCCATATGATAAAAAGGACCAAACTAATGCATGACATCCTAGCATACCTAATAACTTGCTTATCTCCTACAGGAGAACAACTTGATAAATGCCTGCGCTCATACTTGAAAAAACATGCACCAGCCATCAAGTGCAGAATATAAATAAAAAAAGTATACTCCTGGTATATGGTTTGCCAATTTATTCCATGACAAGGTACAAACCATTAGAGATGAACTTGAAAACACACTATCAATTTTATCACACTCAGCATATTTTGAAATATATTTAAAATATATTTTCATTGGGGAAAAATCTGGATCAACTTCGGACACCAAATTATAAGCGGGTTTGCAAGTTATCGAAGGAGTGGTGTACATTCTCTCCAGTAGATCTTCCAGACCTATTTGCAAATCTCTTCTGTGACAAACTAGAAAGAGATACGCATGAGAACATAATTTCAATTGAATCGTTGTCACAATACAGTTACGATACAGAATTTCAGTGACAACTTTTAGGAGCATTTGAACCTGTCTCTATGGATTTAGTACGAACAATCATGACGAAGAGTGCACCAAAGTCATGTGAACTTGATCCAATTTCAATATCACCGCTACTGTAGTGTTTAGACCAAATATTGCCTTTACTAATTTAAGTTATTAATATATATCTCTCATCCGGGGAATTCCCATCATTTCTCAAAATTGACATTGTAAAGCCTCTGCTGAAGAAACCAACACCTGACCATAATGATTTAAAGAACTACCGCCCAGTTTCTAATCAACCCTTCATATAAAAAAAAATCTTAGAAAAAGTTGTTCTAACCCAACTTGTATCTCATCTGAATTCAGTCTTCTTTTTAGCAATGTACAGTCAGCATATCGCCCTTAACACAGTACTGAAACTACTCTTCTGAAAGTAGTTAATGACATTCTTTCTACTTTGGATAGTGGAAAGATTACAGTCTTCACCCTCCTTGATATGTCTGCAGCATTTCACACAATAGACCATGATATATTACTTCACCGTCTCCAGCATGTATTTGGTATTCACAATACAGCCTTACTGTCATTCAAGTCCTACTTAGTCAACAGGAGACAAATGGTATCTGCAAATGGAATACACTCCAACCCAGTTGATCTATGTTGTGGTGTTCCACACAGGTCTGTTCTTGGACCTGTACACTTCATTCTGTATATTCAGCCGCTCTAATGTGTCATAGATTATCATCCAGTGTCTCACCAATTGTACACTGATGACACCCAAATATACATTTCTAGCCACCAAACTTAAGTTGATGCTACCATCCAAGGAGTAGAGTGGTGCATTTCTGATTGAAATCATGGATGACATGTAAAAAGCTGCAGATGAATGATGATAAAACTGAGGCCATTGTGATCATAACACAAAGACCAACATTACATTCACGGTCAGCATGAAACCTAAATGTTACTCTAAACAATACTGTCATGTCAGGCTGCATATCATGAACTGAGACGCATCAGCTCCATTCGAAAATATCTTTCAGGTGATGCCACTAAAATGCTTGTGTGTTCATAAGTACATGTACTTTCAAGACTGGGCTATTGTAACTGTTACGGGGTGGCATATATAATTCTTTTATATATCCCGCCTCTTTTGGTACTCGGTATCCAGATGATCGACGCCCTGAATGTAATTGTCCCACTTCGAGTAAATATAAGTGGTGAAACTTATAAGATGGAAATATATATAGAGATCTGAGCAGATATATAGAACAAACAAACACGAGCCCCCGTACAGATAAACAAATAATTGAATCAATTACACAAAACACCTAGCTGAAGTCATAACACTCGCTAACAAAGACCACACGAGACCTAGCAGTTCTGAGCCCGCCACAAGTACACAGCGAATAAATGAGATAGATGTGCAATCAGTTACGTCATTTCAAACTCGGTCTAAATCATACATGAAATCTTCTAAATTAGGTGAAGTCACATGGATTCTCGTAATCATATTAAGTAAAGTAATGCATTCAAAAACCCAATGTTTATGCAAACATGAAAGCAAATTAAACAATTCGTCAAACTTATCCAATGATTAATGTACGACTTCCTATGCATAACTCAACATCGTTATACTTCAGAAAGCACATTATTAAATGAATGTATTATACAAAATTCATGCAAATACAAATAAATTCTGCGAAGCATTATATATATCGTATCAACAAACTACATGGAATTGTCACACTACCTTTCTTGCAAACTCCTCAGAGTCTCTACTGGTGTATCTTTTTAATCTTGCAGAAAACATAGACTGATTAAAATTTCCGACGAGGCGATATAAAGCCTAGGAATGTTTGGGTGAGAACAAGCTCCCTTAACTAACATAACCAGTCAGTCAAATCTCTCGGTCCCTTCCGCAGTTGGGCCAAAAATCAGGGTCAGCTTGACCTGGTAGTTTGATAATAACAGAGTTTCTGCAACTTCTCAATTGTGGCAGCTTTACCCTGAAAATAACGTTTACTGTGTCCCTAATAGTCCGTATGGCTGCTGTTCAAACAATTGCTTTAATTACGATAGCATTCCCCACCTCGAAATGACATTTCAACATGGCAGTGTCATTATTGATTTGCATCCATTCTCTAGAAATCTGATTAATGGTTCTCTAGCCTAAGCTAATGGGTTCAAGATAGATCGCCAGAAACTTACCCCGTCACAGTAACTCAATTCTGTCTGGTTCGTCTCAATATCTACTCCAGAAACTTCAAAAAGTTCAAAATACAGCGGCTCGGATCATCTTTAGAGTACCACATTCAGGGCACACCTCCCTGCTGCTCAGTACCCTACACTGGCTATCCATTCGATACAGAATCAAACACAAATCTTTTTCTCTGTGCTACATTTCACTGATGGACTCCAGTCCAACATACTTATCTGACCTCACCAATGTGTACACATCAGCAAGATACTTACACTCCTCTTCTGGCAATTGTATACTCATACTGAGCTGTGTGCTGAAAGTTTCGGAAAACTCTTCAAGAGTAATCAAATATGGAATTTCATGTTGAAAGAACAAGTTTGAAGTACATTTGGAAAGATTTTACTGTGTTCCTAGCATAGCACAGGGCTCAAAAAAGTTTTTTAGACACAGGCCCATGGCAGGTAGTTTAAATAACACACATGCCCTGACTGAAATTCCACATGCCTGGATTCCAGTTTTCACATGCCCAAAAGTTTCCCCTTTTTAATGCAGTCACAAATGTTGCAATAGTTACAATTTGATTATAAGGTTCAAAGATAATGCAAGTGTCATTAGTGTGCAAGTGTCATTAGTGTCCATCATGACACTCACTAGGGACTGAATGGTCCTGGTGTTCAATTTTCTCTACTGGATTCTCTGAATGTATCCTGGTTAGAACTACGCTGATGTATGTAGATTGTGTTGTTTGCAGTATGAGCAAAACAATTAACAGCCCCCCCTCCCTTGAAACTCCTTCAACCAAGATTTCTGAAAGTTATCTTTGTTGGGCTTTGCTGATAGTTAATTGCTTCTAAATCAGCTTAAAAAATTGCACTTGAACACCATTCTGACATCTGAGATGATCATGCTCTGAATTAGATCTATTCAGTAAAATCCAACCTCAAGCAACTCCACGACTGTTCACAAAGTTGTCCAAAATATATTACTTAACATTCTCATTCAAGTCAATGATATGTAATAACTTTTGTTCATGTACATACAACTAGCATTTCTTTGATTTACCTATAATAGGTTGTTCCACTACCTGATCCTACCTATTCACATTAGCACAATGGGTTCAGCCTTCAAAGACATCTCTAAAGTTATTGTCAGCCAGTTAAGCAATATGTGAAATGGTGGTTTATATCTGACATCTTTGCATTTAATTACTGCTATTTAAACTGCCCAAAGGATATTTATACATCAGCTCCAATACATCATTCTACAGTTTGGTTAAAATCAGACTTTAATTTTATATAGGAAAGTGGTTATCTGATTTAAATTGCACCATGTAATGGCAGGTATGTCAACATCTTGAAAATATATTTTACACATTTTATCAGTGCAATTCAAGTTTCCCCAGGCATTTTTGAATTCCTTTGACAAGCACCACATGCACCACACACAGAATACAGGAATCACCCAATCTAAAATTAAAGGGGCTCTGGACATCAGGCTCTCAGATTTAATTTAGTATTGGACCATGAGATCTTGGCCTTGAAAGATATCAGCATCATGGACAAATGTTACCAGTTTGCACTTGCATCCAACTAAATGGGTTGGAAAGGACCAACCTCACTTCAGTAAATTGAGGAATGACTCCATGGAGGCTTCCTAAAGATGGAATGGTCAGAACAGTGGGAGGCCGGAGGTCAGTATTCTCAGCTGTGACCATCTCTGTAAAATAGAGAAGACCCAAGGGGCAGAAAATGGTACCATTGGGCATAGAGATCTCCTATGCTATGGTTGCAACAAGACAGGCCATGTCATTAAAGATTGTTGAAAGTATTATTTGACAATGATAAATGAAGTAAGTCCATGTACTGTTATGAAGCGAAAAACAGTAGAGAATGACAGACAGTGGTATACAATTGCATTAAATACCACTATATTTTATCAATACTTTTGATGCCCGTCTTCATAACATGTGCTCTAACCCTAACACCATTCACCCAAACTTTACTAATTCAATTTCATACCACAAGACCAAACTCACCAACACCAAGTGGCTCCTACACCATGATTTTCGCAGACTTGTCTACTCATTGGCTTTAGTCAAGTGTCTAATCCCTGATTGATGAGAATACTATGCTTTGATATGGCGCCTTAAGACTGTACAAGAGCCTAATTACTTAAGATCCCAAAAGTGGCATTAAATAGATTAGCTCAAATAAACGTGGGAAAAGAAGTCAGCATTTTGTTTCAGATCACCACA